>CM042150.1:108309601-108312101 GCA_023376005.1 Doryteuthis pealeii | reverse complement strand
CCGCTTAAGAAATTGACCTTGTGTCGCATCCTGCTCGTGCGATGGGGTTGGCATATATATATATATATATATATATATATATATTTAAATTTCATAGAGGAATTATATATAATTGCTAATTGAATCATATTACCATGACCAGACAACTCGGCAAACTCCATTTGCGACATCCGGAGCACTGGAAGTCGAAACAGCTGTCCAGTGCTCCGGATATCGCAAATGGTGTTTGCCGAGTTGTCTGGTCATGGTAATATGATTCAATTATATATATATATATATATATATATATATATATATAAAGACACCCTTTCGCATGTTCCTTAATACGTATTGAAAGAGTTAATCGGCTTGATGGATGTTCATGCTTATTTATACAGAAACATGTTATGGGAACATCAACATATATATGAAACTCCGACTTGGAATTGAAATTATTATTCATAGTTTTCATGTTTAACATTGTTTTCAGAAAATTGGAAATAGCAAAACTGATATATACTGAATGTCTTCAACCGAACAACACCTGCTTGTTTACCATTATTCCATCGTGAACTGCATTTATTTTAATATACTAATCTTGTTTTCATTTCACAAAGCAAGAGTGGATCGGACACACTACATGATTGTAATTATCTACTAATGCCAACTTATCAGCCCCCTGCACCACCATCTAATAACTTATCATTTAAAAGATTGAAAATCGTAAGACTGTCTAGTAAAAGTGAATTTTCCATACACAAAACTGTATTGGAGGCCCTCGAATGTAACGGTTATTGTTGTTGGGAATACATGGTGGCGACCGGAGTTTAAATCCAGGGCGTGACTCTTTGTGTTTCTGTTATATATATATATATATATATATATATATATATATATATATATATATATATTAATGGAAAGGAGTAACCTACTCGAGTTTCATCGATTGATTCTTCTTAAAATAAATTTATGCTCTACATTGTATTGAGCACTTTGTATTTGTTTTTTCTCAACCTTAACCTCTGGATATTGTGCGCTTCCAACGATCGTTCTTATACCCACCGGTAAGTTAATACTTATACATATATATATATATATATATATATATATATATATATATATATATATATATATATAGTCAATGAGAAATCAAAACAAATAAAAGTTTTGGCTTTTATATATATATATATATATATATATATATATATATATGTGTGTGTGTGTATTTGGGCAGCATTTTTTCATTTATGCATGTTGAATTAAACAAAAGACACATCTCCAGTTTAACAATTTTATTTTTGATCTTTTCAAGTTTTCTGGCCAACTTTTTAATATTTGGGTGGAATTCGTGAATTAGTCCACCAAAGTTCAGGTCCCAAGTACTTTCGGCACTTCGAAGTGCCATCATCAGGGGTGATGTGTTCCAGTTTTTAAAAAAAATATATTAATATGGAGTCTGGAAGGAGAAGAATTGACGGTAAAGGTGCTATAGGCATTTTCAAATGTGAGTGCTGCATTGGAAATTAATTTTGTTCAAGGACGGTTTGTATTGTTTTATGTATAGAGCTTCTAGTATTTGGAGTTTTTGTTTATTTTTTTCTTTGTGCAGAATGTGTGTATTTTCCGTTAGAATATTTCGGTAATTAGAGTGGGGGCATGAATGTAATTTTAGGTGTTATAAAATGGAGCTATTATTTGTTAAATGGAGGGTTAGACGACGTTACAATGTGGTTGAGGTGAAGCCGATGTATCTATTTTCATTTTCTGGGAGACTGCAATCTTCTAGGGGACATTTAAATTCGTATACTACATATTATATATATATATATATATATATATATATATATATATATATATATATAAATGAATGAAAATTTAAGACCTAGTTGAAAATTAACAAGGTTTTATTTAATACAGGGTATAGAAATGCTTCTACCCTAAAGTTACTTAAGAGCTCAACGTGTGTCTACGAAAAACTAGTTCGTATGCAAATTCATGTGTGTCATGGCGAAAGACTCTTTTCCAATTTTAGCCTCCCACAATGCAATTTCCAAGGAAGGCAAAAGTTCACTAATGATTAAGGGGGTAACTCTAGAATTTCGTAAGGTTTAGACCTAACAAGATCTTATAGAAAAATATATCCCCACCTATACTCCCTCTAGCGATTGGTAAAACCGATAAATTTCAACTGAAAATACACTCACACTGCACAAAGAAAAAAACAAACTTCAATAATCGAAGCCCTATATATCAAACAAAACAAACCCACCTGGAATAAGATAAACTTTAAAACTGGTAAACGTGTCCTCCAATGCCTATAATTTCCAAAAATCCTCCTCCACCATCCCCCTTACAAACTTGTGAGCCCCCATTCCTACATGTCCTAACTGCCACTGTTCGTTTAAACGGAACTTGTGAACTTTTCCTTCTACTAATTCCTACTGCTACTGCTCGTTTTAAAAGCGAGACAACGGAAACATTCCACCAGTTTTACACCTGATGATGGCACAAAGATAGGCCG
>CM042150.1:108302101-108307101 GCA_023376005.1 Doryteuthis pealeii | reverse complement strand
CGGTCCTAATTGGGGAGGGTGTGGTCAGTTGCTGATGCCTACTGTAAATGTATAGGATAGAAGTTGGAATGTTTTACTTGTTTATGAGGTGTTGCGGTGGTGGTAATGGAGTCCTGGAGTGGAATTCCAGTGATTTGGGATGTGTCTGTGTATCCCAGACGCTGGGTTTGGTGGAGATAGGGATGTCGGTTGTGTAAGAGTAGGGAATGGTAGAGTGGATATTATTACATGTTATTATTTAATTGTTTTGATTATGTGTTGTGTTGTTGTTGTTTTTTTTTTGTTCTATAGCTGTTGATAACAGTTTGCCTAGGTGTGTGGAAATATAGATAGACCTAAACGTTATAACGTCGACATCTCTAGCTATAATACACTTTTCTCCCACACACACACACACACACACACACACACACACATATATATTATATATGTGTGTGTGTGTGTGATTTTTATAAATCGAAATATTGTTCAATATTAGCTAAGAATATGATATAAGATATGAATATGAATGTTAAAAAACACACACACACACACACACACCACACACACACACAAAATATATATATATATATATATATATATTTTTTTTTATTTCAAAGTCCCAGAGAATTTTATGCGTTTCGTTCTCAAGAACAGATTCTGATTTATGCATAAACCATTTTGTTGTATGGTCAAATTCAATTTTTTGCATAATTCCCAGTGGATCACCTTCCCAACCCAGTCGTGTCTAGTTTTGTACTCCCGTTGTGCTAGTTTGCTACATTCGCATAGTGCATGGTTTACAGTCTCATCTCTATAACCGCATATTCTACATTTCCTATTTTGTTGGGACTTAATTATTATTATTATTATTATTATTATTATTATTATTATTATTACCGCTTTGCATTCTGAGTCGCGTGGACAGGTCGCCACAGACCATTAGTTCGTTTTAGGGGTTCATAGTTTAAACCTCTTTCTTTATTCATTTTAAAAGTGTACCGAATGCCCCCTATGAAGAAACTTGCACAACTATTCAATTATTATTATTCCCAGTAGATCACCTTCCCAACCCAGTCGTGGCTAATTTTGTACTCCCGTTGTGCTAGTTTGCTACATTCGCATAGTACATAGTTTACAGTCTCATCTCTATTACCGCATAGTCTACATTTTGTTGGGTCTTAATTATTATTATTATTATTATTATTATTATTATTATTATTATTATTATTATTATTATTACCGCTTTGTATTCTGAGTCGCGTGGACAGGTCGCCACAGACCATTAGTTCGTTTTAGGGGTTCATAGTTTAAACCTCTTTCTTTATTCGTTTTAAAAGTGCACCGAATGACCCTATGAAGAAACTTGCACAACTATTCAATTATTATTCAAGGCTTTTGTTTTCTTTTTTGGCGTTTTCCCTCTTTATTTTGTTATTTGGAAACAATCACTTGAAATCCACCTTAAAAATAGCTGAGACACAAAACAAATTAATAGTTAAAGGTCACTCGGTATCCGATTACCATCGCTGGTAAAATTCGTCAGAAAAGGCCGGCTTAGGGCCAATTCTTTTGATTTCAACCAAAGATATGCTAATCATGCCAAGTTTCTGATCTGACGCACTATTCACCAGGACCATCCGCTCACGACCCGATTCACAATTTCCACTTTGATATGATCATTACATTTTATTAGCTATAATGTTACGTTTCCATTTACTTAGTATTAACAGTATCGACTTTACATTTAGACTGGCTTTTATATCAGTGACTCGTTAAAAGCAATCACCTTTTGATATGAAGTTTGGTGTTCACCTTTGAATATTTGTACTTGTTGCATTGTTTTTATAGGTTGCTTTAATTTCTTTCTTTTGACAAAAAGGTCAAAAGAGGACGAACTCGAGGTTCGGTATGGCACAAGCATTCAATCAATGTTCATTTCTTATTTATATCTGTTTGTTTTTTTAATTCTTTTTCCATTGTTTTTTTTTTTAAATATTTGTCATTTTGTTCTAATTTTTTCGTATATTTCTTTTCAATTCAAGAAAATGTGTCAAATTGGACACATGGCCTAGTGGATAAGGTAGTTAGATTAAGACAGTTCTAAGTGACAGTTATCTCTGGATTCCAGGTTCAATCCTGACATGCGGCAGTTACATAGAAAAATAATTAAAACAGCTCCTTTCCCAGCTATGGTTAGCGGAATGAGAACAGGATACCCCCGTGGACTGAATAAAGGGTTAGATTCAAAGTTCCATGATGGCTCCCGATTACGACAGAAAGTTCCGAACACGACAATTAATTTCCCGAATTGGAAAAGAAGGTTACCGAGTCCGAGAAGGTTTCCGAAAAGAAGTTCCCGAGTCGAGAAGGTTCACGAGACCGACGAGAAATACATGAAGAAGGCCAGAGGACATATCAACCGAAACGTTGTACAGATAACGATAAAGATGAGGACAATAGTCCGAATAACGCAGATAATACTAAAGAAAATTAATTCTATCTTTTGTCATCATTAATTCTTCATATATATATATATATATATATATAATATATATATATATATATATATATATATATATTATATATGTGTGTGTGTGTGTGTGTGTGTGTGTGTGTGTGTGTGTTGTTTTTTTTCCTAGATTTTCCTCTCATATGGTTAGTGAGGCCAGTCTACCTTAGCATTTACCCACAGTTGCGTGAAGAACCAATTCGTTCAGGATTGGGTGTTTTTAATTCACAAAGGTGTGACATCGCTTATGACATAACCTACTTATATGTAACCTCATTGCTCTTATATCTTTCTTACATGTAGCGTTTATTACTGATGCATTTGTCTAATTATCCTATTCAACCTTAAAAATCAATTTGTGATAAATAACTATGTTTTGATTTGTATTTTCAATTTAGTCTTTTGTAGTCTTGAGCGATGGTCTTGTCTTTTTTTTAATCTAATTAAATTGCTTCTTTATGGAAATAAAGTCCTTTCTGCCCAAAACTAACAATAACCAGCTTTTATTTACTTTTTTATATAACAGCATATCCAGTAAGTGAAGTGAAAAGATGCTATATAGAAATCACGAAATATAAACGGAAACGAATTTACTTTGCGCAAAAGATTCGAAAAGAAGTTTTATAGAACAATAGAGGTAATGAAAATCAATTCGGTTGGCAGTTTATTAAAAAGTCCGAAGTTCCGAAATTTTATACGGTTATTTTTCTTTATAGCGTTATTGTAGTCTTGTAACTACTGCATTAAAAAAAACAACAACAGAATTCCATATGCATCGGTGTTTTGTTTTGTTAAACTTATTTTCATTTATGCTGGCATTTCGTTTCATTTCATTGGTCGATGTTGAAGACGTTCAAAATTTACATTTTGTATTAATAAATCATTAACTCTTGGAAAGCCGTGTTACCTAATGTGTTATAGGTGATACACCCTATAAGACTAATGGAATGCGCCGACAGGTTACTATAAATAACACGGATAATTGTGGCTTAGCAGTAAGCCAATGCGAGTGCCAATAACTCTGTTTTTAACGGACGTAATTTCCACATCTCTCTATTGTATTTGTCTACTTTCTGTTAATACATTTTTCTACTTTTCGTTACCCGTCGTTTTGTTCTTATTTGACCCCTTAAAACCTCACAATACAAAGTTAGTTTTCGTGCCAAACCGTCGAGCTCCTGGTTGCTTAGTTGGTAGGACATTATGGCATGTCAAACCTCGTTGTCTTATTTTATGCCGAAAACGTTTTCTTCGTACTTGATGTTTAGTCATTGTCTTTTTTCTTTATACTCATTTTTAATATTTAACCCATAAATAGGATCTTAACAGAGTGGACTTGAGAGTAATGCTGATGAAGGAGTATTCCATACTCCTCAGTGTTCCAGAATTGTAACCACACAATTAGATGCAGTTTAACGTCATACCCAGGACACAAAGACCCTCAACCATCGCTTTCAGGTACATATATGATAAGAATATGATAAGGAAGCACGTGGTGTAAAGGAAGCGCGTGGTGTACTGGTTAAAGTCTTGGGAAATGGACTCGTCGCCCCGAGTTCAAATCCTGGATGTGGTAGTTGCATTTCACTTAGCGCTAATACCCTTGGGAAACGTATGAATCCTACTCTCCCTCCAGCTATGGATAAATAGTAGGACAAACTGGGTTCTTTAACCATGGTTAGGCAACTGGTCTAGGAGAAGGAAAACTCTGAATTCAAACCTGATAAACTCCGCTTAAGAAATTGACCTTGTGTCGCATCCTGCTCGTGTGGAGGGGTTGGTAAATATATATATGATAAGAATGTTTGGGTGGTTTGCCATAAGGGCAACCAGGATTGAACAATCATATAACCACTATGGCTTGAAGTGAACAGTCGATTGATCGGAGAGGCCCCCTTCCGACCGACCGTCTCGCCCAAGTAAAGGCCGAAGTGGAGTGTTGTATGTCATGGGTCGCACGATTTCCCGACTGAAAATAACTGACAATAAAATGTTGAATGTATTTACTCATGCCCTCCGCATGAGCAACATATAATACACGGTGATTTTATAAGTGGAATTTAATACGTTTGAATTCGGAGTTTACCTTCTTCTTCTATGCCATGCCATTTTTAAAAAGACCAGAATCCCCGACTATTTAGTCATAGCTGGAAGGAGAACAGTCGGAAGAATGCCTACAACAAAGGTATTAGAGCTTTAGGAAATGTAAACTGCCTGTCCAGGATTTTATATATATATAATTGTATATATGCATGAGTGTATGTAAATAAACTTGAGAGTATTATATATATATATAATATATATTATTATATATATATATATATATATATATATATATATATATATATATATATATATATATATATATATATATATATATATATATATGTGTGTGTGTGTGTGTGTGTGTGTGTGTGTGTGGAGGCACGTGGGCTAGTGGTTAGAGTCATGGAAAATGGACTCGTTGATTCGAGTTCAATTCCTAGACGAAGCTGTTGGCATTTCTCAT
>CM042150.1:108294601-108297101 GCA_023376005.1 Doryteuthis pealeii | reverse complement strand
TACTGAGCCGGAGCATCGTTCTCTATAACATACATCCAGTAACATACCTAACATAATTCGAACCCTGTGCCCCAACTTATGTTATTATATTAGTGCCGCGACCAGGTGCTATATAAATTGAGAACGTGCCCCGACACATAGTATTATAGGGTAATGCTGATGATGGAGTATTCCATACTCCTCAGTGTTCCAGAATTGTAACTACACCATTTGATGCAGTTTAACGTCATACCCAGGACACAAAGACCCTCAACTATCGCTTTCACGTACATATATGATAAGAATATGATAAGGAAGCACGTGGTGTAAAGGAAGCGCGTAGTGTACTGGTTAAAGTCTTGGGAAATGGACTCGTCGCCCTGAGTTCAAATCCTGGATGTGGTAATTGCATTTCCCTTAGCGCTAATACCCTTGGGAAAGGTATGAATCCTACTCTCCCTCCAGCTATGGATAAATAGTAGGACAAACTGGGTTCTTTAACCATGGTTAGGCAACCGGTCTAGGAGAAGGAAAACTCTGAATTCAAACCTGATAAACTCCGCTTAAGAAATTGACCTTGTGTCGCATCCTGCTCGTGCGGAGGGGTTAGTAAATATATATATGTTAAGAATGTTTGGGGGTTTGCCATAAGGTCAACCAGGATTGAACAATCATATAACCATAAGAGATTGAAGTGAACAGTCGATTGATCGGAGAGGCCCCTTTCCGACCGACCGTCTCGCCCAAGTAAGGGCCAAAGTGGAGTGTTGTATGCCATGGGTTGCACGATTTCCCGACTGAAAATAACTGACAATAAAATGTTGAATATATTTACTCATGCCCTCCGCATGAGCAACATATAATACAGTGATTTTTTTAGTGGAATTTAATACGTTTGAATTCGAAGTTTACCATCTTCTATGCCATGCCAATTTTAAAAAGACCTGAATCCCCGATTATTTAGTCATAGCTGGAAGGAGAACAGTCGGAATAATGCCTACCACAAACGTTTTATAGCTTGAGGAAGTGTAAACTGCTTGTCCAGGATTATATATATATATAATTGTATATATGCATGAGTGTATGTAAATAAACTTGAGAGTATATATATATATATATATATATATATATATATATATATATATATATGTGTGTGTGTGTGTGTGTGTGTGTGTGTGTGTGTGTGTGTGTGTGTTGAGGCGCGTGGGCTAGTGGTTAGAGTCATGGAAAATGGACTCGTTGATTCGAGTTCAATTCATAGACGAAGCTGTTGGCATTTCTCATAGCGCTAATACCCTTGGGAAAGGTATAAATCCATATATTCGCCCTCCAGCAATGGGTTAAATAGTAGGGCAGACTGGGCCCTTCAGCCTTGGGTAGGTAACCAGTCTAGGAGAAGGATAACTATGAATCCAAAATTCCTGAGGTCGGTCGTTGATTGGGTTTATGGCAACCCTTGATGCACCAATTCTTTCCTATCGACTGTGCCAAAAAGTGTGGATCGTCCAACACAAGCCTTCACCACTATAAACAAATCACTGTGTGGGTGTTCATTGTGTGTGTGACGCCTCATGTGTCGAAAATCGACGAGAAAGTCCATAATATATATATGCATGAATATATATATATATATATATATATATATATATATATATATATTGCAAATAGATGTTTCAGTTAACAGGACCAATAGGTAAAATTACACTATAAAAACAGTAAATAATAGGAATTAAAAAACAGATCAAAGAAATAATAAGTATGGAAACGAATGATACCAATAAAGACATAACGACACAAAGTTTGTCTACAAGATCTAGACAGAAATGGGAACAAAAACAACTTAATGAATACTTCAAGTGATAAAATGACTAAGAAGAAGGAAACTCAGAATAGAATTTCAGTATCTTTAAAAGCGGCCCTATATAATATCATAGGGACCGAGGGAAAATTGATAAAACGCAACAGAAAACCAAGTTTAGGCTACGTGAAGACAGAGTCGCTAATAATATGATATGTAAATAAAGTAAACTGGCACAAAAGGAATTCAGGACTAGACATGACTGCGTGGGAAAGGTGATCCACTGGAAATTTTTCAATGGATGGGTTAGAGTTAGGTTTGTGCAATTTAATCATATCAAATGATAGTTTATGCATAAACCAGAAATGAATCTCATAAACTCTGGGATTTTCAGATACAAACGGATCATCAATCCCGACCAAAAGACCATACCAAGAGTTAAATATCAAGAAAAAATTTGCTATCTAGTGGATTTTGCTGTTCGGTTTAACAACGGATTAGGAATGAAAGAAAACAAAAAGATAATTGTACGTCAAATACTTGGACCTAGCAAGACGACTGACAGAATTAAAGTTCGTAAAGTTTGTAACAGTTGGGATTGATGCCATTTAAACGGCCCTCAATAGTTTGAAAGGAGACGGAAGAAATTGGAAATTAAAAGAAGAACCGAGACCATCCAGACAGCAGTATTCTCAAGGTCCGTCAGAATAATCATAAGAGTCC
>CM042150.1:108247101-108284601 GCA_023376005.1 Doryteuthis pealeii | reverse complement strand
TAATTTATGAGGAAGTGCGTCCCGGTCCCCTGCCTTCGAAATTGCTGCCCGGTGAATTTTAGAATAACGACCCCAAGCTTCTGCAAGTTTTATTGTGTTAAATATAGGGGGGAGGTAAATTTCATGTGGTAAAATAGGTGTTACCTATTGTTTATCTATCTATCTATCTATCTCAGTCTATTCAAAACTATCCATCTTCATATCTATCTATCTATCTATTAAATACTAAGATTTTCAATTATTACGATAAATAAACAAGAATTACGACAAATTTCTATAAATAAACAAGAATTAAGACAAAAAGAGACCCCCCGCTAAAATACATTTAACGCCCTAAGTTGGTTGTTTTCTTTCAACAACACCGATGTGGCGCCGAAGCTTGGGTCGTTATTTTAAAATTCACCGGGCAGCAATTTCGGAGGCAGGGGACCGGGACGCACTTCTCATAAATTACCAGGAATTCTATTAAAGGATTGATAAAATATGTGTTTTATTTGCTAGTAATACGGAATTATTTGTTTATTAGTTTTAATTAATTTGTGCAAGGTGTATATTGACCACTGAAATATTATTGTGGGTCCCCAACTTACTATTTTGCGTGCATGGACCCCCGACATTTCATATAGACCCAAGGACCATATGGACTCTGACTAAGAGACACTGCTATAGATACCGCCCTGTCGGATGAGGCGTTAGAATGCACCGACTGCACCTCCCCCAATGGAGCTACTTGTTGGTCGTGGGTGGCGACCCGTGATGCTTAAGGATAGAGCCCAGGCGGATGAGCAATTTATGACATGCAATACTCCACTTTGGCCCTATCTTGGGCTAGACGGGCGGTCGGAGAGGCCCCCTCCGATCAATCGGCTGGTCACATCAAGTCCTAGCACCTATATGATCTTCCCAACCCTATTGCCCTTATGGCAAGCCCCAACCTCTTTTTATCATATGGGTGCTAGAAGGCGGTGACTGCGGGTCTACATGTCCTGGGAATGACATTAAACTCTATCTGATGGTGAGGTTCTAGTTTTGGAGGTTTGGGGAATGTGGAGCACCCCTTCATCACCATTGCTCTCTGGTCCACTCTGACCCGGAGTGGTAGTACCTGTTAGGGTCCCATCTATGAGTTAAATAGAAAAATGTATTCATAAAAAAATTGTATTATCCATTAAGAATTGATTTATTTCAAAACTTTATCGGCATTAAATGACTCACTGAGGTTGATATGCCGTAAAACAAAACAAACCGAACTGAACCAAACTGCTATAGATAGATGTGTGTTATGGTTTTGTTTCAGGGGAAAGCAAAAGAAAGACAAAAAAACGTAATTTAACATTTTCTGCTGACACGTGACTTTGTGGTTGCTATCTTTTAATCAAGACTGTGAGTTGCACTTAACCTTAGACTGAAATCTCAACGTCGGGTATTCCATCATTTTGTCATGTTTTTTTTTTATCCGTGGTTAGTGCTTGTTTTATTTCTTTAGTGAGATATGCAGAAATGGACGTTAAAGTCAGACGTCAATCAAGAAATAATGGCAATTATCACTAATCCCCAAACAATACCACTTTACAACAACATGGCGTCGTCGATAGGATCTCTCTCACACCGATGAACAAATAGGATTTTGTAGAATCTAACCCTGAGAAGAAATCCGATATGGGATTGCAAGATCGGAACGAAGATGAGTTAATACCGATGAACAAATATAAAAAAGAACCAGGCATCTATGTATCTATGTATGTATGTATCTATGTCTCTCTCTCTCTCTCTCTCTCTCTCTCTCTCTCTCTCTCTTATATATATATATATATATATATATATATATATATATATATATATAAGCACCTACACCCCCTCTCCCGTCCACCTTCTCTTCTATAAAACACATGTATGATGCTTTAATGATCAAATAAACGACTGATGAAGCCGAGCTCAATGCACGGCGAAACATATCTCCCACATATACTTGTCTGAGTTTTGTCCTTTGCCACTCTTCTCCCTCTAATCTTTAATACATATATATATTATATATATAATATATATTAATATTATATATATATATATATATATATATATATATATATATATATATTATATAGATAGAGAGAGAGAGAGAGGGGGGTTAGCAGCATTCATAATCCGCTCAGAGCTGATTGATGTAGGTTTTTGCTGGTTGGCCCTCACAGGTGTGTCCATGTGTAAGTTTTCACAGGAGAATGTCACTTATGAGGACGTCCAGCATGTCTTGTTAATCTTTCTCAGATAGTTTTTGTGATAGGGGTAAGTGGCCATACAGCTGCTTTCTTCCGTGTAGCATCTTTCAAGACAGCACGCAACATCATTGTGCAGCTCCCATCTGTCTTTTTCTCTAAGCCCTTCATTTGAGCCCAAAAAGTGAAGCCGTCCAGTAGTTCTGACCCGACTAAGGCTTGAAAGAAGGAGATAGAGATCAACGAAGGGCATAAAAACTCAAAAATGAGATTCTCTTGATTTTTCTAAATTCAAACGTCTACAAAAAAAAACAAAAAACAATTCACTTGTCAACCGAGAAATAACGACGATAACCCCCTGAGTCATAGACAAGAACACTTTACAGAAATATCTTTATTAATGATCTAGTTGTACCCATCGAAAGTTAACCAGCATATACGAGGTATGTCAAAAAAAGTTCCAGGACTGGTGTCACAAAAAATGTATTTCAAATCCCAACTACAAACTACAAGTTATTCTCTTCAATGTAATCCCCCTGCAGTATAATGCACTTTCCCATCCTTCTCTGCCACGCTTGCATGCATTCCTGGGAGGATTATTCCGGGAATCTCCATAGCACTGTCTTCATGGCTTTCTTGATGTCGGGCACATCCTCAAAACGGGTTCCCTTGATGACTCCCTTTTGCTTGAAGAAGAGGAAAAATCACATGGAGCCAGGTCGGGCGAGTAGGGAGGTTGTTCCAACTCAGTGATGTTTACAAACAACCGGAAATTTGCGATGAAAAAAAAAACAATGTCCTTTTCCAAACTGGTCTCAGCTGGGGTGCTTATTAGCCCCCTGATCCAATAAATGAATTAAAATTTTTTCAGTTATAACGGTCTATTTAGCAACAAAACAATGAGTAACAATACAAACATGTTTCCTATATATAGTGTCAAGTTCGAGAGACTATTCTTGGAACTGATTCAATTGAATATGGGCGCAAAAATTTCCGTGTGCATTACGTGATTGCTATGTCCAATCAGAGAAAGACTCTCCCTCGCTTAACTCCATATATGGAAATAATTGCAGTCTAATATTCCAACAACGACTAAATGACAAAAGTTGAATTCAAATCTTTACACTACATTACAGAAATGATAAGCTATGCATATACATTATGTAACATCGTTCCGAGTTAGATAGTTTTCTGTTTATAACTTCAAGACGGTGTGTTCTCAAATACCTGGCTACTCAGTGTACCATTTAGAGACTTACAGTACAAGTTGTCTTGTAATATTTTTTTACAGTTCGTTTATCGGAAGACAGACATAATGCATTAAATTGTTATATTTAATTGCAGTCACCTATAAAAAAAACCCAATAAGTTGCTACAAAAAAATGTGAAATTCTGAAAGGCCATGAAAATCAATAAAGTGAGACACTTAATTGATTTGATTAATTTTGTTGGTACTTTCTTTATTAATTAGTATTCAATCACGTCTGTCTTATGAGAAGAGAAATAGCAAACGTATTTTTCTTAGGAACATTCTGACACAAAATACTCAAAAGGTAAACACGCTTAACAACTGATATACTTTCTGTTGTATATACTTAATCTCTCTCTCTCTCTCTCTCTCTCTCTCTCTCTCTCTCTCTCTCTCTCTCACACACACACACACACACACACACACAAACACACACGCACATACACACACATATATACACTTTCAATAAAAACATACATACACACACATACACATACACATACACACGCACACACACACACACACACACACACACACACACACATATATATATATATGTGGAGAAAAGTAGACAAACACGGGATGTTGTGGAAACTTGATGTTTATTGTCGACGGTGCAACGTTTCGGTCTCTTATTAGACCATCTTCAGGACTTGAATATAGTTCTTACTCCAATGATGGAAATATATATATATATATATATATATATATATATATATATATATATATATATATACTTTCAATAACATTTATTAATTATCTTTGGACACTCAGTGAGAATTGAACTCACTAACAATGCTCTACTAATCTAGCTTGTGACCATTATATAACGTGACGTGTCCAATGTGAGGCGGTCTATACGACGTGAAATTGAACATGGGAGTTTATATGTTATGTTAGACCATATGACCTTTAGGCCCCCCTTTTTGATCTCGATTCAGAAGGACATGTTGTTCATTTACACCGTCAATATCCGGTTGTTTGTTAGTGTTTATTGATATGGGTTGGGGTTAGGGGTTAGGGTTAGGGGTTAGTTTTATAATTTAAAAAACCCTCTAAAATCGTCTGTTAACAAACAACCGGATATTGACGGTGTTAATGAAAAACATGTCCTTCTGATTCGAGATAGCAAAGGGTGCCGAAAAGTCATATGGTCCATTATGTTTAAGTTGATTATTCGTTCTCTTTAAAGGCCGCAGCCAACAGCTAGTTGAGTGTTTATCAAATAAGTAATATGTACAGACAAAAGGAATAATGTAATGAAAAAAAATCCCGAAAAGGAAGTCGAAGTACTATCACTCAAAGAACAAGAAAAAAAACATCTTTGTTTACAACAATCGAGTATTGTCTGTTTCATTGTGTTCCTCCGTACATACTTCGATTAAGACTAACGTCTGTTTTAGTGGTCCCTCGGCTTGTCAATTTGTATAAATATTAATATAACTCCGGGACACTTGTGTTACACGATAACATCTTTTACATTAGTGTCTCGGTCACGCAAAAGGAGATAAAGAAGTTAAAGTACACAGTTAAGAGATATGGAAAATATAAAATATTGAGGGAGATAAGAAGGGGTGAAATAGTAAATGTGTGTAGGAGTGTGTTTATGTGTGTGATTGTAGACGAGTTTACATCTGTGTAAGATATATATATATATATATATATATATATATAATATATATATATGTGTGTGTGTGTGTGTGTGTGTGTGTGTAGAATTAAACAAAAGACACATCTTCTGTTTAACAATTTTATTTTTGATCTTTTCGAGTTTTCTGACCAACTTTTTAATATTTGGGTGGAATTCGTGGATAAGTCCACCAAAGTTCAGGTCCCGAGAACTTTCGGCACTTTGAAATGCCATCATCAGGGGTGATATGTTCTAGTTTTAAAAAAAAAATTATATTAATATGGAGGCTGGAAGGAGAAGAATTGATGAGAAAGGTGTTATAGGCATTTTAAAATGTGTGTACTGCATTGGAAATTAATTTTGTTCAAGGACGGTTTGTATTGTTTTATGTATAGAGCTTCTAGTATTTGGAGTTTTTGTTTATTTTTTCTTTGTGCAGAATGTGTGTATTTTCCGTTAGAATATTTCGGTAGAGTGGGGGCCTGAATGTAATTTTAGGTGTTGTGAAATGGAGCTATTATCAGTTAAATGGAGGGTTAGACGACGTGACAATTACCGAAATATTCTAACGGAAAATACACACATTCTGCACAAAGGAAAAAATAAACAAAAACTCCATAATAAACAATACTTGTTCATGAACTTGTGTTTTTCCATTTTTTTATAATATTACATACTGTCGGATTCATTTCCACTTTTTCCTCACATATTCAAGTATATATTTTGATTTTATTTGTTTTTGTCATAATAATTGATGTTAAGGAAAATGTCAAACATTTTACCTGGTAACCATTCTACTTTAATACGTAACAGAGGATTTGTCTGTCCGAAATTTTATTTGCGTCCTGTCAGAAAAATACATTAATATGTTTTTGGTGATTTTCCGAATAGGTGTCTGATAGAGTACATTATCGATAACTACTTGGAGTATTTCAGGTCTTTGTTGGTCGCTAATATTGCCTGTGATATGAAACGCTTCAGATCGTGTGTCCAGCCTGAGAAACGCAATTTTTTATTGGTATTTTATTTGATATATCTAGTTATAAATTTTACTTTATCGATGCAAATGTAAGCAATTCTTTAGGGTGTTTTTCCATTAGAACACAAAGTTTCATTTCTTTGATGTAAAAGTTTCCAGCAATTTATTTCGACGAACCAGTGTTCCTAGAGTTGTCTGGGAAATATGAGACACAAAAAGTTTTGATGAATATATATATATATTATATATATATATATATATATATATATATATATATATATGTAAACAAGGTTTGTTTAGAATGGCTTTTTGCCGATAATTTCTGGGAGAATAAGTGCTTAATTGGAGTCGTACCTAATTTTGAAAATTAATCAATTAATAATGAATTAGGCGGGAATACCTATTAAATGTATGGCTATGCATTTAATAGGTATTCCCGCCTAATTCATTATTAATTGATTAATTTTCAATATTAGGTACGACTCCAATTAAGCACACACATATATATATATATATATGTGTGTGTGTGTGTGTGTGTGTCATACACACAACTCCCATGAACCCTCCCTCACATATACAAGAGCATTAAAAAAATAACCCACCTCATAGAGGTTCTTCACGGGACAAATGGACATGCTACTACTAACACACTGGTCTACCCGGATTTTAATAGCATGTCAAACCCTCAAAAACACTTCACACTTCAACTTTTATAGTTCTTCTATAATGCTCCCTTTCTGAAAATCTATAAACAATTTCTTCAAATAAGAAATGTTCTCCCGACGATGACCTAAGGTCGAAACTAGTTGAGAATAAACAACATACAAGAAATATTCCTGATTGTCTTATTACTTTTTGTTCATACTATATATATATATATTATTATTATATAATCTTATTATAATGGAGATTGTGGGTTTGTCTGTCTGTAACCGAAACTATATTACTATACAAGTCACAATTCCTTTAGTTATTTACATCATATTCTCCATGATTTATTTTTATTTAAACCTAAATTATTAATAAAATTGTTTTACATTACTTACACTGTTGACCATATCTACATATAATAACATGCAATTGTATTATATACAACAAAATAGAGGTTTACAGTGTGAATGGGAAGGCTAATTTGCATATTGATCTTAAAAATTGATTTTAATAAATATATGCTTTAGTTTATTGATTTCTAATTGTTGGTTTTCTTATTGAATATGAGCAAAAATCTCGGGGATAAATCTTAAAAGAAATCCGTTAACAAGAATAAATAATTGTAATTTATTCTTTACTTCCTATTTTAACTATACAGTTTAATTAGGAAAATTTACCAATGAAAGACGGGAGTAACGGAAAATGATGGAAGAGTTATTTTCAAAGTTGTTCTATTTTTCAATCATACCCCCTCTGTTCAAAATCTTTTTATCTACATTCTTATTCAGTTTCATTAGCCTTTCTAATTTAATATCATATTTTATTATAAAATTTAATTAAAATACTTGCACCCGGAGTGTGCATATATTTGCTAGTATATATAAGGGATAGAGTATGAATGAGAAAAGTATTGGCATATAAAGGATCTCAATGCTAATATAGCAGAGCAGATTTACAATCAATAATATATTATATTATGGATATTATTATCTCGTTACTATTAGTTTCATGCTTACTGTGATCATCAGACGAGAGTCAAAAGGTTGAGATTTAAAAAAACGGTGGTTTGTTTATCGTTTATATAAACGTGAAGGGTGTTCACGCGATGGAATGTTATAGCGTTAAAGTTGTATCTAAAATAAATAAATAAATAAATAAATAAAAACTAAAAATTTAGTCTTAATGCACGTGACGTGCAGATGATTCTTTTCCTTTTAAAATAAAAAGGGGGGCGAAAATTTCTGTGATTAATTAGGATCAGGTGGTAAGTTGCACAATCCTTTTTTTTTTTCAAATGTCTGCATTTCGAAACGAGTTCACTTCTCAAATCGGGTTAACTCAGTCGGTAGATCGTTCGGCAAGAAACCACAAGTTCGATACCGGTCCTCGCCAACTCAGCATATGAGTAGCACGGGGATCTGTGTGGTAAAGTAAGGAGCTGATGGTAGGTGTGGCACTCCACCTCAGATGCTAAAAAACAATCTCCTTGGTCTAGCGCTATTGAAAAGGGGATAGACTCTCTCGCTGATTGGCTGATACCGACTTTAGGCCGTCCCGTCGACTTTACTTACTATATAATATATATATATATATATATATATATATATATATATATATATATCGTTCTTTTTTATTTAACAAACGTGGAGGGAGGAATTTGAAAAAGTCCACAAGAAACAAAATTCAGTGAAACGGGAAGATCATACCAGGTGTGAGGTATTCATATTATATCTGTACCAAAGTATCCATTTATAATAATAATATATATATATATAATATATATATATATATATATATATATACAGAGAGAGAGAGAGAGAGAGAGAGAGAGAGAGAGAGAGAGAGAGAGGGGGGGGAGAAGCAAATCAAAGAATTAGTCCCCCAAATGAATCTGACTGGAATTAGCCAGTTTTGTTTTATTACGACTAGCAACAGCCGTAAAATGTCTCTATATTTATATATGACACTCAACAATGTTGTATTAGCTTGAAAAGGATTTTAAATACGTGTCATGACAAAAACAAAGTAAATGGAAATAAAACAACATTCAAACTACTATCTGGATCTTTTTTACAATAGGATATTTACTTTTCTCTTGCTGGAACTACAACAATCTCCCTCACTCACTCTCTCTCTTTCTCTCTCTCTCTTTTTTTTTTCAAAAACAAAAAAGACTTTTTAATAAACTGTCTTCACAAAAAAGTAATCCCAAAAAGCAATCGCAGCTCATTCCGCCCAAAACAGAAAATACTTTTTAATACATATATATATATATATTATATATATATATATATATATATGAAATAAATATTTTTAGAAAAATATATATATATGAAATAAATATATATATGAAATAAATATGAAATAAATGAAATAAATAAATATATATATATGAAATAAATATTTTTAGACAAAACAAACAAATGATGTTTTTTCTGAAGATATTTATCTCTACTGTCGGATTCACTTCATTCACTTTTCATATATATATATATATATATAATATATATATATATATATATATATATATAGATTGGTGTAGATCCAGCAATAGATAAATATCTATATATCTATCTATCTATCTATATATATATATAATAATATATATATATATATATTATATATTATATATAGAGAGAGAGAGAGAGAGAGAGAGAGAGAGATGAGCTTCTATGGATACTTAAACGTGAACATAGCATGAATATTTTTATAAAAAGAAGTTTAATCATATTAGGAATAGTATTCGAGAGGAATTTTGTACATGATATTACGAATTGGTCCTATTGGTTTGGTTTGGTTTGTTTTATGGCATATCAACCTCAATGAGTAATTTAATGCCGATAAAGTTTTGAAATGAATACATTCTTAATGGATACTCTATGTTTTCATAAACACATTTTCTATTTAACCCATAGATAGGACCCTTACTGGTACTACCACTCCAGGCCAGAGTGGACCAGGGAGCAATGGTGATGAAGAGGTGCTCCACATTCCTCAAACCTCCATAACTGGAACCTCACCATCAGAGAGTTTAACGTCATTCCTAGGACATGTAGTTCCTCAGTCACCGCCTTCTAGCACCCATATGATAGAAAGGGCTGGGACTTGCTATAAGAACAATAGGATTGGGGCAATCATATAGGTGCTAGGGCGTGACGTGACCAGCCGATTGATCGGAGGGAGTCTCTCCGACCGCCAGTCTAGCCTAAGTAAGAGTGTTGCAGGTCATGGACTACTCATCCACCAAGACTCCATCTTTAAGCATCACGGGTCGCCACCCATGGCCAACAGGTGACCCCATTTGGGGGAGTCTAACCCCTCTGCAGAGGTGCAGTCGGAGCATTCTAACGCCCCAGCCGACAGGGCGGTGGTCCTATTGGAGACATCTTAAAACACTTCCGCGTGAACAGACTTCAAGTTGGCTATTAAAGAAACTATGAGCTCATCTGCCAGCAAGATCTCTAAATTAAAACTTTTTCGTATGTCATATCAAAATCCATTTCACTGAGTCGAGCCAGGTATAACAGATTTTGTTATCTGAAGAACTCTCCTAACACTACATATTTCTTTGACTTTTTCTAGCCACCAGTTCCTATCAATCATCTCTCTTGGAAAGTCCTCTTGTCGGCATTCAGAGTCTGCACAGAGCTGACAAATGTAAGTTGTTTGCTAATCAGCCAATACCAGTGTATCTATGGAAAGGAGTCAAGTGGAGAAATTTGACAATTTGTTTGTTCTTACTCTCCAGAAATACCCAGCATGCCTTGCTCGTCTTACTTGGGTCGTTTGTGTGTTGGGAGGTACGTTGCTGTACAGTTCCTGTTTTGTTTTCCGGCGTAGGAGAATTGTCGCTTTATCTTATCAGTGAGATCAGATTTCCATATGATTGATAATCTGTATAGAGCAGTCCATCCCTTTCCTGTACGGGTATTAACATCGCTTTCTGTAGATGAGATATTTCTACCTTGGTACGGGAACTGATTTTAGAAGCTTACTATTTTGTGTGGAGATACCTCCATTTTGTTCGCATCACATAGAGGACAATATACTTTACTGCCTTCTCCGGACGATGTAGCACTGTCGGCTTGGGCTTTTCGAATACACCGACTGCTCCTCTTCATAGCGATAAGACCCCACCCCCAATAGAGCCACCTGTTTGCCGTAGGTAGCGACCCATGATGCTTAAGGACGGAAACCTGGTTGTTTAGCAGTCCATGACATGCAATACCCTTTGGCCATTACGTGGGCTAGACGGGCGGCTGGAGAGGCCCCGACACATAAATCCCTAGCACCTATATGATTGTCCCAATCAGTTTGCCTTTATGGCAAACTCAACCCTTTTTATATGTGCTAGAAGGCGGTGACTAAGGATTTATTGTCCTGGGTATGAATTAAACTCTATCTGATGGTGAAGTTCCAATCCTGGAGTGCTTGGAATGTGGAGTGCCCCTTCATCACCATGTTATATATTGTACAAAGGGAAATATGAATTCCCGGTTTTATAAACAAAGAAGTTTTTACAACTGCCCGTTATCAGATCAAGAGATAAAAATACGTGGGAGTAGCTATGAAGACAAAAGAACCGAGAGGGCTTCAGACAGGTCAGTCGTCAGAGTCCCGGAGGCAGTCACGCGAGGAGAGAGTGAGGAATCGGAGTCAGTAGTCGGCCGAGCGGGACCTCGTATAGTTGGTGTCGGAAAAGCTAGCGTTAATATTTACCAACTGAAAAAGCTTGTCGCCCAGAAATTTAATTGAAGGACCGAAAGTGTAAAGACTGAATAAATTGATTAAACTGACCCTCTCTCTCGAAGTTAAGAAGTTTGAATTTATTTCAATAAACTTCTGGAGGATAACTTTGGTGTTATTGTCATCCCTTACAACGAAGATAAAACTATTGCAATTTAGTACAGTGACGACGTAGTATGCAACAACCATTGCTACTATGTCCACAATGACGCGGAGTTGTAGAACTTGATACTGTACCATCTCTTGGTTAACTAGAAAATTGTTTGCAAAATGTGTTTAAAAAAAAGTTTGAGTACCCATGAAGAATGAATAAAACAAACGTCTTCGGCATAGACTGACCCAACAAGGGTTGACATACCGTAAAACCAACCAACCAACCAAGCGATGGAAGAATGTAATTTGCTTTGAAGAAATACAATTCTAATTATCTAATATTACTTAGAAAATGCATTATTTCAGGCTAGCATGAACTTTGCAGGAGATTTCAAGCTCATTATCGACTAGTTGATTTTTAACCATGATTGCCAACCTGAAATTTAAAAAAAAGTCTCAGTACTTTCTAGACTGACCCCGGGAGGACGGAAGTAAGTTATTGAAATATATATTAGTGTATGAAGATGTTTATCTGAAAAGCTTCACTTAGAAACCACTGCGACAGTTAAGGACCATATTCGGCTACAATAGTTTCATTCAGTTATAGCATTATGCTTCGTTCTTAGAGTGATGGATTCCCAAAAAATATACGAGTAGGCACTCTCCAGTTAATGCACCTGCATTGAGATGCAAATGTAACACTTCACTATATCGCACAGGGACATTATAAGTATCAATAAGTATTATATATATATATATATATATTTATATATATATATATATGTATATATATTTATATATACATTGGTGTGTGTGAGCGCACTTGAATATTACAATGTTAACAGCATTACACAAGTTTCGAGGAACGTATATTAAAGAAGATTTAGGTATTAAAAGGAATGTAAATATTATCATTTTAAATGGGAAGACTAATGCCCCTCTATATATAAAGCTGGCGTGTCTGTCCGCGTCTGTCCGTGTCTAATAGATGGATAGATAGATAGAGAAATTGATAAATAGATTGATAGTTAGATAGATAGATAGATAGATTAATAGATGGATTGACTTATTGATAGAACGTTAGATAGATACACACACCACACACACACACATATATATATATATATTATATAAAAGTAAGTCAAAGTAAAGTCGTCGGGTGGCCTAAAGTCGGTATCAGCGAGACAGCGCGGGAGTATATCCTCTTTTCACCAGTACTAGATAGATTTAGTGTCTTATGTGGAGCACCACACCAACCACTAGCTTCTCATTTTACCGTACAGATTTCTGTGCTACTCATTAGTTGAGTTGGCGAGGGCCTGTATCGAACCAGGATACTTGTTGCTCCTAGGCGGACATTCCATTAACTGAGCAGAATCAGCCCTTTATATATATATATATATATATATATATATATATATATATATTATATATATATTATATATATATATATATATATATGTATATATATATATATATATATATATATATAGGCATCCACAGACAACGTATCACGTCTCATCACTGTGTCTAGACATTAGCCGGCTACCTCCAAACGGGATGGAAACCCAATCAATTTATCATCTTAACCGACTCAGCCATCAACCACTGCAAACGTGGACGAGAATTTTAACTAATAAATATATACATATATAAATATGTGTAAAGGCCGCCAGAGAGTACTTCATCTGTTTTATAAGAAAGCGTTGCCTATATATATATATATATATATATATATATATATATATATATATATATATATAGAGAATATATATATATATATATATATATATATATATATATATATATATATATATATATATTTACCAACTTCTTCGCACGAGTAGGATGTGACACAAGGTCAATTTCTTAAGCGGAGTTTAACAGGTTTGAATTCAGAGTTTTCCTTCTCCTAGACAGGTTGCCTAACCAAAGTTAAAGAGCCCAGTCTGCCCTTCTATTTACTCATAGCTGGAGGGAGAGTAGAATTCATACCTTTCCCACCGGTATTAGCGCTAAGGGAAATGCAATTACCACGTCCATGATTTGAACTCGGGTTGACGAGTCCATTTCCTATTATTTTAACCATTACACAACGCGCTCCCTGTTTTCCATGTTTTAATATATATATATATATATATTTATAGATGGTAGATAGTTATATTGATAGGAAGATTGGTTGATTGATAGATAGAGAGAGCAAACAAGAAAGACTTAATGTCCAATACATGAATTTGATCAATGTGTAAAAGCTATCATACTTGTTTTCAAGTGTTTAAAAGCCCATTGAACATATTTGATTCAATTGGCTTTTAAACTCTTGAAATATTATCAAAAATAAATAAACATGCAAAATAAATATATAAAATCTAAAAAGATAAAATATAATAAAAGAGGCTGTAAACCTTCGAAACTTTCTCTTCATACAAGTATCTAGATGTTATTTCATATTCCCCCTCCCTCGAATAAACCGTTATCAGAAATCGATGTAGTTATTGGTGAAATTCTTTCAAAAAATATATCGATTTCCTAACCTTCTTCAATGAAGTACCTACGACTAATTAATTTGAAATAAGCCTCCATAACTTGGGTAGGATATATTTTAGTAAAGGAAGAAAAGAAATAAAATAGAAAAAAAAATTGTTCTCGATATTCATTTAAGATGCGAAGTTTTTAATTTTAAATATCTGAATTGCTTTTAACGGGAAGAAATCTTAAATTCAGGAAACCAAAAAATAGACCACTTCCCAAGACTTTGGAAAAACAGATTGT
This sequence comes from Doryteuthis pealeii, assembly GCA_023376005.1. Lineage (NCBI taxonomy): Eukaryota > Metazoa > Mollusca > Cephalopoda > Myopsida > Loliginidae > Doryteuthis > Doryteuthis pealeii. Next base: position 108,270,268 of record CM042150.1, on the reverse strand, counting down.
CGTCTGAAATAGCTCCATATCGATTTAGCAGGTATTCAAAACTGAAATTATTTTTATATTCACACTTTAACTTGTGTGTTTATGTAATTGTTTTTACATATACAGGATACTTTAAAAAAAAATTCAATTTAAAATGGCCGCAATCATTTAATATGATTTTTATAGTTTCGTTGTATATCAACCATTTTTGGGTCATTTAATGAAGAATTAAGTTATTTGGATACACAAGGGATTCATATTGCTTACAGTACCGGCTGGTGTTCAAGAAATCCCCCAGTTACATATTAAACAGGCTCATCAATGATTAACTTCGATGATCTAACAAGAACATGAATTATTTTTACTAGCAAATATATGCACCCTCCGGGTGCAAGTATTTAAGTTTTAATATGATAAAATATCATATTAAATTAGAAAGGCTAATGAAACTGAATAAGAATTCAGATAAAAATATTTGGAACAGAGGGGGTACGATTGAAAAATAGAACAACTTTGAAACTAACTCTTCTATCATTTTCCCTTACTCCCGTCTTTCATTGGTAAATTTTCCTAATTTAACTATTTAGTTAAAATAGGAAGTAAAGAATAAAATGACAGTTATTTCTTCTTGTTAACGGATTTCTTTTAAGATTTATCCCCGAGATTTTTGCTCATATTCATTAATATGAAACCAAACAATTAGAAATCAATAATACTAAGCGTATATTTATTAAAAATCAAATTTTTAAGATCAATATGCAAATTAGACTTCCAATTCACACTGTAAACCTCTATTTTCTTGTATATATAAATACAATTGCATGGTATTTGTATATATATATGGTCAACAGTATTAATGATGTAAAACAATTTTATTAATAATTGAGGTTTAAATAAAAAATAAAATCATGGAGAATGTGATGTAAATAACAAAGGGAATTGTGACTTGAGTAGTAATATAGTTTCGGTTACAGACAGAAAAACACACAATCTCCATTATAATAAGATATTCACAAATTAATTCGTGCGTTTATATAATTGTTTATTTTTGGGAAGATTATGAGCTTAATTAAAATATTAAGGTATGACTTTAATTCAGCACATAATCTTCCCAAAAATTGTCGGCTATCACCATTTCAAACACATTGTTTGACCACTTCATAATTGTTTATGTATGTACAGGGTGTTTCAGAAAGAAAAAAACATCATTTTGAAATAGCTGCAATCATTTAATATGTTTTTTTTATGTTTTTGTGTCATAGTAACCATTCTCAGGTTATTTAATGCCAAATAGAGTAATCGTGATAAACAGAGGGTGATTATAAGCCTAGCTGTTTTGTATTTTGGTGATATATATATAATATATATATATATATATATATATATATATATATATATATATATATATATATATGGAAATACGATGAGGAAATTAATTCGACAATATGAAAAGAAAACATTTAAAAAATATAACAAACACAGGATGTTACGATCAGGAAAAAATTTTTAGTGTCAATACTTAAGCATTTCGGTATTTTATACCATCTTCATGACACTGTTAGGTGATGTTTATGTGAGGAACAAAATAAAAGATGTTAAGTGTATAGTGGTTGTGTGAATCTGATGCTATTAACCGTTAATTTTTTTTATATGCGCGTTTGTTTACATCATTTGTTTGTTTGCGTCAAAATCACGTCATTTGCTTTTCGCAACATCCTGTGTTTGTTATATTTAAAAAATATTTTCTCTTCAATATATATATATATATTATATATATATATATATATATATATATATATATATATATATATACATAATATATATATATATATAGAGAGAGAGAGGATACTTAAGAGAGACCCAAACTACTTTCAGAATTAATAACCACAAACTATTCAATGATATTCCGAAATATGTACCTGTAGGGAAGCATTTCCACGAACCAAGACACACATTGGATAAGTTAAAATGCCTCCTGATATATCAGAACTTTTCATCGAGTCAAAAGCACAAACAAAAAGAAACCAAATGGTTGGTTCAGTTTAATTCACACGCACTTAGTTTAAACTAAAATGTAGTTAATTTAAACACATATAAATAACAATCTCTACCTCCAAAATAGCAGCCCTCGAAAAAAACATAAAAAACCCACTCATTTTCCTATTCCCTACTCATGTCACTTCCAACAGAGCGTAGAATCAACTGAGACAAAAATAACATCAAAACCAATTAAATACGGTAGAGAACACTACATGACCCCAACAGGCAAAGGAAGCAACAGTCAGTCTATCTCAAACCTTCGAGAAAGAAGGATGGCTCTCGAAATATTCGTAAATAAAAAAACAGAACACAGTATTCATCATTTTGTTCCTGATCTTAATTTTTCATGCTTCTAAAACAGCGAAAAGTTTCTCCCTAGTATATATATATATATATATATATATATATATGGGTTAGATAGTAGGGCAGTCTGGGCCCTTCAGCCTTGAGTAGGTAACCAGTCTAGGAGAGGGATGACTCTGAATTCAAAATTCCATCCAGCTATGGGTTAATTAGTAGGGCAATCTGGGCCCTTCAGACTTGGGTAGGTAACCAGGCTAGGAGAGGGATAACTCTGAATTCAAAATCCCTGAGGTCGGTCGTTGATTGGGTTTATGGCAATCCTTGATGCACCTATTCTTTCCTATCGACTGTGCCAAAAAGTCTGGATGGTCCAACACAAGCCTTCACCACTATAAACAAAACACTCTGTGGGTGTTCATTGTGTGTGAACCCTCATGCATCGAAAATCGACGAGAGAGTCCATAATATATATATATATATATATATATATATATATATATGTTATTAAAATAAAATGAATTCTGATCTTAAACCGCCTCAGATAGAACTCGAACACAAATCGTCCACGCCTATTTACAAAGTGATAACATTTGTTCCAACAACCCTTTCGTAATATGAAACAGTAAAGTGCTAACTATCAGAGCTTGTATATTCTGGAATAAAAAAGGGCCGGGTTAGCTCAGTCGGTAGAGCGTTCGGCTAGAAACCACAAGGTTCCTAGTTCGATACCGGTCCTTGCCAACTCAGCGTATGAGTAGCACAGGGATCTGTGCGGTAAAGTAAGGACCTGACGGTAGGTGTGGCGTTCCACCTCATACACTAAAATAATCTCCTTTGTCTAGCCCAAGTGAAAAGGGGATAGACTCCCTCGCTTTATATATATATATATATATATATATTATATATATATATATATAAGCGCACGTGTGCGTGAATCTTCAGAGGGAGGTCAGGATGCGAGAGCAGATGAATAAATGGACCAATCAATGTATTGCTTGGTCGTATCGGGTTGTATCAAATCATCGTTTGTCTTCTGAGCCGATCTAGCTCCGTCTGACGTTGACGGACAACCTTTTAATCTCCTCTTGACTGATATCAAGATTGGTAGCTCCCTCCCTCCCCCCTCTCTCTCACACTCTCCTTCTCTCTCACTCTCACTCACCTCTCTCTCTTCTTCTCCCCCCACGTAAAGTAAAACTCCCAGGTCACGTGGCTGATTAGGTGTTCGCTCATGTGTACTGGCCGTGTTCCCTCCCAACCAATCAAAACTTTGCTAGAAAAGAAAAACGTAGAGAAAAATAAAGAAAAGAGAAAGAAAAAAAAGAAAAAACTCACTGACCCGGAATTATCAGTATTAGGAGCAATTCAAAAACCGAGGGGGGGGGGAACAAACTGAGGGGGGGGGGGGTGGTTGAAAGCAGCAAAATAATGTCAGTGATTCGCGTGTTTATCAAGATTGGCGCTATGCTGATTTGTTTTCAAATGTATCTAATGAGCTTTCCTTATCATTGTCACTGTCATCTTAGCCAGTTTTAACGAACGGGCGCACTGTCACCAATATCAGATTATTATTATACAAATTACATGGAGTCAGGTAATGGTTATTTCTTTCTTGCAACTGCTTCCATATTTTGAATACACTTACTCTTATATTCATAGTGGTGCAATGGTCATCGTCGTTGGGACACAGTTCAAATCCTGGGCAGAGTGCTAATAACTTGGGAAAGGTATGAATCAAACAATTTCAAATGCATCTAATGAGCTTTCCTTATCATTGTCACTGTCATCTTAGCCAGTTTTAACGAACGGGCGCACTGTCACCAATATCAGATTATTATTATACAAATTACATGGAGTCAGGTAATGGGTTATTTCTTTCTTGCAACTGCTTCCATATTTTGAATACACTTACTCTTATATTCATAGTGGTGCAATGGTCATCGTCGTTGGGACACAGTTCAAATCCTGGGCAGAGTGCTAATAACCTTGGGAAAGGTATGAATCAAACAATTCTCCCTCCAAATATGGGGAAATAGTAAGGAAGTATGTGTTTCTTAACTTGTAGAATATTTTATGCCGAATATATTTTTTATCTTATTAATTCTTGTTGTGAATTAAATTTAAAAAAACAAACTCTTTTTAAACACATTTGTAAAACTCATTTTTGATCCATTTAATCCATAGATGGGACTCCTAATAGTTACTGCCACTCCAGGTCAGGGTAGACCTCGGAGAAATGACAATGAAGGATTACTTCACGCTTCTAGAACTCCAGTATTGAAAACTCACCACTAGATGCGGTTTAACGTCATATACTAAGACCAACGACTTCTAGCACATATTTGAAAAAAGGGTTGAGTCTTGCCATAAGGGCGATAGGATGGGGACAATCATATAGGTGCTAGGGCTTGACATGATCAGCTGATGGATCGGAGGGGGCCTCTCCGACCGCCTGTCAAGCCTGAGAAAGGGCCAAAGTGGAGAGTTGCATGTCATGGACTGCTCAGCAAACATGATTCCGTACTTAAGCATCACGGGTCACCACCCACGGCCAACTGGTGGCCCCGTTTTGGGTGCTCTTACCCTCTATAGAAGTGCAATATGCGTATTCCATCTCAGTCGACGAAAATCGCTGGTCGAGTTTTTTTTCATTGAAATTCGTCTTCTTCTCTGAAATAAAAAAGAATGAAGTAAAATGAAACAAAAAATAAATAAATAGAAGAATAAAGAAAGAAAGAAAGAAAAATAGTTATAAACGAAGATTGCATCAGTGAGAAGAAAAACGAAGAAAACACCAAGAAGAAACTGAGGAGACGATACACATGAAGAGACTGTCAAAGAAAAAGAAAGAAAACAATGAAAGGAAAGAAAATAAAAGAAAGAGAGAAGGAAAAAGGAATTAAGGGAGAAAGGAAAGAAGAAAATATTACATCAGGGAAAAAGAAAACAGAGGGAAAAAGATATAAAGCAAAATGACATTAACGTGGAAGAGACCGACAAAAAAAAAGAAAGAAAAAACAAAAGAAAGAAAGAATGAAAAAAAGAAAGATAGAATGAAAGAAAGAAAGAAAGAAAGAAAAAGAGAGAAAGAAATAAGAAGAAAGAAAGAAGAGAGAGAAAGAAAGAAAGTGTGAAAGAAAGAAAAGAAAGAAAAGAAAGAAAAAAGAAAGAAGAAAGAAGAAAGAAGAAAGAAAAGAAAGAAAAAAGAAAAAGAAAAAAGAGAAAGAAAAAGAAAGAAAAAGAAAGAAAAGAGAAAGAAAGAAAGAAAGAAAAGAAAAAGAAAGAAAGAAAAGAAAGAAGAAAGAAGAAGAAAGAAAGAAAAGAGAAAAAAAGAAAGAAAGAAGAAGAAAAAGTGAGCAACTAACATCCCATCGGTGAAAAGAAAACAAAGAAAAAACAAGGAAGAAAGGATGAAGAAAACGAATAAGAAGGGAAGTGAAAATATAAATAAATAGAAAAACAGAATGAATGAATGAAAACAAAGGAACACATCAACTATGGAAGGAAAGGTGGAAGGAAAAAAAGGAACGAAGATGGGTAGGGAGGAATGAGCAGTAACATTTACATCAGGTCAAACGAAGAAAAAAAAAGGAATAAACAAAGAATACATCGTCGAAGAAGGAAATGACAAAGAAAGAAAATAAGAAGGAAAAAAAACAGACAGAACAACGAAAATTACGTGTGTGAATGGAAATCGGTGTTAAATACAAAGAAATAAAGCAAAAAGATAAAAAGAAGAGATTGATAAAGAAAAAGAAACAAAAAGAAACAAAAAAAAATCAACGAAGAAAGAAATGAAGAAAGAAATAAAGAAAGAAAGAATAGAGAAGAGAGAAAGAAAAATACTTATTTATATCAGTGAGAAGGAAAAAGGAAAAAAGACCAAAATAAAAAAAATAAAAACACAGGAGACGATAAAGAGGAAGAGACTGAAAAACAAACAAAAAGGAAAGGAAAGAGAATAAAAGAAAAAAGATGAAAAAAAATAGAAGTAAAAAAAGAAGAGGCGACCAGAGAAAAAGAAAAAAAAAAAAAAATAAGAAAGAAAGAAAGAAAGAAAGAAAGAAAGAAGAAAGTTATATACGAATATTATATCACTGAGAACAAAACAGAAGATACCAAAAAAAAGCAATAGAGGAGACGACAAACAAGAAGAAACTGTAAAAGAAAAAGACAACAAAAAAATCGAAAGAAAAAATGAAAGAAAAAAGAAAAAGAAGAAAGAAAGAAAGAAAGAAAGAAAGAAGAAAGTTATATACGAAGATTATATCACTGAGAACAAAAACAGAAAATACCCAAATAAAAAGCAATAGAGGAGACGCCAAATAGGAAGAGACTGTAAAAGAAAAAAGACAACAAAAAAAGTTTAAGAAAAAAGAAAAAGAAGAAAGAAAGAAAGAAGAAAGTTATAAACGAAGATTATATCACTGAGAAGAAAACAGAAAATACAAAAAAAAAACGACAAATAGGAAGAGACTGTAAAAGAAAAAGACAAAGAAAAAAATGAAAGAAAAAAGAAAAAGAAGAAAGAAAGAAAGAAAGAAAGAAGAAAGTTATATACGAAGATTATATCACTGAGAACAAAAAAGAGAAAATACCCAAAATAAAAAGCAATAGAGGAGACGACAAACAGGAAGAAACTGTAAAAGAAAAAAGACAACAACAAAAAGAAAGAAAAAATAAAAGAAGAAGAAAGAAAGAAAGAAAGAAAGAAGAAAGTTATATACGAAGATTATATCACTGAGAATAAAAAACAGAAAATACCAACAAAAAAAGCAATAGAGACGACGACAAATAGGAAGAAACTGTAAAAGAAAAAAGACAACAACAACAACAAAAAAGAAAGAAAAAAGAAAAAGAAGAAAGAAAGAAAGAAAGAAAGAAAGAAGAAAGTTATAAACGAAGATTATATCACTGAGAACAAAAAGAGAAAATACAAAAAAAAAATCACAAATAGGAAGAGACTGTAAAAGAAAAAAGACAAAGAAAAAAGTGAAAGAAAAAAGAAAAAGAAGAAAGAAAGAAAGAAAGAAAGAAAGAAAGAAAGTTATATACGAAGATTATATCACTGAGAACAAAAAACAGAAAATACCCAAAATAAAAAGCAATAGAGGAGACGACAAACAGAAAGAAACTGTAAAAGAAAAAAGACAACAAAAAAAGAAAGAAAAAAGAAAAAGAAGAAAGAAAGAAAGAAAGAAAGAAAGAAAGAAGAAAGTTATATACGAAGATTATATCACTGAGAACAAAACAGAAAATACCAAAAAAAGCAATAGAGGAGAAATTGTAAAAGAAAAAAGACAACAAAAAAAGTGAAAGAAAAAATAAAAGAAGAAAGAAAGAAAGAAAGAAAGAAAGAAAGTTATATACGAAGATTATATCACTTAGAACAAAAAAGAGAAAATACCAACAAAAAAGCAATAGAGGAGACGACAAACAGGAAGAAACTGTAAAAGAAGAAACTGTAAAGATAAAAAAAGAAAGAAAAGAGAATACAAAAAGAAAGAAAAAACAAAAAGAAGAAGAATATCAGACGATAAGTCCATAGTAAATCGACGACAAAATGAAGATGGAGAAGTTCGGCCAGGCATTGGAGCAGATCTGAGCAGTTGCAACGGCAACAGAGATTAATTAGATCGAGTCTCGCTGCCGGAGGCCGTTAGAACGAGGGGCAGTGACTTTCGAGGCTGGTGATGGGTAATGTGAGGACAACTCGCAAATGGAGACAAAAATGGCGAACGGACTGGCACTGAATACTGTCAATTTACTGGTGCCAGCAGAAGACATGGTCGCTTCACTTGTAATGAACAAGTGCTGGGTTCATGCCTGGGAGGTCAAACGCTTACTGAGTACGGGCACGGTGTCCTTTGACAGGCGAGTCTCATTAGAGTTTATGGTTGAATGTATTTAAGAGACAGTATGTTGCTAAAGAGTACGGACATTTTTTTTAGGAATTATTTATATGGCTTTTATCTTTCTTCTTAATACATACCTAATTAGTTCTCTATCTTCATTACCGTATATACTCGTGTAATAGTCGACTTTTAAAAACCTTTCTTCACCTCTAAAACAGAGCATCGTTCATTACACACATCTTTCTAAAGAGTAAGGGCATTTAAAAAAAATATCCGTTATATGGCTTTTATCTTTTTTCTTAGTATTTACCTAATTAGTTCTCTATCTTCATTACCGTATATACTCGTGTAATAGTCGAATTTTAAAAACATTTCTTCACCTCTAAAACACAGCGTCATTCATTATACATATCTTTTTAAAGAGTACGGACATTTTTTTAGAAATTCTTTATATGGCTTTTATCTTTCTTAGTATTTACCTAAATAGTTCTCTATCTTTATTACCGTATATACTCGTGTAATAGTCGATTTTTTAAACATTTCTTTACCTCTAAAAAAGAGCATCGTTCATTAAACATATCTTTCTAAAGAGTACGGACATTTAAAAAAGTATCCGTTATATGGCTTTTATCTTTTTTCTTAGTACTTACCTAATTAGTTCTTTATCTTCATTACCGTATATACTCGTGTAATAGTCGAATTTTTAAAACATTTCTTCACCTCTAAAACACAGCGTCATTCATTACACATATCTTTCTAAAGAGTACGGACATTTTTTAGAAATTCTTTATATGGCTTTTATCTTTCTTCTTAGTAAAAGTAAAGTCATCGGGGTGGCCTAAAGTCGGTATCAGCCAGGGAGTCTATCCCCTTTTCAATAGCGCTAGACAAAGGAGATTGTTTTTGGCGTCTGAGGTGGAGCGCCACACCTACCGTCAGCTCCTTACTTTACCGCACAGATCCCTGTGCTACTCATACGCTGTTTTAATGAGGACCGGTATCGAACTAGGAACCTTGTGGTTTCTAGCCGAACGCTCTACCGACTGAGCTAACCGTATATACTCGTGTAACAGTCGAATTTTTAGAACAATTCTTCACCTCTAAAACAGAGCATCGTTCATTACACATATCTTTCTAAAGAGTACGGACATTTAAAAAAATATCCTTTATATGGCTTTTATCTTTCTTCTTAGTACTTACCTAATTATTTCTCTATCTTTATTTATTGGCATTTCATTCTCGGAAGACTATTATAAAGTTTTTTGTGCCCCTGAAGTTACAGCGCCTCCTGTGACTGTGAAGTCCGATGTTTGAAAAACATTCACGAAAACAGATTTTGCATTTGAAGGCTGTCCCTGAAGATGTTGATGTGCCAATGCTTTGTTGCCACTGCTTTCTTCTGGGCCTCTTAGCTTCATGGTGTTGTGTCAGGGTGACTTCTGACATGAACAGTCCTCTACGGAGATTCTGCCACCACTGAGGGCGGTCCTGAACCAAATTTCTCCAGCTGAAAGGGGCAATGCCAAAGCACCTGAGATCATTATTACCATATAAGAATATAGTAGGAGGGTCTGGGCTTGGTTATAGAACATTATGTAAAAAATCTTAAGAAACAATTCCATAAAACATGTAAATATAAATGTAGACTGAAGGTGATTCCCTAACAATAAAGCATAAAATAACTCTAGATGAGTTAACATGCCGTTAAAATCAATTAATCAATCAATAAACTAATTCTAAAAAAAAAATTTTTTTTAATTTTAATTTTTTAAAGATGGGACCAGTCTGCTTCAGATGTTCTGTATTTTCATTTTAAATTTGACTATTGCATTTTAATAGCATATATTCTAATTCTTGTAGTATCCTGCAATTTTGTTCACAATTAACTTTTTTCAAGATGAAGTAACAATATTAATTTTTATTTATGGTTTTAATAGAACCATACTTTTTATTTTACTTTCTCTAATTGATTGTTTAATTAATATCATTGATTGATAATTTTAATAATATAACCCAGAGGTTTACATGTTAAATAAACTCAAAATGACTTTTGTGTAAAATAAAGATATGATTTAACATTCCAGAGATTTAGTTAATAGTAATAGTCGAATTTTTAAGAACAGTTATTCGCCTCTAAAACAGGTGTTGCATACCCTTCTGGTTACTTTACTTCTGACTTCTATTCTTCTTCTGTTCTTCTCTCATCTTAAGTTCTTCTAGGTCTCTTCTGTCGTCTGGACTTCTCTTGGGGACTTCGTGTCTGGTCTTTCATTGGGGATTCCTCTTTATCACAAGCCCTGTGTCATTGGTAGTTTTTAGATAATAACACGAGACTTCGATTTACTTAGATCACATTTTATTTCGAAGCCCCCACCAGACTACCTGCGCAGATCGAGTCGGAGCGTGTATATCACGACTCACCACCATCGTGGTTTCTCGCCGACTGACTAAAATCTTTTTCTAATCTAAACCGGAAGAGGGTCTTCTCCACCGATTCTCACGGTATCCACCGAAAGGAAGGATCAGGACAGGTCAAGCCTTGTCATTCAAATCCTTCAAGGCTGTGGTCTGCAGCTTATAACGGCCATTTTGATTTCTACACTATTGCACATAAATATCTAATAATTATGTAACACAGGGTGTCGTTCATTACACGTGATAGTTTTTTTTAAATGTCCTCGTGTTATTGTGGCTAACGTACTGGACTGCAATATCATAGTAAGTGAGTTTGAATTCCAGTTGTGTCCTTACGTCCAGTTTCTAACTAATACTCTTGGGAAAGGTTAGATAGTACCACTACTGTTTTTTTTTCTACGGGGATAGATTTCATATTAAATAACCCACGGAGGTTGGTATGCCATTAAACAAAGAAACCAATCAACCAAACAATCTGGACGTAAATTCGATACAAATTGAACCGCAAAGATGATACCTAAACAAAGGCTATTATTAAATATGATAAACCTTTAACATAATTTAAGATTTATAACACCTGTGCATATATGTACAAATACTGAAAATAGAAAACCTGTTACATAAAAACATAATTATCCTTACTGCCATCTTTTAAAATATTGTTGGCATCCTAACGTCTGCAAAAGACGAGTGCGAAGTGTCCATTTTTTATCTACATCTGCGCGAGTGGCTGAACAGGCCAAGTTTTGAATGACAGTCTCTGGTGCAGTATCTGCACGCAAACAGTAATGTTTGCCGGGACTGCTATATATATATATATCATCATCATCATCATGTCGCGCATACAGTACGGGTATCCATGGAAATCTTTCGCCAACCTTCCCTATCATTCACAACACCTGGGAGCTCCTCTGCGGAGCAGCCAGCATCTTCACATAACTGGTCAATGTAGGTCCTTGCTGGGCGCCCTACACTTACATGTCCGTGTGGGCTTCTACAGGAGAACGTCGCTTATGAGTTCATCCTTGCATCTCCAGCAGTGTCCTGCATGCCTTGTCCGTCTCACTCGCATAGTTTGTGAGATGGGGGCAGGTGACCGTACAGCTGTTTTCTTGTGGGGTGCTGTTTCACATATATATATATATATATATATATATATTATATTATATATATATATATCACTTCATATACTAATACAGGGATTCTTGAGCTTTTCACTTATAACCAAATTTAATTTCCATTCGCCAACAAATAAGTCAATTGAATATTAAATTACAAAACACTGTTTAATACATTTTTCACACCTTTGAATTTTTAATGGGAAGGGTGGGTTTTGGTGAGCAATGACGAGATCACGAATATTAGATTTCAGTCTTGTGATTTTGACCCACAAGTGATCATGTCCAGTGTTCAAAGGGATTCTCTGTTTACTTAGTAAATAATGCAACGACTAAACTCAAATTCCAACAGATACGAACTTGGAAAATATAGACGAATGGGAATATCAGTTAAACAAAGCTTGCGATATTTTGCAGCAATTTTCGATATCTGGTATCTAGTTTACATGATCCAGCGATTTGTTCTCTGTCATAAAGGGATTTATGAATGCACTCCAGTGGATAAAGCTCATGCTTTTATTCACCCTGCCAAAATGTTATTCATCCCCAGGGATCTATACACGAGAAGACGGAACGGGGATAAGCTTTCTCATCAGATCGGCTTAATCCTGTAAATCTGGTTCCTTAAAATGACAATTTCAAATGTATTGCGAATGGGACATTGCACTACAGTCTCTCACATTAACCCTAATTCTAACGAGAGAGAGAGAGAGAGAGAGAGAGAGAGAGAGAGAGAGAGAGAGAGAGAGGAGAGAGAGAAAGAAAGAAAAAGAGAGAGAGACATAATAATAATAATAATAATAATAATAATAATAATAATAATGATAATAATAAAAAATTTTAAAAATAGACAAATATCTGGACCTTGCCAGAGAACTGAAAAGGTTATGGAATATGAAAGTGAAAGTTATATGCATAAACCAGAATCGGTTTTTGAGAACGAAACGCATAAAATTCTCTGGGACTTTGAAATAAAAACGGATCACCTTATCCCAGCAAGAAGACCAGACCTAGTGTTGATAAACAAAAAAGAAAGAACTTGTCAACTGGTGGATTTTGCAGTGCCAGCAGATCACAGGGTGAAGCTAAAGGAAAATGAAAAAATGGACAATATATCTGGACCTTGCCAGAGAACTGAAAAAGCTATGGAATATGAAAGTGAAAGTTATACCAATTGTAGTTGGTGCACTTGGAACAGTCCCAAAAGGATTGGAAAAGGGTTTGGAAAGTTTGGAAATCAGAGGAAGAATTGAAACCATTCAGAACACTGCACTGCTGCAATCTGCCAGAATACTCAGAAAAGTCCTGGAGACCTGGGGAGACTTGCTGTCACTTAGACTCCAGTGAAAGATCATCAGTTAACACTGATGTGAAAACTCAAAAGGAGATAATAATAATAATAATAATAATAATAATAATAATAATAATAATAATTCCATTACCGAAAGTTGCGTTTTCTATTTGTTAATTCTTTTTCACTGTTGTTTCTCACAATCTCAAATCTAGATGACGTGTATATATATATATATATATATATATATATATATATATATATTATATATATATATATATATATACTAAAGCTGAGCGAATCAATGTTTGTATCCCAAAGGCTTTTTTGCCTGTTTAGTTTAATGACAAAAAAATCTTACAAAAATATTCCTTAATTTTAGGATTGAGTTATGTTTGGAAAAATACATTTCAATTGGTTCTAATTAGTCGTAATTTGCAATTAAGTAAAAACTGACTCGTCTCTTACTTCACATTCTTCCTTTCCCTCTCTCTATGCATATATTGATTATCAACACGTTATATATGTTAGTTTCTCAGGAGAGAGAGAGAGAGAGAGAGAGAGAGGGGGGGAGGGGCGAGATTCAGGGATTTCGATGACGAAGCCGAAAAAAGAAGTAGTTAGTAGTGTATATATTTACCAAACCATCGGCACGTGTATTGTACATATTGTGTATATATAACATTAAATATCACATTATATCAAATTATCACAGTGTGATAATTTAATAGAAAATAACCATATATTTATATATATATATATATATAAACAAAGTGCTTGAGACGTCAGGGATAATGTGAAGTCGGTTATTATAATACATTTTAAAATGTCTTATTCTTTTGTTCATGACTGGTTTGAAAAAAGTATTTCTGTGTTTACTGTGACCCATTCTTTAAAATCTACCGAAATAAAAATAGTTTCGGTTTAAACTTCCAAGAAACACTTACAATAACGCAAGATGCCTTTGATGATGAGGCCCTTAGCTAAACACGTGCAATCAGCTTTAACCCTTTGGATAAAAAATCCTTTAGATTATTTGATTCTTGAAGGGTTGCTTGAAATTCCTTCTTTTTCAAAGAGATGTTCTGGATAAAGTTTTTCTCCTTCCGCTTTGTAAGAAAAGTCTTACCACTTTCATGATACGTTTTTTAAAGTATACTAGCAGGACCTGTTTATATGCCATAGTATGATAATCTAATAATTACGACGTTTGATATATTTACTTAAGAGTTATTTTCGAAATAGTACAATTTGTAAAAAGTGTAATGATCTTGATCGGGCTTTCTCTCAATTTACCTGAATGTTTGAGATGAGGCTTGATGATTAGTATTATCGGCGTTATTCGGATTATTGTTCTCATTTTCATAGTTATTTGTACAACGTTTCGGCCGATATGCCCTCCGGCCTTCTTCGGGTATTTCTTGTCGGACTCAGGAACCTTCTTTTCGAACTATCACGGAACTTCCTGATTACGACAAGAAGTTTCCCGATTACGACAAGAAGGTTCCAGAGTCCGAAAAGAAGGTTCCCCGAGTCCGACAATAAATACCTGAAGAAGGCCGGAGGGTACATCGGCCGAAACGTGGTACAGATAACAATGAAGATGAGGATAAGTCTGAATAACGCAGATAATACTAGCTTTCTCTCTCACTATTTCTTTCTTTTCTTTATGTTCGATTGAAACAGATTAGCGCTATCACCCCTCTCTATATATTTCTCTTACTTTCTTTCTTTTATTTTTCGGAGTAACATGTTCTTTTCTTCCTTTTCTTTCTTTATAATAAAAACGCAAAGGTTCATTATTTATCTGAGGTGACGATACTCATAAAAATAGGAATTCTGTGGATAATCAACACCAGATACTCAGGATTTACATTTATGCATTTATTTGACGGTCTAATTTTTAACCAGAGGGTGTTGCAAGATGTTAACAAGCGTATTATTAAAGTACTAGCAAGACCTGTGGATATACCACATATATGATATATGATATAATTTAGTCATCATAGGCCGGGAGCCGGTCCTTGCCAACACAGCGCACATCATAGGCCGGGAGCACACAAGATTAACATTTATTCAGTAATTCACGATTTCAATATTACAAATAAAACAAACATCTTTTTTTTCAAATAATGTTAATTTTTCAAATAATCTTGATTTTTCAAATAATCTTAATTTTTTTCAAATAATCTTGATTTTTCAATAATCTTAATTTTTCAATATCTTGATTTTTCAAATAATCTTAATTTTTTCAAATAATCTTAATTTTTCAAATAATCTAATTTTTCTCAATTTTTTCAAATAATCTTAATTTTTTTCAAATAATCTTAATTTTTACGTTGGGCATTTAAGCGAAGCGAGACCATTTGGGATGTTTCATTTTTAGAATTGTGTGAAATTAAATGAGACAAAGAAGAAATCTGCAATTAAGCGACACCAGATAATCTGGATTTACATTTTTTGCATTGTATCTTGGACGATTGAGACGGTCTCATTTTTAAATAGAGGTTGTTGCAAGATGATAACGAACGGAAGATTAAGGAACAGTATTGATATATAGACGTCGGGGTGGACTAAAGTCGGTATCAGTCAGGCAGCGAGGGAGTCTATCCCCTTTTCCCTAGCGCTAGACCAAGGAGATTGTTCCTGCATCTGAGATAGAGCGCCATACCTACCACCAGCTCCTTCGTTTACCGCAAAGATCCCTGTGCTGCTTATATTCTGAGTTAGCGAGGGCCGGTATTGAACCAGGAACTTTGTGGTTCCTCGGCTGACACTCTACCGACTGTGTTTTTTTCTGTACATATTGATGATATTTTCCATGTGACGCTTACAGCTAAAGTTGCACAGCTACCGTCGTGTGTTATTGTTTACAGTCCACTACATGCGATAGGCTAAAAGGTCAAATCACGCTCAGAGCACCAGTTACAACAAGGTCAGCTGCGATAACAACTTCAGAACTGCGTGTGTGGTAAACATATTATGGCCAGTGCACCAAATTAAGCAAACCATACTTGTCGGCTGGGACTGTACAATACAACAACTGCTCCTCTGCAGAGGCTAGGGTTCCTCACAAACGAGGCCACCTGTTGGTTTTGATTGGTAACCCGTAATGCTTATGATGTAAAGTAAAAGTAAAATCGACGGGCGGCCTTAAGTCGGTATCAGCCAGTCCGCGAGGGAGTCTATCCCCTTTTCAATAGCGCTAGACCAAGGAGATTGTTTTAGCATCTGAGATGGTGTGCCACACCTACCATCAGCTCCTTACTTTACAGCACATATCCCTGTGCTACTCATACGCTGAATTGGCGAGGACCGGTATCGAACTAGGAACCTTGTGGTTTGCTCGCCGAACGCTCTAACGACTGAGATAACCCGGTCCTTATGATTAATGAATATGTAAATACCTTGGTAATCCCTCACTATAATCCGATTGGACAGTGTCATGTATAAATATTCGACACTGTAGTGATACAGGCGCCTAAGCCTAAACTTACTCGCTAGACTACACCACGACTGCTCGGAAGACGATCTGCTATTCGCCGCACCAACTACTACTGCGATAATATACCAATTACCAACTTCATAATATATCCCTTAACCCGGATATATCAGCTTAGTAGGAGAACAGTCCATGTCAAGCAGCTCAACACTTTGGCTCTTACTTAGAATTGAAGAGTAACTTTGGTTGGCACTATGCAAAAAGGAATTTTTATGTACTATAAAAAAAATATGGATATGAAAAGAATTGATAAAGAGAATATTTTTGTTCACTTAAAAAAAAAGAAAAAAAGAAGCCATTTTTAATGCAATAGTGCTTATAATGGATATCAAATATTGTACAAATAATAATTTTGCAGTAGAATATAGAATCTATATTTTTCTAGTATTTATCTTTCGTCCAACAAGTCAATTGTGCAGTCTAATATACACATTTGTATTCAGACAACTATTTGAAAAAAAAAAAGAAACAAAAAAACAACAAAAACATGTTAAGTCTTAGTTTTAAAATCAGAAAATGATTTGTTGGTGGTTGAGATTTCAATTTCTTTAGTTAAATTATAAACTCGTTTTATATAGATGATTCTTTACTTATTTAACTGTATTTGTATGTTTGTAATCCTATGTGGACTTGTAGTTTACACTTAAAAGATTCAAGCATTGTGTAGTCATAATAATTCTTAAAGAACAGATTCTCTTTAAAGACGGAATCTTTTAATTCTTTTTAACAGAAAAAAAGTCACTTTTTTATATTAATGAAACCATTTGTAGAATATTTACTGCAGTCTTTGTAAAGCAAAGCTGAATAATTCCGAAGCTGACCATTTTTTTCCTTCTTGTCTTTTTCTTCCTATTCTTCTACTTAGAAGCTTGTCTTGGTATTTTTCAATGAAGAGGCCTCGTTTGATCAATCAGCGGGTCACGTCAAACCCCAGCACATATATGATTTTCCCGACCCTATTGCTTTTATATATATTTACCAACCCCTCCGCACGAGCAGGATGCGACACAAGGTCAATTTCTTAAGTTCAGGAGGTTTGAATTAAGAGTCTTCCTTCTCCTAGACCGGTTGCCTAACCAAGGTTAAAGAGCCCAGTATGTCCTACTATTTACCCATAGCTGGAGGGAGAGTAGGATTCATACCTTTCCCAAGGATATTAGCGCTAAATGAAATGCAATTACCACGTCCAGGATTTGAACTCGGGGCGACGAGTCCATTTCCCATGACTTTAACCATTACACCACGCGCTTCCCTATTGTTCTTATAGGAACCCCTAATGTTTTCATGATTTATGTGCTAGAAGGTGGTTGCTGGGTTTTTAGTATCCTGCCTATGAAGTTAAGCTGAATCTAGTGGCGAGGCTCCTATTCTGGAGCTCTTGGGAGTGTGAAGTAACCGTTGATCAATATTACTCCCAGGTCCACACTGACCCGGAGTGGTAGTACCTGTTAGGGTCCCATCTATGGGATAAATAGAAAACAGATGTTTAAAAAATGTGTTAAAATTGATTTTGAAGAAGAAAAAAACTGAATACCCATCGGGAATGAATAAAAAAAAACGTCCTCGGCATAAAATAACCCAACAAGTGTTGATATATTCTAGGAAATGTTTTTAAAAAATGAGTTTAAAAAATTAATATCCAACAAAAATAGATACAGTAATCCAAGGGTTGACATGCGTCCAACCAACCAACCAACCAACCAATGTACTAACATTGCACGAAATCATTGAAGCAATTTTCTTTTACAGAATACTTTGATGTAATTGGGAGAGAAATATAGCTTTGACGAGTGAAGGGGGATAAGAATATATCTGATGTGAAGAGAAAAGAATTAAACGAGCCCTACTACACGGTATAGCGGGTTTAATAACCATTTGATTTAGAATTTCATCCATTCAGTTGACTATTCGCTTTTCAAGGACCCTCTTTCCCTTAGGATTTTCGTCCTAGGATATTTCGTATTATTATAATGTATGTTGAATGTTGCTCAGACAATAAAGTCTGTATTTGTCATCTCTTTGTTGGAATTTGTTTTATATGAATATGTAAATTCACCTGCGTTCGGTGTTCTTCTAAGGTCACCTAACGCATTATAAGAAAGTGGTATTAGCTAGTATGTAGTCATAACGACCTTAAATCTTATAAGAGTAACGCTTCTTATTGCAATATCATTGCTCTCCCAAACTTGTGATGTTGAGTTAAATTATGCTAAGCTTTGTAAATAATAATAGAGATGATTTATGAAGTAGTGGTTGAATCGTTGATTGGCTGCTGTTTGTTTTTGTTTATTTTGTTTGTTTGTTTGTTTATCTTTGTTGTTTGAGGTGCGATGTTTATTCAATTTGTGCAAGGTATTCAGTGGATGATTGTGTTAGAGTTTAAGTATTTGTCAACGTTAAACATTTCGGGTGTTTTATATTAATCATACTAGCTACAGAAAACACCCTCCCGGCGTCGTAAAATTGATTTTTGAAAGACATTGCCTGAGAGGGTGGGAGTTAAAAATTCAATGTCAGAGGGTTTGTATCATAAGTAAGACAATTCCTCATATTTATTTAAGGAGTAAAAAAATAATAAAACAATTTGAAATGAAAACTGAGCCCCGTCCCCCTCAAATAAAATGTTGCGTGCATGTAATAATCAAACAATTATTTTGAATATTTTCCACATCAATTTTACACAAAATCGTAGGTATTTATTTATTTGTAAACTTTTAGTTAATTTCTTGTCACTGTAAAAAAAGGGACGAGAGTAAAAAAAAAACAATTTTTAAAATTGCTTACTTAAATTTGAGTGTATATAGCATAAGAATATTGTGACGTAAGCTGTGACGTAGAACTATGACGTAGTTTTTGTTACAGACAGAAATACAGACAATCTCCATTATTAATATATATATTTTTTCAGATATTGATATGTACTTTAAATATAAGCTCCTACATTTGGGGCGCTGGTGGTTGTCGTCAGTGATGTAATCCGCAGGGTTCATTACATCACTGACGACAACCACCAGCGCCCCACATGTAGGAGCTTATATTTAAAATACATATCAATATTGAAATATGTTGCCACATCCTCTTCAATAACCGTTTGGCCACCTTGTCGGCTGGGATTGTAGAATACACGGACTGTACCTCTACAGAAGAGTTAAATCCCTACAATGGAGCTTTCTGTTGGCCGTGAGGGGTAACTCGTTATGCTTAACGACGAAATATTGAAAGACTGAGCAGACCATGACATGCATCACTCCATTTGGGCCCTTACTTCGGCAAGACAGGCGGTCGAAGATGCCTCCTCCAATCAATCGTCTAGTCGATTCAAGCCCTAGCACCAATATTTTGCCCTAACCCTATTGCCCATATGGCAACCCCACACGTTATCATCATATATGTGCTAATAGGCTGTGGATGAGGTTCTTGGTGTCCTGAGTATGAGGTTAAACTGCACCTAGTAGTTAAATTCCAAATTCTGGAACTCTGGGGTATGTGGAGTACCTCTTTATCACTATTAGTTCCTGCCCACCCCCTAACCCGGTGTGGTAGTTCTTATTAGGATCTCGCTCTAAGGATTAAATATATCAAAAGTGGGTATTAAATATATGTTTATAAATTGAGTTTGAAAAAAAAAATGAATACCCAACGAGAATGAATAAAACAAAATGTCATCTGCATAAAATACTCCAACAAGAGTTGGCATGCCATAAAATCCAGCCAACCAACTAAAACCGTTTGTGTTAGTTTCGATTACGAAACCGATGGACAAGACACACTCACACGAATAAAAATAAACTGTGGATAAAGGATTCTGCAAAATTAATAATTCATTTTCTCTGTACACATCTCTCAATCGGTTGGATGTCAGTAACTTTTGAAGGTTAAGTGTTTCTTTAAATACCAGATTTGCTTACGCTGTCTTTTCTGTATGAAAATTTGAAAATAAAAAAAATGTGGTATGCGCAATTACGAAATTAATAGAATTTCAGATTTCCTTAATTTGATTCATTATCGCTTTTGAGAAATGAATTCCGTGGACATCTGGTCACATTTTAAAAGAAGATAATAATGATAATAATAATAATTCCGGTTTTATTACAAGTTGGGGGAAATAGATTCTGATTCATTTCTTATCGACGGCTAATTCTGTTAATAATTTGCCTTCACTCTCCTTAGAACTGTTTTTTCTTTTCTTTCACAAATGAAACGAAACACCTGCCGTCAGTTCGTCACTTTTAAAAGTACGACTGGTCCATTGAGAGAGAGAGATGAGGAGAAGGAGGGGGGTATGAGACGAACAAAGAAAAAGAGAAGGTGAGTGAGAGAGAGAGAGAGAGAGAGAGGGGGATGGGAGAGAGAGAAAGAGACAGAGGGATGAGAGATAGATGAGAAGGAGGGGTATAAGACGAACAAAAAGAGAAGGTGGGTGAAAGATGGGGGGATAAGAGACAGATGAGAAGGATTGGTATGAGACAAAAAAAGAAAGAGAGAGAGGAGAGAGAGAGATTAGAGAAGGAGGGGTATGAGAAGAACAAAGAGAGAGAGAGAGAGAGAGAGTGCGAGAGGGAGAGATTATGAGAAAGAGGAGTATGAGACGAAGAAAGAGAGAAGGTGAGAGAGAGAGAGAGAGAGACAGATGAGAGACAGATGAAAAGAAGGGTATGAGACGAACAAAGAAAGAGAGAGAGACAGACAGACAGCGAGGGCGGTATGAGAGACAGATGAGAAGGAGGGGTATGACACGAAGAAGAAAGAGAGAGAGAAGTGGGAGGGAGAGATTATGAGAAGGAGGAGTATGTGACGAAGAAAGAAAGAGAGAAGGTGTGAGAGAGAGAGGACAGATGAAAAGAAGTGGTATGAGACGAACAAAGAAAGGGGAGAGAGAGAGAGAGAGACAGAGACAGAGTGGGGATGAGAGACAGATGAGAAGAAGGGGTATGAGATGAACAAAGAAAGAGAGAAAGGGGGAGAAGGAGAGATTATGAGAAGGAGGAGTATGATTCGAAGAAAGAAAGAGAGAAGGTGAGAGAGAGAGAGACAGATGAGAGACAGATGAAAAGAAGGAGTATGAGACGAACACACAGAGAGAGAGAGAGAGAAAGAGAGAGAGAGAGAGGAGAGAAGAGAGGAGTGGGATGAGAGACAGATGAGAAGGAGGGGGTTTGAGACGAACAAAGAAAGAGAGAGGGGCGGGATGAGAGACAGATGAAAAGAAGGAGTATGAGACGAACACAGAGAGAGAGAGAGAGAGAGAGAGAGAGAAGAGAGAGAGAGAGAGAGAGAGAGAGAGCGGGATGAGAGACAGATGAGAAGGAGGGGTTTGAGACGAACAAAGAAAGAGAGAGTGAGAAAAAGAGGGATGAGAGACAGATGAGAAGGAGGGGTATGAGACGAACAAAAGAGGGAGAGAGGGGGAGCGGATGAGAGGCAGATGAAAAGAAGGGTATGAGACGAACAAAGAAAGAGAGAAGGAGAGAGAGAGGGGGTGAAAGACAGATGAGAAGGAGGGGGTATGAGACGAACCAAGAAAGAATGAGAGAGGGTGAAAGAGAAGAGGGGAAAAAGGACAGTTTTAAAACGTGGGAGAAAGAGGAACAGATTTGACAAAAGACAAAAAATAAATAAAATAGATAAAATAAGTATGAGAACAAAATGAGGAAATAAAAAGACAAGTATTTCTTCGATAATGATGGCGCCGGTAGTGGCGAAAGAAACGGGGAAAAGGAATTAAAGAAAAAAAAATGCCTGACTCAAATCTTTTAATAAAATAAGCAATCGATCAGTATCAGTGTTTGTATCTTTTGTGGAGACAGAATTCCAAACAGATGATTCGGCAACATGGATATTACAATCACAGGATATATATATATGTTATGTGGTATTTTTTTTTTAAATAAGAAAAATGGAAGAGGATTTTAAGGGCTGATACATCTTATTTAGACGGTAGTTTCGGGGTCAATTGAAAGGGGTAGGCAGTGTAATCTTATTATAATGGAGATTGTATAACTCTTTGTCCGTAACTAAAACTACGTCACCACTGAAGTCCCGATTTCCTTAGTTATTTAAGTTATATTCACAACGATTATAAAATAGTCATTATTTAAACAGTATCTTATTCATTATCGATGTCTCCCTTATTAAATCTAGCTGAGTTTGATTTACTGCAAAATTGCCCATATTATGGTATTTGGTATTTGCCTCTCATCCCACTTATGAGGGTGTGACACAAGGACATTTTCATGTAGGCTCACTCATGAGCTGAAGCTCAGGGCTGGTAGGCACACAAAATGCGTTGATCCCGTTGGCATTCCCGCTCTAAGGGGGCGTCTCAGGCGCTGGTCAATAAACCCAGCCCTGCCACTTTAAATCGAGGGGGCAGGAGTTGCCTGGGGGTATAGCCCCCCTGGAATCAACGCTGTTAATTTACATTAACAAAAACAGGTCCCGAAAGGCCCGTGTTGTGGTATTTGCCTGTCATCCCACTTATGAGGGTGTGACACAAGGACATTTTCATGTAGGTCCACCCACAAGCCGAAGCTCAGCGCTGGTAGGCACAAAAAATGCGTTGATCCCGTCGGCATTTCTCCTTAAGGGGGGCGCCTCAGGCGCTGGGCAATAAACCCAGTCCTGCCCCTTTAAATCGAGGGGGCAGGAGTTACCTTGTATTTAC
>CM042150.1:108234601-108239601 GCA_023376005.1 Doryteuthis pealeii | reverse complement strand
TATGATATGGTAAACACAATAGTGATAAGACAAATAGTGATATCTTTATTTTCAACTAATTTCGACTTTATATAATCACATTGTGTGTATGCTATCGTAACTTACTTCTACATGTGCTGTATCACCGATATGAAACAGTCTTTATTTATAATTATAGCAAACTACATTATATATACATATATGAGAAAGATAGGAAAAGGGGTCTTACTCGTTACTCTCTGCTTACTTCTTCGGCTATTTTCTCTTGTCAATCCAGGGAGCTGCTTTCTCGGGTTGTTTTCTTTCTTGCTCGGGCTGGTCATCGCTTGTCTGAATAACTTAAGTTTTTTCTTCTAAGTCTTTTCATTTAAAACAACCCAGCACATCTTCAACCACCGAAGTGGAAAAACGACTCTCGGAGCGACAACACTTATTTGCTTCACTTTTCAGCAATATAATCGCGTGGCTGCACCGACTAAGGAATAGCAAGTTCGATCCTTGCTGAATGCCCGATACTTGAACCTTCTGTCAAATCCTACCCGTGACGAACGGGTTGGATAAATACCTATTCGTGTGTTTTCACCCTTTCAGGAACCAGACTCCCAACTAACAAGGTTGGTGGTGCGTTGTGTAATGGTTAGAGTCGTAGGAAATGGACTCGTCGACCAGAGTTCAATTCCTAGACAAGCCTGTTTGCATTTCACATTGCGCATATAACCCTGGGAAAGGCATGCATTCAACTGCTCTCCTTCCAGCTAAGGGTAAATAGTAGGGCTCTTTAACCATGGATAAGTGAACTCCGCTTGATAAATTGACCTTGTGTCGCATCATGTTCGTGTGGAAGGGTTGATAAATATAATTAATGATGTTTCTTGTTTTGCACATTGTCATTGCTTGCGTAGATCGCTAGAAATACTGCGTTATAGCTCGAATATATTACACTAAGTGGGGAAAGGGAAATTAATAAATTCAATAATATTCTAATATTACGCAACTTCCCAGGAAGAAGAATAAGCTTGTCAACAATTCCAACAACTAGTCGCATCTAAACTAAAATTTCTCACGTCTATAATTGCGCGCTACCGGAAGGTCAAACGGAATGCCTCCAGTTGCCCATCATCGGCCATGGTAACTTTCCACTGAACTTCCGTTATTCTAAAGCTAATGAACACTTATTCAAAAATATTCTTACTACCGTACGTACATAATTAATTGCCTATCCATGAACTATATAAACCCACCAACTCAGCGTATTCGTAACACAGATTGAGTAATCTGATCTGTGCGGTAAAGTAGGAAGCTGACGGTATGTGTGGCACTCCATCTCAGAAAAAAACCCTGGCCTGGTGCTGGCGAAAAGGGGATAGACTCCCTCACTGTCCGGCTGATACCGACAATAGTCCACTCCTCCAACAACTTTGCTAATGAAATGTTGCAATTTTATTTCTCTAATAATAAATACTAATGTAAGTGTGTCAAATATATTCGCTTTACTCCTAGAGACAATGCCCCAACATATCATACCATTTTGGAATGGCCGATTCTGTGAACGAATTAAAACATTTTAGATCGAATCCGTACCCGCAATCCTGAAATTTTGGATTCACAAATTTTATTCACTGTGATTGTTTTCGGAGATATTTGGAAAATTTGTTATAACCTTTGAAATAAATTTGGTTGGTTGATAACTTGGTTGGTTTATCTCTGATTTGTCTGAAAAGATAAAGCGTCAATTCTTTCTAGATGTAGACATGTCAGTACTATTGTAAGGCTTATCCACTTGGATTAAAAGCTAGATGCGAACTACACAAGAATTCTGCGTGCTCACTTGAACAAATTCTGGAAGTAGCATCCCACAAAATATCAGCTGTACGACCACTTGCTTCCTATCGCACAAACCATCAAAGTAAGACGAACCAGAAGATGGAGAGGCAACGAGGAACTGATAAGTAACATTATTTTCTGGACTCCTACACATGGACATACCAGTGTAGTTTTCTATATCAACCAACTCTACACGCATTGTGGATGCCGTGCCACAGACCTGCCTAGGACCATGGCCGATAGGGATGGTTTTCGAGAGAGAGCCATGGGTATCCGTGCTGTCAGCATACACTGATGATGATGAGGATGAGGAGAAGGAGGAGGAGGAGGGGGGAGGAGAAGGAGGGGGGTAATTCTAAAAAAACTTTCACAATTAAATGAAAGCGTTCTTTTTTTTTTTATTTGAATTTTAAAGAGATTTTTTTTTTAATTAAAAAACATTTCCGCTTGTGTGTTCAGTCATTACTTTCAGAAAACTTTTACGCTGGAAACTTTTGCAGACGGCGAAAATGTTTCGTTATTGGCGACGTCAAGACGCAAGTGAATCACAGCACCTGCTGCCAAATTGACGCACTTAAGGTGATGGCTGCTGGCTGTAATTTGCTCGGCGCTCTTTGCTTGCCGAGAATGTGTCTGGAGAGCGCGAGATCCTTCCGGGAGTGAAGGGGGGATGAAATCTGGAGATGAAGGCGAAAGACAACGACCGAGGGGGAAAAAAACCTTAACGTGTCGAAACAAAGGGAACATTGAGGGGGCGAATGAAGAAAGAGAGAGAGAGAGAGAGAGAGAGAGAGAGAGAGAGAGAGAGAGTTGGAAGGAGATTATGAACGAATTGGAAATACACAACTTGGAATATTTAAGGAAAAAGATAGAGAACACTTGTGAAATTGACAAAGAAAGAAAGAAAGAAAGAAAGGAAAAAGAAAAAGAATACACATTAATTAAAGGGACGAAATGAAAGAAAGAAGAAAGAAAGGAAGAAAGAAAGAAGAAAGAATAGACATTAATTAAAGGGACGAAAAAGAAAGAAAGAAGAAAGAAAGAAGAAAAGACATTAATTAAAGGGAAGAAAGAAAGAAAGAAAGAAGAAAGAAAGAAAGAATGAAAGAAAAGAATACACATTAATTAAAGGGACGAAAAAGAAAGAAAGAAAGAAAGAAAGAAAGAAAGAACACACATTAATTAAAGGGACGAGAAAGAAAGAAAGAAAGAAGAAAGAAAGAAAACACATTAATTAAAGGGACGAAAAAGAAAGAAAGAAAGAAAGAAAGAAAGGAAGAAAGAAAGAAAAAGAATACACATTAATTGAAAGGACGAAAAAGAAAGAAAGAAAGAAAGAAAGAAAAAGAATACACATTAATTAAAAGGACGAAAAAGAAAGAAAGAAAGAAAGAAAGAAAGAAAAAGAATACACATTAATTAAAGGGACAAAAAAGAAAGAGAAAGAACGTCAAATAAAGAAGCAAATATAAAAAGAATGAAAACTGTATGCAAAACAGAAGAAGGAAGGGAACATAGAAAAGAAAGAAACAAAGAAAGAAAGTGAAAAAAAGGAGAAAAAACGAGAGAAGGAAAAAGGAAAGGAAAATAAATGAATAAATAAATAAATAAAAGAAAGAAAAGGAAAGAGAGAAATTCATTAAAGCGGTGAAAATGAAACAGAAAAATGGTCACATAAAGAAAGAAATGTTGAAAGAAGGAAAACCGAATGAAAAAAAGTAAGAAACAAAGAAAGAAAGTAACCAAAACAAAAACGAACGAAGACTAAAGAAAGAAAGAATGAAAAAGGAAGGAAAAAGTAAAATAGAAAGAAACAAAAGGGAAAGAAAAGAAAGAAAGAATGAAAAAAAATAGAAATTAATTAAAGGGCTCAAAAAAAGAAAGAAAAAGAAGGTCAAATAAAGAAGAAAATATAGAAAAAATGAAAAAGAAAGGAACAAAAAAAGAAAGTGAACGCAAAAAGAAAGAAGGAAAAAACGAAAGAAAATAGATGAATACATCTATATCTATCTATGCATATATAAAGGGCAGTGAAGCGCGTGGGGAAATGGTTAAAATCATGGGAAATGGATTCGTCGCCCCGAGTTCAAATCCTGGAGGTGGTAATTGCATTTCAAGGGCAGTTGTGTGTATGTGCATGTCTATGTCTATGTCCGGAGGAAAACAATTATCGACAAAGTAAATATATATACACATTAAATATCACCAGGGTTGTTTATTGAGCAAAAATAATGAAGGTTTGATTTATATTTGTGAAGATAATTTAAAAAAAATAGAATTTAAATGATAACAGCATGGATTTTCTTTTGTATTTAAGATTTTAAATAGTAGACAGTAATTTTTCTTTTCAGAGTGGCTGAATCAACGCAAGTTCTTTTTTTTACATAGGGATTTTAATGGGG
The DNA here is from genome assembly GCA_023376005.1 of Doryteuthis pealeii. Taxonomy (NCBI): domain Eukaryota; kingdom Metazoa; phylum Mollusca; class Cephalopoda; order Myopsida; family Loliginidae; genus Doryteuthis; species Doryteuthis pealeii. The sequence continues at coordinate 108,235,396 of CM042150.1, read as the reverse complement.
CATCCTGCGAGGATCCAACTCGTGATTCAGTAATAATGGAACTGCGAGACTAAAATGTTTGGTGGTTAGCCGCTTCTAGTAAATAAATAAATAAAGAAAAATAAAAGATTAATTAATCAAGCGGCTAAAAATATAGAAAGAAGGAAATATAGAGAGAAAGAAAAATGAATTGAAACAAAAGAAGGAAATAAACAGAAAAGAAAGAAAGAAACAAAGAAAAAAAAAGAGAGCGAAGAAAAAAGAAGGCAAAAAAGAAAATAGATGGAAAAAAAGAATGAAAAAAAAAGGCAAAGAACAAGAAAGAAAAAAAGGAAGAAAAAAGAAAGAAGAAAAACATTGAAAGAATGAAAGAAGAGGATCTGAAGAAAGAGAAAAAAGTAAGAAGGTCAAATAAAGAAGGAAATGGAGAAAAATAAAGGACTAAAGAAAGAATATAGAATAAAAGAAGGAAGAAAGGAAGGCACAGAAAAAAGAAAGAACGAAAGAAAGAAGAAATACCAGATGAAGAAAATTAAAAACAATGAAAGAAGGAAATATTGGAAGTTAAAAACGAAAGAAAAATGACAAAATGTAAGAAAGACCTAGATAAGAGAGAGGATATTTGTCTCATACCCCACTTGTATGGACTGGGTACAAGGCCTCGTTTTAACGTGGGCCCACCCACAAGCCGAAGCTCATGGGTGGGAAAGAACAAAAATTGCGTCGATCCCCACGGCATTCCCCCTCAAGGGGGGCTCAGGCACTGGGCAATAAACCCAGCCCAGCCCACAAAGGGGCAGGAATGCCTGGAGGGAT
>CM042150.1:108229601-108232101 GCA_023376005.1 Doryteuthis pealeii | reverse complement strand
GGTTAACAAGTTAATTGCGCAGATTCATTACTAGTAAATAGCGAGTTTCCTTCTCGCTAGATGCCCCATAATTGTGACCATATTTCATGTGATATTCGTGGTGAATGTGTTGGGTAAATACTGTGTTTCCCCGAAAAAAACGAAAACAGGCTCATTTTCACTCTGAAATATTACAAAAGGGCTTATTTTCGGGGATGTCTTATCTATACATATATAAAGGACAGTTGTGTGTATATGTATGTCCGGAGGAAACTTCGTAAATAAAACAATTAACCACAAATTGGTTTTTGAGCAAAAATAATAGAGATTTGATTTATATTCGTGAAAATAATTAAAAAATAAAATTTAAATGATAACAGCATGTTTTTTTTTCATTTAATATTTTAGATAGTAGACATTAACTTTTCTTTTCAGAGTAGCTGGATCAATGCAAGTCTATCTTTTTTACATAGGCATTTAAATGGGGCATCCCACGAGGATTCAACTCATGATTCAGTAATAATGGATCTGTGTGATTAACTTAAAGAATACCCTCTACACAGGCGATGCTGGGTAAAGCGCTGCTAGTTCTTCATATATCGAAATATGATTTTGCGAAGTAGAAAATTATCAAATTTCTAAATAAACAGAAATTACAAAAACTGATCTACATTTACCTTCGGTTAACATGTTCTTTGAAATACAAGAACGCGTCGTCTTGATCATTGACAAAGATGATTGTTTGCGTCGCATTATGTGATTGTGAAGAATATAATTTCTTTCGTGTGTCTACCGCTCTAAACTAGGATTTATTTTAAAGGGAGGTTTTATATCAAAATCATCTTGAAAGATCAACCTAGGTCTTATATTGCAGGTTGGTTTTATGTTCGGGGAAAAACTTTCTTTTATATTTTCTTTTTCTTTTTCTTTCTTTTGTCTTTCTTTCGTTTGATATTTATCTCTTTCTTTATTCTCCCGGGGTTGGGGAGTCCACTCTACCTTTATTTCAATTTTTATGTATCAGATATAAACCCATAATAGACAAAAAAAGAAGCACACAATAACCTTTCAATATTTTCTGTTTTTGTTTTTGTTTTCGATCGAGCGCCATTTTCACACACACCGACATGGTTTTTTTTCTCAAATTTCTCCTTTAGTCTTGGGCTATCAGACATTAAAACAAACAAAGAAACAAACTAACATCAGATACATCTGAATTAAAAGCATAATACACATTCATAGGCACACATACTCACAGAATAAATCAATCAGACGTGAATCTTTGTTGAAACAACCCAAGTCATCTCCCCAATATATTATCTCCTTTTCTCCTGCTTTGATTATCTGAGCGCCATTTCTCCCTCTCCCACCTGAAGTCTATCAAAAATAAACAAATAAATCTAATGCAATAAATTGACAGATGAATAAACAAACAAATAAATAAATCAGGTGGAAATATTACATCTGTTTTTATTCCCAACGCCTTCTTTTTCATTCCATTCTTGATTTTTTTTTCAACAGAGACACATTGTCTTTTTCGCTTTCTGTAACATGATTTCCTTCAACTTAGGGGGTTAGAGTCTTTTGTCTTGGCAATCGTAAGATTCCTGGTTCGATACTTGGTCGCCGCCAAATCAGCGTATGAGTACCAGAATTGAGTAATCTGAACTATGCGGTAAAGTTGATGGTTAGTGTGGTGCTTCACCTCAGCTGAAAGCAATCTCACTGGCCTACTAGTAGCGAAAAGGGGATAGACTCCTTTGATGTTCCGGCTGATACCCACAGCAGGTCACTCTTCAGACTTTACGTCTTACATCATTTTTTCTTCTTTCTTTTGACAACATTCTTATCTTCCTCTTTTTAAAAAAAATTATTTCTTCAATTTTATTTTGTTCGCTCTCTTTTAAATCTTTTTTTCTTTCTTCCTTTCTTTCTTTTTTCGTTCCCTTTTCTCTCATGCTTTTTCTCCTTTTAGGTGCTTACATTTCGTTTTGTTTTTTCCATTTCTATTTTATTTTAACTTTGTAGGTTTTTCTTTCTCTTTAATTTTCTTTCACTCAGTCATTATTTCTTTTTTCTCTTTCTCTTTTTCTTTACTTTTTTACTTTTTTTAACTTCTAGGCTTTCTCTTTCTTCCCTTCTTTCTTTCTTTCTTTCTTTCTTTCTTTTACTCAGTCATTATTTTTTCTTTCCTATCTTCTTTTTCTTGTTCACTTTCTTTTATTCTATAGGCTTTCTCTTTTTCTTTCTTTTTCTCTCTTTTACTTCTTTCTTTCTCATGCTCGGTTATTCTTTCTTTCTTTTCTCTCTTTATTATTCTCCCCACTCTTTTAGTCTCTTTCTTTTCGTCTTTCTTTTTTCTTTTATTTGGTCATTTGCCTTTCTTTTCACTTTGATACTTTTTCCTATTTGATTATTTTTTAATTGGATTAGTGTTAGAATGGTGATGCAGGTGTTAGTCCAGAATGTTGGATTGTAAGGATTGGTCAAGATAAATATGTATGTGTATGTGTGTGTCCGT
>CM042150.1:108222101-108224601 GCA_023376005.1 Doryteuthis pealeii | reverse complement strand
TTGCTACTAAAGAGCGAGTTTGAACCTCGATTGTATGCTCCTACTTGTGACCTTGTGTCAAATTCGACCTGTGGTGAAAGGGTAGGGTAAATATTTTTTCCTCTTCTCTGAGGACAGGGAATCGGAAAATATATTACTTACCTGAAATAATATATTTGTGTAAAAACAAATTGCGATTTTTTAAATTGAAATAATTACTTGAAACTATATTAATTATTAGTATTGAATATACCAAACTTGTTGGTAACTCTTGCGGTGAGAAAAAAAAACGGCAAATAGTTTGATTGTAAAAATATAACTACCAAAATATCACCGGGAAAAAATTGCAAAAAAGAAAGACCAAGATAGTCGTACCAAGCAAGAATCGGTTGATACGTCAATACTTGGCCAGAGCAAAACAATATATATATATATATATATATATATATAATATATATATATATATATTATTACCACCAGGGATACTCTAAAGCTAAAATGTAAAGAGTGCTCAATACCTAAGTAGAGCAAATAATAAAGTTAAATCCTATGAGACAGTATACCTACTAACAGTTTCGCTTAAGTGCTCTTCAGGGGCAAAAATCTGACTATTAGTTAGTATTAGATGGACCATCCTTAAAACATAGAACTGCATGCAAATTAATAGATAGGAATACTTAATATCATATAACTGTGTACAGCAAATTACAAGTAAATAAACATCTATGCATAAAATAACCCTATAAGGGTTGACAGGGTAATTAGGAGGAACAAATCAATCATTGTTCCTTATTTATACTTCATTGGCTTTAGAAATTTTGTGTTTACTTAGTAATTGTTTAGCTAGCTAGTTAAACCATTATTGTTGAAATAGAGCTTGTTGATTTTTTTCTTCTTGACATGAAAACATTGTGTCAATCTTACCCGTGGTGAACGGGTTGGGTAAATATTTTCTCTTCCAGGTGGACAGAGAAATTGGAAAAATTATTTCCCACCTTTTAATATTCGCTTTTCTCTATGTGTGTTTTACCTTAGTAATTGTTTTACAGCTAGTTTAAACCATTATATTGTTGAATAGAGCTTATTGATTATTTTTAATATTCGCTTTTCTATGTATTATTTAAATCCTCATTTCCAAATTTATTTTTTTACTGTCGTTATATATGTTTTTTCGGTAAGCATTATATACTTTTTAATTATGATAAACAACTCATTGTATCGTAGCTCAATACGTTTCGCATTCCGTCCTCGTTTTTAATAAAAGCGAAAATATAGGCTCTAGGTAAGTAAATAATTAGATTTTTATCTGGTTTCTTCAAGTTGTCCTCTTCACTCGACATGAAAGCCAATTTAAGATGGCAATTCTGTCCACAGAATTACTAAAGTTTTCATTTAAAACTTTCTATTTAACATCGTCGTTCTTTTTTTTTTTGCTGAGGTCATTTGACTGATTGCTATCTTATCTATTATCTATCATCTATCTATCAAATTCAATCAATCAAATCATATCGCATTAGCTTTATATTTTTCAAACCGTTTTCTTTTGTAAAAACTTCAAATTTTAAACAGACTGATAAAGAAGGACTACCACTCGCTTTTTCACGTTATTCTGTAATAAAAAAATTCTTAATTACCTTCGATATACAAAACAAATGCCCTGAAGAATGATCTAATTAATAGATCGAAAACACTGCAGCGTCGGCCAATAAACTCACCACTTAAACTCAATTAAACCTGTATTTTTTTCATCTTTCTTTATCAAGTCTGTTTAAATTTGAAGTTTTAACAAAAGAAACGGTTTGAAATAATATAAAGCTAAAGCGATTGATTGATGATTGATTGATTTAGATAGATTGATAGATAGATAGATATGTAGCATCAGTCAAATGAACCTCAGCCACATAAAAAGAACGACCGATGTTGTATAGAAAGTATTTAAATGAACTTTAGTATCTGTGACAGAATTGCCATCCTAAAATTGTGGCTTTTTTATGTCAGTTTTGAGAGGACAACTTGAAGAACCAGATAAAATCCTATTTACTTACCTAGAGCTATATTTTTCGCTTAAAACGAAGGACGGAATGGAAACTATGAGCTACGAATCACAATGAGTTGTTTATCATAATTAAAAGTATATGCTTAACCGAAACTAATATAACGACAGTAAAAAAATAAAATTGGAAATGAGGATTTTAATAATACATAGAAAGCCGAAATATTAAAAATAATCAATATAAAGCGCTCTAATTCACAATATCATGGGGTTTAAACTAGCTGTAAACAATTACTAGTAAAACCACACATAGAAAGCCGAATATTAAAAGGTGGAAATAATATTTTCCAATCTCTGTCACCTGGAAGAGAAAATATTAACCACAACCCGTTCACCACGGGTAAGATTTGACACAAACTGTTTCAATGTAAAGAAAGAAAAAAAATCAACAAGCTCTATTGCGAGAGCGCAGAGAGATGGGTTTAACTAGCTGTAAACAATTACTAAGTAAAACACAAATTTCTTACT
>CM042150.1:108212994-108222001 GCA_023376005.1 Doryteuthis pealeii | reverse complement strand
GGTCTGAATTTTTAACAGAGGTGTGGCCAAGATCGTTAAACAAAGCGTATTATTAAAGTACTAGCAGGACCTGTGGCTATACCACATATATGATATATGATATAATTTAGTCACATACCGGGAGCCGGTCCTTGCCAACTCACCGCACATCATAGGCCGGGAGCACACAAGATTAAAATTTATTCAGTAATTCACGATTTCAATATTACAAATAAAACAAACATGCATCTTAACTTTTTCAAATAATCTTAATTTTTTCAAATAATCTTAATTTTTCAAATAATCTTAATTTTTTCAAATAATCTTGATTTTTTCAAATAATCTTAATTTTTTCAAATAATCTTAATTTTTTCAAATAATCTTAATTTTTCAAATAATCTTAATTTTTTCAAATAATCTTAATTTTTTCAAATAATCTTAATTTTAACGTTGGGCATTTAAGCGAATCGAGACCATTTGGGTTGTTTCATTTTTAGAATTGGGTGAAATTAAATAGGACAAAGAAGAAATCTGCGATTAAGCGACACCAGATAATCTGCATTTACATTTTTTGCATTGTATCTTGGACGATATTGGGACGGTCTCATTTTTAAACAGAGGTTGTTGCAGGATGATAACGAACGGAAGATTAAGGAACAGTATTGATATATAGACGTCGGGGTTGACTATAGTCGGTATCAGTCAGACAGCGAGGGAGTCTATCCCTTTTTCCCTAGTGCTAGACCAAGGAGATTGTTCTTGCATCTGGGATAGAGCGCCACAACTACCACCAACTCCTTCGTTTACCGCAAAGATCCCTGTACTGCTCATACGCTGAGTTAGCGACGGCCGGTATCGAACCAGGAATTTTGTTGTTCCTCGGCTGACACTCTACCGACTGTGGGTTTTTTTCTGTACATATTGATGATATTTTCCATGTGACGTTTACAGCTAAAGTTGCACAGCTACCGTCGTGTGTTATTGTTTACAGTTCACTACATGCGATAGGCTAAAAGGTCAAATCACGCTCAGAGCACAGTTACAACAAGGTCAGCTGCGATAACAACTTCAGAACTGCGTGTGCGGTAAACATATTATGGCCAGTGCACCAAATTAAGCAAACCATACTTGTCGGCTGGACTGTACAATACAACAACTGCTCCTCTGCAGAGGCTAGGGTTCCTCACAAACGAGGCCACCTGTTTGGTTTTGATTGGTAACCCGTAATGCTTATGATGTAAAGTAAAAGTAAAATGACGGGCGCCTTAAGTCGGGTATCAGCCAGTCCGCGGGAGTCTATCCCCTTTTCAATAGCGCTAGACCAAGAGATTGTTTTAGCATCTGAGATGGTGTGCCACACCTACCATCAGCTCCTTACTTTACAGCACATATCCCTGTGCTACTCATACGCTGAATTGGCGAGGACGGTATCGAACTAGGAACCTTGTGGTTTGCTCGCCGAACGCTCTAACGACTGAGATACCCGGTCCTTATGATGTAATGAATATGTAAATACCTTGGTCCCCCTCACTAGAATCTGATTGGACAGTGTCATGTATAAATATGCGACACTGTAGTGATACAGGCGCCTAAGCCTAAACTTACTCGCTAGACTACACCACGACTGCTCGGAAGACGTTCTGCTATTCGACGCACCAACTACTACTGCGATAATATACCAATTACCAACTTCATGATATATCCCTTAACCCGGATATATCAGCTTAGTAGGAGAACAGTCCATGTCAAGCAGCTCTCCACTTTGGCTCTTACTTAGCCTTGAAGAGTAACTTTGGCTGGCACTATGCAAAAAGGATTTTTTATGTACTATAAAAAAATATGGATATGAAAAGAATTGATAAAGAGAATATTTTTGTTCACTTAAAAAAAAAAGAAAAAAAGGAAGCCATTTTTAATGCAATAGTGCTTATAATGGATATCAAATATTGTACAAATAATAATTTTGCAGTAGAATATAGAAGCTATATTTTTCTAGTATTTATCTTTCGTCCAACAAGTCAATTTTGCAGTCTAATACACACATTTGTATTCAGACAACTATTTGAAAAAAAAAACAAACCAAAAAACAAAAAAAAACAAAAACATGTAAACTCTTAGTTTTAAAATCAGAAAATGATTTGTTGGTGGTTGAGATTTCAATATCTTTAGTTAAATTATAAACTTGTTTTATATAGATGGTTATTTACTTATTTAACTGTATTTGTATGTTTGTAATCCTATGTGGACTTGTAGTTTACATTTAAAAGATTCAAGCATTGTGTAGTCATAATAAATCTAAAAGAACAGATTCTCTTTAAAGACGGAATCTTTTAATTCTTTTTAACAGAAAAAAGTCACTTTTTTATATTAATGTAACCATTTGTAGAATATTTACTGCAGTCTTTATAAAGCAAAACTGAATAATTCCAAAGCAGACCATTTTTTTTCCTTCTTGTCTTTTTCTCCCTATTCTTCTACTTAGAAGCTTGTCTTGGTATTTTCAATGAAGGGGCCTTGTTTGATCAATCAGCGGGTCACGTCAAACCCCAGTACCTATATGATTTTCCCGACCCTATTGCTCTTATAGGAACCCCTAATGATTTTATGATTTATGTGCTAGAAGGTGGTTGTTGGGTTTTTAGTATCCTGCCTATGAAGTTAAGCTGCATCTAGTGGCGAGGCTCCTATTCTGGTGCTCTTGGGAGTGTGAAATAACCGTTCATCAATATTACTCCCAGGTCTACACTGACCCGGAGTGGTAGTACCTGTTAGGTCCCATCTATGGGATAAATAGAAAACAAATGTTTAAAAAATGTGTTAAAAATTGATTTTGAAGAAGAAAAAACTGAATACCCATCAAGAATAAATAAAAGAAAAGGTCATCGGCATAAAATAACCCAACAAGTGTTGATATATTCTAAGAAATGTTTTAAAAATGAGTTAAAAAAATTAATATCCAACAAAAATAGATAAAACAATCCAAGGGTTGACATGCGTCCAACCAACCAACCAACCAACGTACTAACATTGCACGAAATCATTGAAAGAATTTTCTTTTACAGAATACATTGATGTAATTGGGAGAGAAATATAGCTTTGACGAGTGAAGGGGGATAAGAATATATCTGATGTGAAGAGAAAAGAATTTAACGAGCCCTACTACACGGTATAGTGGGTTTAATAACCATTTGATTTAGAATTTCATCCATTCAGTTGACTATTCGCTTTTCAAGGACCCTCTTTCCCTTAGGATTTTCGTCCTAGGATATTTCGTATTATTATAATGTATGTTGAATGTTGCTCAGACAATAAAGTCTGTATTTGTCATCTCTTTTTTGGAATTTGTTTTATATGAATATGTAAATTCACCTGCGTTCGGTGTTCTTCTAAGGTCACTTAACGCATTATAAGAAAGTGGTATTAGCTAGTATGTAGTCATAACGACCTTAAATCTTATAAGAGTAACGCTTCTCATTGCAATATCATGGCTCTCCCAAACTTGTGATCTTGAGTTAAATTATGTTAAGCTTTGTAAATAATAATAGAGATGATTTATGAAGTAGTTGTTGAATCGTTGATTGGCTGCTGTTTGTTTTTGTTTATTTTGTTTGTTTGTTTATCTTTGTTGTTTGAGGTGCGATGTTTATTCAATTTGTGCAAGGTATTCAGTGAATGATTGTGTTAGAGTTTAAGTATTTGTCAACGTTAAACATTTCGGGTGTTTTATATTAATCATACTAGCAACAGAAAATACCCTCCGGGCGCCGTAAAAATTAATTTTTGAAAGACATTGCCTGAGAGGGTGGGAGTTAAAAATTCAATGTCAGAGGGTTTATATCATAAGCAAAATACTCATATTTATTAAAGGAGTAAAAAAAAAAAAACAATTTGAAATGAAAACTGACCCCCGTCCCTCACAAATAAAATGTTGCGTGCATGTAATAATCAAACAATTATTCTGAATATTTTCCACATCAATTTTACACAAAATCGTAGGTATTTATTTATTTGTAAACTTTGTAGTTAATTTCTTGTTACTGTAAAAAAAGGGACGAGAGTAAAAAAAAACAATTTTTAAAATTGCTTACTTAAATTTGGGTGTATATAGCATAAGAATATTGTGACGTAAACTGTGACGTAGAACTATGACGTAGTTTTTGTTACAGACAGAAATACAGACAATCTCCATTATTAATATATATATTTTTTCAGATATTGATATGTACTTTAAATATAAGCTCCTACATTTGGGGCGCTGGTGGTTGTCGTCAGTGATGTAATCCGCAGGGTTCATTACATCACTGACGACAACCACCAGCGCCCCAAATGTAGGAGCGTATATTTAAAGTACATATCAATATTGAAATATGTTGCCACATACTCTTCAATAACCATTTGGCCACCTTGTCGGTTGGGATTGTAGAATACACCGACTGTACCTCTACAGAAGGGTAAACTCCCTACAATGGAGCTTTCTTCTGGTCGTGAGTGGTAACTCATAATGCTTAACGATAAAATATTGAAAGGCTGGGCAGTCCACGACATGCATCACTCCATTTGGGCCCTTACATCGGCAAGACAGGTGGTCGAAGATGCCTCCTCCAATCAATCGTCTAGTCGATTCAAGCCCTAGCACCAATATTTTTCCCCAACCCTATTGCCCATATGGCAACCCCACACGTTATCATCATATATGTGCTAATAGGCTGTGGATGAGGGAGTATTTGTCTCATACCCCACTTGTATGGACTGGGCACAAGGCATCGTTTTAATGTGGGCCCACCCACAAGCCGAAGCTCATGGGTGGGAAATAACAAATATTGCGTTGATCCCCTCGGCATTCCCCCACAAGGGGGCGCCTCAGGCGCTGGGCAATAAACACAGCCCTGCCCCTTTAAATCAAGAGGACAGGTATTTCCTGGGGGGGGGGGTAGCCCCCATGGATCTACGCTATTCTTTGTACTTTACCCAGATCCAGTGGCCGAAGCACACTGGACCCCGCCCCGAAGGACGAGTATGTCAGGGAAGTAGGCTGTGGATGAGGGTCTTGGTGTCCTGAGAATGAGGTTAAACTGCACCTAGTGGTTAAATTCCAAATTCTGGAACTCTGGGGTATGTGGAGTACCTCTTTATCACTATTAGTTCCTGCCAACCCCCTGACCCGGTGTGGTAGTTCTTATTAGGATCTCGCTCTAAGGATTAAATATATCAAAAGTGGGTATTAAATATATGTTTATAAATTGAGTTTGAAAAAAAAAGAATACCCAACGAGAATGAATAAAACAAAATGTCATCTGCATAAAATACTCCAACAAGAGTTGACATGCCATAAAATCCAGCCAACCAACTAAAACCGTTTGTGTTAGTTTCGATTACGAAACTGATGGACAAGACACACTCACACGAATAAAAATAAACTCTGGATAAAGGATTCTGCAAAATTAATAATTCATTTTCGCTGTACACATCTCTCAATCGGTTGGATGTCAGTAACTTTTGAAGGTTAAGTGTTTCTTTAAATACCAGATTTGCTTACGCTGTCTTTTCTGTATGAAAATTTGAAAATAAAAAAAATGTGGTATGCGCAATTACGAAATTAATAGAATTTCAGATTTCCTTAATTTGATTCATTATCGCTTTTGAGAAATGAATTCCGTGGACATCTGGTCACATTTTAAAAGAAGATAATAATGATAATAATAATAATTCCGGTTTTATTACAAGTTGGGGGAAATAGATTCTGATTCATTTCTTATCGACGGCTAATTCTGTTAATAATTTGCCTTCACTCTCCTTAGAACTGTTTTTTCTTTTCTTTCACAAATGAAACGAAACACCTGCCGTCAGTTCGTCACTTTTAAAGTACGACTGGTCCATTGAGAGAGAGAGATGAGGAGAAGGAGGGGTATGAGACAAACAAAGAAAAAGAGAAGGTGAGTGAGAGAGAGAGAGAGGGGGATGGGAGAGAGAGAAAGAGACAGAGGGATGAGAGATAGATGAGAAGGAGGGGTATAAGACGAACAAAAAGAGAAGGTGGGTGAAAGATGGGGGGATAAGAGACAGATGAGAAGGATTGGTATGAGACAAAAAAAGAAAGAGAGAGAGGAGAGAGATTAGGAGAAGGAGGGGTATGAGAAGAACAAAGAGAGAGAGAGAGAGAGAGAGAGAGAGAGAGAGTGCGAGAGGGAGAGATTATGAGAAAGAGGAGTATGAGACGAAGAAAGAGAGAAGGTGTGAGAGAGAGAGAGGCAGATGAGAGACAGATGAAAAGAAGGGGTATGAGACGAACAAGAAAGAGAGAGAGAGAGAGACAGAGAGGGTGGTATGAGAGACAGATGAGAAGGAGGGGTATGACACGAAGAAAGAAAGAGAGAGAGGGTGGGAGTGGGAGAGATTATGAGAAGGAGGAGTATGTGACGAAGAAAGAAAGAGAGAAGGTGAGAGAGAGAGAGAGACAGATGAAAAGAAGTGGTATGAGACAAACAAAGAAAGAGACAGAGACTGAGACAGGGAAGGCGGACGAGAGACAGATGAGAAGGAGGGGTATGAGATGAACAAAGAGAGGGAGAGAGGGGAGCGGGATGAGAGACAGATGAGAAGGAGGGTATGAGATGAACAAAGAGAGGGAGAGAGGGGGAGCGGGATGAGAGACAGATGAGAAGGAGGGTATGAGATGAACAAAGAAAGAGAGAAGGTGTGAGAGAGAGACAGATGAGAGAGATGAAAGGAGGGGTATGAGACGAACAAGAGAGGGAGAGAGGGGGAGCGGGATGAGAGACAGACGAGAAGGAGAAATATGAGACGAACAAAGAAAGCAGGTGAGAGAGAGGGGGGAATGAATGGCAGATGAGAAGGAGGGTATGAGGAACAAAAAAAGAGAGGTGTGTGTGTGTGTGAGAGAGAGAGAGAAAGAGAGAGAGAGAGGACGAGAGAAATGAGAAGGAGGGGTATGAGACGAACCAAGAAAGAATGAGAGAGGGTGAAAGAGAAGAGGTGGAAAAGGACAGTTTTAAAACGTGGGAGAAAGAGGAACAAATTTGACAAAAGACAAAAAATAAATAAAATTGATAAAATAAGTATGAGAACAAAATGAGGAAATAAAAAGACAAGTATTTCTTCGATAATGATGGCGCCGGTAGTGGCGAAAGAAATGGAGAAAGGAATTAAAGAAAAAAATGCCTGACTCAAATCTTTTAATAAAATAAGCAATCGATCAGTATCAGTGTTTGTATCTTTTGTGGAGACAGAATTCCAAACAGATGATTCGGCAACATGGATATTACAATCACAGGATATATATATATGTTATGTGGTATTTTTTTTAAATAAGAAAAATGGAAGAGGATTTTAAGGGCTGATACATCATATTTAGACGGTAGTTTCGGGGTCAATTGAAAGGAGTAAGCAGCGTAATCTTATTATAATGGAGATTGTGTAACTCTCTGTCCGTAACTAAAACTACGTCACCACTGAAGTCACGATTTCCTTAGTTATTTAAGTTATATTGACAACGATTATGAAATAGTCGTTATTTAAACTTAAACAGCATCTTATTCATTATCGACGTCTCCCTTCTTAAGTTTAGCTGAGTTTGATTTACTGCAAAATTGTCCATATTATGGTATTTGGTATTTATCTCTCATCCTACTTATGAGGGTGTGACACAAGGACATTTTCATGTAGGTCCACCCACAAGCCGAAGCTCAGCGGTGGTAGGCACAAAAAATGCGTTGATCCCGTCAGCATTCCCCCTTAAGGGCGGGCGCCTCAGCCCTGCCCCTTCAAATAGAGGGGGCAGGAGTTGCCTGGGGGGATAGTCCCCTGGGATCAACGCTGTTAATTTACATTAGCAAACACAGGTCCCGAAAGGCCCGTGCTATTGATGCATGTAAAATCCTGAAATATGTGTTATATAAGAAATAAAGATTTACATACAGTATATGTTGCGAATAATTTGCATAATGAATTGAACAAAACTAGGTTTAATAAACAATTATTTGCTGTTACTGATTTCTAATACTGTCATGTTATTCTCATACGTATTCAAAGCAATCCTATATAAAATTCTTTATAGAAATCAATTAAAATAACATTAGAATAAGTGTAGTATTTTTACATTCGTTCTTATTTAGTTTCGTTTGTTTAATATAATGTTTTATTGCATTAAAAGTTAAATTCTTGTGCTCAGAGTCGCATACATTTACTAGTAATTATATTCGTCATATACTTATACTGTTCTATTTATCTTTGGGCTGGATCAGGTTGTTAGGCTCTGCTATTTTGAATCGGAATATATGGTATTTCTGGATCAGTTGGAAGTCGGGCTGGCTTCTCTCCGTTCTTCAAGAGGTCTGAAACAACGTGCGTCCTGTTGGATTCTTCCAAGTGTCTATTAATAGTTCTTACTAACGAACACAAAACGTCCTTAGTCTTTTCTGAGCTTTTATCCTTATTTCAAAACCCAAGTTGGACAAATGGCCCTATTCTGACGAGGCGCCATCTCTGTTCGTCAGAACACCCAGGCCAAAACTACCAAACCTCTTCAGTCTCTCTTTCTCTCATTCTCATTCTCGCTTTGTGTTGACCAATCAGAAACCGACACGTAGCCTTTTCCAATGCATTTTTATAGTAAAAGATATCATTATCCTCATTTTTTGAATTTTTGGAAATTTAATTTTTAAAACCATTTTTTCTTACTATTTGGATCAGTATTGCCTAAAATTCTATAGAATAAATACATATGTTATTAATAGTAACTTTTTTTTTATTTGTCTAGACTAATATTCTTGTTTTCATTTCCAGTTGTATTTTAGGATGGGAAAAATTCAGTTTACTAAAATACATTTAGAATCAATGTTTTCATTTTCATTCTCAGATATTTGAACTTAGTTTAAACTACTTATCTATGTGTGATCAACTTTTTTTTTTCAGAGAGATTACATTGTCTTATTAGGTCTGCCTTTTATTCTAAACAAATAAAATGTTCAACCTTTATGATTCAAACAATGAAAAAAAAACGTTTCCTATG
>CM042150.1:108202994-108207994 GCA_023376005.1 Doryteuthis pealeii | reverse complement strand
AAGCCGGAATTTAGGCCATCATTTCCTTATCCATCGCGTAGGGGTCGGTTTATCTCAGTCACTAGAGCAACTGCTTTAGAATCGCATCATTTGGAGATCGATACCAGTCCCCACAGTTATATACCCACATCTCGGGTATATAATGGGATATATATATATATATATTGAAAAAACAAAGGATGTTTACAAATTCATGGGCTCATCAGGAGAGAATGTGCAAACCGTTTCGGGGCCTTTCTCTCTACGGTTTATATAGCAACACCGGCCCTCCTCACTTATATTGTGAGGACCCAAGTAAAATCTGCATCGACCGCATGTGGATCGGTCTTCAACAAAAATAAGACGAGAAGAAATGACCGTTAGCAAAAACAGAACGCTGCTAGTCAAAAGTTGGAATTATTCAAAAGAAAAAATGCGCTGTCTGTATTAAAATAAAATGGGTCCTTTACTTGGGTCCTCACCATCATCAGTGAGGAGAGCCGGTGTTACTATATAAACCGTAGAGAGAAAGGCCCCGAAACGGTTTGCACATTCTCTCTGATGAGCCCATGCATTTGTAAACATCCTTTGTTTTTTCAATATATCATATTTACAACTGTCGGAATGTAAGTTCCAATTTTATTTCACCCACACAGCAGCACACACACACAACACACACACACGCACCACACATATTTTATATATATATATATTAATATTAATATAATATAATATGATATGAATATTGTGTAACCAATAGTGATAAGACTAATAGTGATATCTTTTTATTTTTCAAACTTTCGTCTTATAATAATCACATTTGTGTATGCTATCGTAACTTATCTTCTACCATGTGCTGTTCACGATATTGAAACAGTCTTTATTTTATAATTTATACGCAAACTACATTATATATACATATATGAGAAAGATAGGAAAAAGGGGTCTACTCGTTTACTCTCTGCTTACTTCGGTCGGCTATTTTCTCTTGTCAATCCAGGGGCGTGCTTTCCTCGGGTTGTTTTTCTTTTTTTGTTCGGACTGGTCATTCGGCTTGTCTGAATTGAACTTTAACTAAAGTTTTTTTCTTCTAAGTCTTTTCATTAAAACAACCCAGCCACAATCCCAACCACCGAAGTGGAAAAACGACTCTCGGCGACAACACTTATCTTGCTTCAACACTGTGTTCAGCAATATAATCATGTGGCTGCAACCTCAACTAATAAATTAGCAAGTCCGATCCTCGCTGAATGCCCGATAATTGTACCTTCTGTCAAATCCTACCCGTTGACGAAACGGTTTTGGATAAATACCTATTCGTGTGTTTTCACCCTTTCAGAACCAGACTCCCAACTACAAGGTTGGTGGTGGCGTGTGAAATGGTTAGAGTCGTATGGGGGGAAATGGACTCGTCGACCAGAGTTGCAAATCCTAGATCAAGGCCTGTTTGCAGATATTCAGCATTGCGCATATAACCCTGAAAGGCATGCGATTCACTGCTCCCTTCGAGCTAGGGTTAATAGTAGGGCTTTTAACCTTGGATGAAGTGAACTCCGCTGAATACATTGACCTTGTGTCCGCATCATGGTTCGTGTGGGAAGGGTTGAATAAATATATTAATGATGTTTCTTGTTTTGCAATTGTCATTGCTTGCGTAGATCGCCCCTAGCAATACTGCGTTATAGCTGAATATATTACACTAAAGTGGGGAAGGGAAATTATAGAATTCAGTATATTCTAATATTACGCAACTTCTCAGGAGAAGAAATAAGCTTGTCAACAATTCCCAACAACTAGTCGCATCTAAACTAAACTTCTCAACGTCTATAATTGCGCGCCTACCGGAAGGTCAAACGGAATGCTCCAGTTGCCCATCATCGGCTACGGTAACTTTCCACTGAACTTCCGTTTTATTCTAAAAGCTAATGAAACAATTAATTCAAAAATATTCTTTACTAACCGTAATGTACGTAATTAATTGACTATCCATGAACTATATAAAACCGCACGCAATACTCAGCGTATTAGTAGCACAGATTGAGTAATCTGATCTGTGGCGGTAAGTAGGCAGTGAACGGAATGTGTGGCACTCCATCTCAGAAAAAAACCCTGGTCTGGCGCTGGCGAAAAGGGGATAGACTTCCTTCAGCTATCACGGCTGATGCCCGACAATAGTCACTCCTCCAACAACTTTGCTAATGAAATGTTGCAATTTTATTTCCTAATAATTAAATCTAAATGTACGTGTGTCAAATATATTCGCTTTACTCCTAGAGACACTGCCGGCCAACATATCATACCATTTTGGAATGGGCCGATTCTGTGACGATTAAAACATTCAAGTCGAATCCGTACGACGCAATCCTGAATTTTGGAAATCACAAATTTGTATTCACTCGATTGTTTTCAGGAGATATTTGGAAATTTTTTTATACATTTTGAAATAATTTGGTTGGTTGATAACTTGGTTGGTTTTCTCTGGAATCCGTCTGAAAAATAAAGCGTCAATTCTTTCTAGATGTACCATGTTAAGTACTATTGTAAGGCTTATCCACATGGGAGTTTTCTAAAATGTCTAGATGCTAAATAACAAAGAAATGCTGGCGTGCTCACTTGAGCAAATTCTGGCAGTAGTTCGTCCTCAAAATACAGCTGTAGCGACCACTTTCCCTCTATGCACAAACATCCAAGTAAGAGCGAACTAGAAGATCGGAGAAGGCCCACGAGGAACTGAATAAGTAACATTCTTTCTGGACTCCACACATGGGACATAACCAGTGTAGGTTTCTACATAAACCAACTCTGCACGCATTGTGGATGCTGTGCCACAGACCTGCCTAGGACCATGGCCGATAGGGATGGTTTCGAGAGAGAGCTATGGTATCCATGCTGTCAGCACGCCCTGATGATGAAATGATTATGAGGAGGAGGAGGAGGAGGGAGGAGGGGGAGGGGGTCATTCTAAAAAAAAAACTTTCACAATTAAATGAAAGCGCTTTTTTTATTTGAATTTTAAAGAGATTTTTTTTTTTAATTAAAAAACATTTCCGCTTGTGTGTTCAGTCATTACTTTCAGAAAACTTTTACCTGGAAACTTTTGCAGACGGCGAAAATGTTTCGTTATTGGGACGTCAAGACGCAAGTGAATCACAGCACCTGCTGCCAAATTGACGCACTTAAGGTGATGGCTGCTGGCTGTAATTTGCTCGGCGCTCTTTGCTTGCCGAGAATGTGTCTGGAGAGCACGCGAGATCCTTCCCGGGAGTGAAGGGGGGATGAAATCTGGAGATGAAGGCGAAAGAACAACGACCGAGGGGGAAAAACCTTAACGTTTCGAAACAAAGGGAACATTGGGGGGCGAATGAAGAAATAGAGAGGGAGAAAGAGAGAGAGAGAGAGAGAGAGAGAGAGAAGAGAGAAGAGAGAGAGAGAGAGAGAGTGTGTGTTGGAAGGAGATTATGAACGAATTGGAAATACACAACTTGGAATATTTAAGGAAAAAGATAGAGAACACTTGTGAAATTTGACAAAGAAAGAAAGAAAGAAAGAAAGAAGAAAGAAAAAGAATACACATTAATTAAAGGGACGAAGAAAGAAGAAAGAAAGAAAGAATACACATTAATTAAAGGGACGAAAAAGCAAGAAGAAGAAAGAAAGAAAGAAAAAGAATACACATTAATTAAAGGGACGAAAAAGAAGAAAGAAAGAAAGGAAGAAAGAAAGAAAGAAAAAGAATACCCATTAATTTTAAAGGGAGAAAAAGAAGAAAAGAAAAGAATAGAAAAGAAAAAAGAATACAACATAATTGAAAGGACTAAAAAGAAAGAAAGAAGAAAGAAAGAAAGAATACACATTAATTAAAAGGACGAAAAAGAAAGAAAGAAAGAAAGAAAGAAAAAGAATACAATTAATTAAAGGACGAAAAAGAAAGAAAAAAGAAGAAAGAAAGAAAGAAGAAAAAGAATACCATTAATTAAGGAGAAAAAGAAAGAAAAAAAAAGAAAGAAAGAAAGAAGAAGAAAAGAATACAACATTAATTAAAAGGACAAAAAAGAAAGAGAAAGAACGTCAAATAAGAAGCAAATATAAAAAGAAATGAAAACTGTATGCAAAACAGAAGAAGGAAGGGAACATAGAAAAGAAAGAAACAAAGAAAGAAAGTGAAAAAAAAGGAGAAAAAACGAGAGAGGAAAAAGAAAGAAATAAATGAATAAATAAATAAATAAAAGAAAGAAGGAAAGAGAGAAATTCATTTAAAGCGGTTAAAATGAAACAGAAAATGGTCACTATAAAGAAAGAAATATTGAAAGAAGGAAACCGAATGAAAAAAAGTAGAAACAAAGAAAAGCAAGTAACCAAACAAAAACGACACCCACCCGCAGACTTAAAGAAGAAGAATGAAAAGGAAGGTAAAGTAAACAGCCAGCCCCACCCAAAGGGAAAGAAAGAGAAAGAATGAAAAAAAAATAGAAATTAATTAAAGGGTCAAAAAAGAAGAAAAAGAAGGTTCAAAATAGAAGAAAATATAGAAATGAAAAAGAAAGGAACAAAAAAAGAAAGTGAACGCAAAAGAAGAAGGAAAACAACGAAGAAACATAGAAATTGAATACATCTTATCTATCTATGCATATATAAAGGGCAGTGAAGCGCGTGGTGTAATGGTTATAAATCATGGGAAATGGACTCGTCGCCCCGAGTTCAATCCTGGAGGTGGTAATTGGCATTTCAAGGGCAGTTGTGTGTATATGTATATGTATAGTGTATGTCTATGTCCGGAGGAAAACCATTACGACAAAGTAAAATATATATATCACATTAAATATCACCAAGGGTTGTTTATTGAGCAAAATAATGAAGGTTTGATTTATATTTTGTTGAAGATAATTAAAAAAATAGAATTTAAATGATAACAGATGGATTTTCTATTTGTATTTAAGATTTTAAATATAGACAGTAATTTTTCTTTTTTCAGAGTGGCTGAATCAACGCAGGTTCTTTGTTTACATAGGGATTTTAAATGG
>CM042150.1:108185494-108200494 GCA_023376005.1 Doryteuthis pealeii | reverse complement strand
AGGATGTGACACAAGGTCATTTTTTAAGCGGAGTTCAACAGGTTTGAATTCAGAGTTTTCCTTTTCCTAGACTGGTTGCCTAACCAAGGTTAAAGAGCCCAGTCTGCCCTACTATTTATCCATAGCTGGAGGGAGAGTAGGATTCATACCTTTCCCAAGGCGCGAAGTGAAATGCAATTATCACATCCAAGATTTGAACTCGGGGCGACGAGTCCTAGCACCTATATGACTACCCCCAACCCTATTGCCTTTATGGCAAGCCCCAACCCCTTTTTATCATATGGGTGCTAGAAGGCGGTGGCTGAGGGTCTACATGTGCTGGGAATGACGTTGAACTCTATCTGGTGGTGTGGTTCCGGGAATGTGGAGCGCCTCTTCATCACCATTGCTCCCTGGTCCACTCTGACCCGGAGTGGTAGTACCTGTTGGGGTCCCATCTGTGGGTTAAATGGGAAAACATGAGTTTATAAAAAATGAGTATCTATTAAGAATTACTTTATTTCAAAACTTTGTCGGCATTAAATGACCCACTGAGGTTGATATGCCGTAAAACCAAACAAACGAAACCAAACATTGCGATCTAGTATCATGTGCTAACCATGGCGAACTTTTGGTGTTATTTCTTACCGGATATTATTTTTCATTGTTTCTTTTTTTTTCTTCTTCTTGTAATTGTTAACAAATAAGCCGTGTAGATTCATTACAACTGAATAGCGAGATGCCCCATGTCACAATGTTACAATCACTTTCAAACTAATACACTTGGGAAAGGTATGAACCCATTACTCCCAGCTTTGAGTTAAATAGTTCCACTACTGCTACTCTACAAGGATGGCTTTGGCATTAAATAAGCCACAAATGTTGATATGTCATTAAAAACAAAGAAACTGAATAAATCATTCTTCTCACTGTATCCTTATTTAAATTTGTGGGTCATTCAATTCCTTTTTATCATTTTTGGGTGTCATCTTGGTGGAAGGGTTAAGTTAATTGCGCAAATTCATTACTAGTAAATAGCGAGTTTCCTTCTCGCTAGATGCTCCATAATTGTGACCTTATTTCATGTCATATTCGTGGTGAATGTGTTGGGTAAATACTGTGTTTCCCCGAAAAAAACGGAAACAGGCTCATTTTCACTCCGAAATATTACAAAAGGGCTTATTTTCGGGTATGTCTTATCTATACATATATAAAGGACAGTTGTGTGTATATGTATGCCCGGAGGAAACTTCCTAAATAAAACAATTAACCACAAATTGTTTTTTGAGCAAAAATAATAGAGATTTGATTTATATTCGTGAAGATAATTAAAAAATAAAATTTAAATGATAACAGCATGTTTTTTTTTTTTTTCATTTAATATTTTAGATAGTAGACATTAACTTTTCTTTTCAGAGTAGCTGGATCAATGCAAAGTCTATCTTTTTTACATAGGCATTTAAATGGGGCATCCCACGAGGATTCAACTCATGATTCAGTAATAATGGATCTGTGTGATTAACTTAAAGAATACCCCTCTACATAGGCGACGCTGGGTAAGCGCTGCTAGTTCTTCATATATCGAAATATGATTTTGCGAAGTAGAAAATTATCAAATTTCTAAATAAACAGAAATTACAAAAACTGATCTACATTTACCTTCGGTTAACATGTTCTTTGAAATACAAGAACGCGTCGTCTTGATCATTGACAAAGATGATTGTTTGCGTCGCATTATGTGATTGTGAAGAATATCATTTCTTTCGTGTGTCTACCGCTCTAAACTAGGATTTATTTTAAAGGGAGGTTTTATATCAAAATCATCTTGAAATATCAACCTAGGTCTTATATTGCAGGCTGCTTTTATGTTCGGGGAAAAACTTTCTTTTATATTTTCTTTTTCTTTTTCTTTCTTTTGTCTTTCTTTCCTTTGATATTTATCTCTTTCTTTATTCTCCCGGGGTTGGGGAGTCCACTCTACCTTTATTTCAATTTTTATGTATCAGATATAAACCCATAATAGACAAAAAAAGAAGCACACAATAACCTTTCAATATTTTCTGTTTTTGTTTTTGTTTTCGATCGAGCGCCATTTTCACACACCGTCATGGTTTTTTTTTTCAAATTTCTCCTTTAGTCTTGGGCTATCAGACATTAAAACAAACAAAGAAACAAACTAACATCAGATACATCTGAATTAAAAGCATAATACACATTCATAGGCACACATACTCACAGAATAAATCAATCAGACGTGAATCTTTGTTGAAACAACCCAAGTCATCTCCCCAATATATTATCTCCTTTTCTCCTGCTTTGATTATCTGAGCGCCATTTCTCCCTCTCCCACCTGAAGTCTATCAAAAATAAACAAATAAATCTAATGCAATAAATTGACAGATGAATAAACAAACAAATAAATAAATCAGGTGGAAATATTACATCTGTTTTTATTCCCAACGCCTTCTTTTTCATTCCCATTCTTGATTTTTTTTTTCAACAGAGACACATTGTCTTTTTCGCTTTCTGTAACATGATTTCCTTCAACTTAGGGGGTTAGAGTCTTTGTCTTGGCAATCGTAAGATTCCTGGTTCGATACTTGGTCGCCGCCAAATCAGCGTATGAGTAGCAGAATTGAGTAATCTGAACTATGCGGTAAAGTTGATGGTTAGTGTGGTGCTTCACCTCAGCTGAAAGCATTCTCACTGGCCTACTAGTAGCGAAAAGGGGATTGACTCCTTTGATGTTCCGGCTGATACCCACAGCAGGTCACTCTTTAGACTTTACGTCTTACATCATTTTTTCTTCTTTCTTTTGACAACATTCTTATCTTCCTCTTTTTAAAAAAAATTATTTCTTCAATTTTATTTTGTTCGCTCTCTTTTAAATCTTTTTTTTTTCTTTCTTCCTTTCTTTCTTTTTTCATTCCCTTTTCTCTCATGCTTTTTTCCTTTTAGGTGCTTATATTTCGTTTTTTTTTTTTCATTTCTATTTTAAAATAAACCTTTGTAGGCTTTCTTTCTCTTTAATTTTCTTTCACTCAGTCATTCTTTCTTTTTTCTCTTTCTCTTTTTCTTTACTTTTTAACTTTTTTAAAAAACTTCTAGGCTTTCTCTTTCTTCCCTTTTTCTTTCTTTCTTTCTTTCTTTCTTTTACTCAGTCATTATTTTTTCTTTTCTATCTTCTTTTTCTTTTTCACTTTCTTTTATTCTATAGGCTTTCTCTTTTTCTTTCTTTTTCTCTCTTTTACTCCTTTATTTCTCATGTTCGGTTATTATTTCTTTCTTTTCTCTCCTTATTATTCTCCCCACTCTTTTAGTCTCTTTCTTTTCCTCTTTCTTTTTTCTTTTATTTGGTCATTTGTCTTTCTTTACTCTTTGATACTTTTTCCTATTTGATTATTTTTTAATTAGATTAGTGTAAGAATGGTGATGCAGATGTTAGTCCAGAATGTTGGATTGTAAGGATTGGTCAAGATAAATATGTATGTGTATGTGTGTGTGTGTGTTTTAATTGGTTTTTTTTATATATGTATGTTGAGGAACTGGATTTGTCATTAGTTGTATATGTGTGAGTTTTTTTTTGTAACACCTGCATTACCATTTTAAAACTCCCCATCTAGAGAGAAGAAAATCCACTACCAACCCCAACCACCCCTGTCCCTACTGACAACCTACTGTTTTCACCATTTTGAGAATGTCCATCATTGAGGCAAGAACTATATTCAAGTCCTGAAGAAGGTCTATAGACCGAAACGTTGCATCGTCGACAATAAACATCCAGTTTCTATAACATCCCGTGTTTGTCTACCTTTCTCCATATATATATATATATATATATATATATATATATATATATATATATATATATATATATATATATCATCCTGTCGCGCAGTTTGCACGGATATCCATGACAATCTCTCGCCAACCTTCCCTATCATTCATTCCTCCGCGCAGCAGCCAGCATCCATACATAGTTGGTCAATGTAGGTCCTGACTGGGCGGCCCCCATTAGCGTGTCCATGTGTTGGCTTCCATATTAGTATGTCGCTTACGAGCTCGTCCTTGCTTCTCCAGCAGTGTCCTGCATGCCTAGCCTGTCTTACTCGTATGTTTCGTGAGATGGTGGGCAGGTGGCCATACAACTGCTTCCTTGTGGGGTGCTCTTTCCACGACTTGTTCAAGACTGCATGCAACATTCTTGTGCAGCTCCCATCTAGCTTATTCTCAAGGCTCTTCGTTAGGGTCCAGGTGGTACAGCCATACAGCAGTACCGACACAACCACAGCCTGGAAGAATCGTCTCTTTAGCTTGTCAGGGAGATCGGATTTCCATATGACTGATAATTTGTTGGTGGCCAGCCATGCCTTTCCTATTCGAGTGTTAACATCGCTTTCTGTGGATGATATATAAGTGTGTGTCTGTCTGTGTCTGTCTGTGTCTGTCTGTGTATCCGTGTATATGTGTGTACGTGTGTATCGTGTTTGCAACTGATCAAAGCAAGGTGCTTATTTGCTCTATTTGTTTTGTTGTTGTTGTTTTTTTAATCCATATTTTCGATTAGCTTTTACCTTTGGAATAAATGTTTCATATGAATCTAGTTTTTAGCTCGAATAAACACCTCTTTTATTCTAGCTGACAACTTTTCTATTGCGTCCTCGTTTCAAAGAGAAAAAAAAACCCACCGGCGGAAGGTAAGTAAATAGGAATTTGTCTGGTTTCCTCATGCTGTCCTCCTCCATCGACATCAGAAAAAAAAACAATTTAAGATGGCCATTGTGTGGTTGAATTACTAAGTTTTCATTTAAATGATTTCTCTTTGCGTCATAGGTATTGTCGAGGTCATCTGATTGATCTATCTATCTATCTATTTTATTGTTATTAAAAAAAAATATATATATATGCATATGCATATGTATATTTCTAATATATATATATATATATATATATATATATATATACATATATATGTATACATAAGTGTATGTATTACTTATATATATATTCCTTTACACCACATATATATATATATATATATGTATATATATATTCCTTATGTATTACTTTATATATATATTATATATATATATATATATATATAATATATATATATATATATATATACATATTCCTTATATATATACACACATATTCCTTATATATATATATATTTCTTATATACATATATATTCCTTATGCATATATATATATATATATATATATATATATATATATATATATATATATATATATATATAAATGGTATTTGTGGTAAAAGTGACTTATCGGTGAAAATGGTCACAGTGGTTAGTTGATTCAAGTTTCACAATGATAAGACAGCGATATAACAAATATAACGTGCTCGATACGTTAGTAGAGCAAATTCATTATCATAAAGGTACACGGTAATAACCTACTCAAGTTTCCCCATATGGATATTCAGGGTTAAATCCACTGGATTAATCAAGATATTGATTAATTGCAGTCGATTTCACGTGTGTGTTTTTTTTACGATACGTGAAATCGACTGCAATTAATCAATATATTGATTAATCCAGTGGATTTATCCGTGAAGATCCTTAAGGTGAAGTTCGAGTAGGTTATTACCGTGTACCTTTATGTTATATATATATATATATATATGTTAATATATATATATGTATATATATATATATGTATATATATATATATATATATTATATACATATATATATACATATATATATATATATATATATATATATAGAGAGAGAGAGAGAGAGAGAGAAAAGATAGATAGATAGATAGATAGACAGATATATAGATATTCTTTATATATACACATATACATAAATTTGACCATATGTACGCAAATATACGCATATATATATATATATATATATATATATATATATATATATATATATATATATATATAACACAACCAACTATTAAACATACATACAGAAGCTTATAAGTTAAAAGAAAGGAAATGAATCCGACGGTATGATAAAAGGATATGAAAACACCACAAAATGCTGTTAAAGTGAAAACATTTTATAACATAGCTGATATTGAACAATATTTCGATTTTATAAAAATCATCATCAGAGCTTGTTTATATTCCGTGTTGTTAAGAGCGGAGACAAAAGTCATATGAGTTCAAAACAAAAACCTTTTTTGCAACATCAAGGTTTTTGTTTTGATCTCATATGACTTTTGTCTCCGCTCTTAACAACACGGAGTATAAACAAGCTCTGATGATGATTTTTATAAAATCGAAATATTGTTCAATATCAGCTATGTTTTAAAATGTTTTCACTTTAACAGCATTTTGTGGTGTTTTCATATCTTTTTATATACAGAAGCTTATGTATACAAATACTCAAATAACATGTTCACTTTCAAACCCACCAAACAGTTAAGATTAGTCGTATTAATCTGATTTTAATACAAATATTCCCCCTCTTGCCTGCCAAATGCACCTCTGCATGAAAACTATGGTTACAAAAAAAAATGTCCAATGTCGTATATACAGGGTTGGCCAAAAGGAGGGTTACAATTGATACTTAAACATTTTACCTTTATTAGAAATTTAGACATTTATTTACATATATTTACATACTTTATATTTACTAGCAAAATAAAAAAAACACGCTCCGGGCGATGTAAAAATAGATTTTTGAAACATATTGCATATAGAACTGTTTGAAAATTATTTGATGGGAATACTTGTCCTGTTCTGCTTTCTCTATCTTTGCCAGGTGAGAACCCGTGGCCTACTATCTTACATCGTGGACTACAACATCGCAGTAACCGATTTCGATCTCTACTAGAACTATTACGTTTATTTTCGAATTAATATGCTTTGGAAATGTATGAACCCTCTCAGATCCCAGCTATTCTTATATAGTACCACTACTGTTCTTCTATAAGGATGACTTTACCATTAAATAAACCATATGCCAGTGAGATGCTTATCTCTTTGCCTTTCTCTAGGGTGGAGTCCCCTTGGTATAGTTGCTAAAGTACTGGACTGTGAGAGCATAGTATGTGAGTTCAAACTCCAGTCGCGCTGTTATCATCACTTTCTGACTAATTCCCTTGGAAAGATATCCCTTCAGCTATGGCAGAAATAGTATCAACCACAAGCGTGGCTTTGGTATCAAATAACCCACGAAGGTTGATATGCGATTAAAACAAAGAATCCAAACTAATCCACTTTTCTTTCTGCCTCTTTCTCTCTTTCTTATCCCCCTCTCTCCCCCCTCTCTCTCTCTCTCTTTTCGCTCAAAGTATCGAACGTGTATTAATCTCACTTGCCCCCCTCTCTCAATCTCACCTCTATTTTTGTATACATTCCTATGAATCAATATCTGCCTAATTTCTCTGTCCTCTCTTCCTTTTATTCTCATTCTTTCTTTCTTTCTTTCTTTCTTTCTTTCTTTTTGGTTATTTCCGCATCCTTCTCTCTCTCTCTCTCTCTCAAAGTATCGAACGTGTATTAATCTCACTCGCCCCCTCTCTCTCAGTCTCACCCTCTCTATTTCTGTCTACATTTCTACGAATCAATATCTGCCTAATTTCTCTATCCCCCCTTCCTTTAATTCTTTCTTTCTTTCTTTCTTTCTTTCTTTCTTCCTTTCTGTTTGGTTATTTCCGCATCCTTCTCTCTATATCCCTCTTTCTTTCAACTATTCTCTGTTCCTTTTTTTCTCCCACTTTTTCCATGACACTCGTTCTCTCTACCTCTCTCTGTGTTCTTTCATTTTCATAGATGTGCTAGAAAGTTTCAATTAAGCAATAGTTCGCTGACCGTGTCAAAACGTTATAGGGCCCGGTAGATGGCACTTTTAAAGGTTTTCTAACGTGATCAACGCTGTAGGACACATTTTCACGGGACATGCAATCTCCTACAACATTTTGGTCACCTTTTATGTGTGTGATGTCAGCAATGTATGTGTTGATGTCAGCAGCGTGTGTGATGTCAGCAATGTATGTTGGTGTCAGCAGTGTATATGATGTTCGCAGTGTATTCTGTGAGTATTAAGGTGTCGTTTCTGACGGTCTCATTTTGGAGGTGTTAAACTACGGAAGGCTCCACATAATGGCCAGTTGTCAGTGAATAACATTACATAACGATATTCAGAAACGTGACGAAAATGAATCACAGCCAAGTAAGCTGCTTTCTCTATCGTTGCAATTTCAACTGTCCTTTCTCTCTTTCTCTCTGTCTTTCTCCTCACTTTCCCTTTATAGTTCTCTCTACGTTTCTCCTTTCCTCCTTCCACTTTGGTCCTTACTTAGGTCGGAGAGGCCTCCTCTGATCAATCGGCTTGTCATGTCAAGCCCTAGAATTTTGAAAAAATTTTAATTCATTGAAATTGGCTTAGTAATACGCGTCCAACGAGCCCTCAACCATTATCAGGGGATTATTTTAACCTTAGATATTATACTATTTCCAATATTTCCCACTCTGGACCCACTGTGAACTGGTTGGTAAGCAGCCTTCCGTCTACGAGAGACGATGGAGCAGTCAAAATTTTTTTTTCTTTGAACTACATAGCCTGGGCGGGTTCGCATGGAGGATAAGCTGTTGCCCATGCAGCAAATCCCCGCTCTACACACTGCCGCTGTGAACCACAGGAAAGATAAGGTACCAATGCAATTTGGCAACGGTAGTGTCGCAGGAGTTGATGGGTATCACTGGATTTCAGCAATACGCCACCTTAGGGACTTCGGCTCCTGATTTGTTTTCGGAGTTTACTCACCTAGCGTTTCGTTGAAAGGCAGCAGGAGTTTTGTGTCGGACTTTTCCTTGACTTTGATGGGTTGCCGATCAAGGCTAAAGAGCCCCTTTTAACCCATTTGGGGATCCATGTGAGTAACAGGTATCGCAATTTTACTGCTATTGGTGTTCCTGAGAAAAGAAATGAGACTAGGGATACGGTATATTTTGCATTGGAAGGGCTTATATTAAAATCATCCTGAAAAATCACGCTAGGTTTTATTTTGCCAGTAGTTCTGATTTTCTGGGAAACACGTTAGTATCAATATAATAAGAAATAAGAAATAAGAAATTTATTAATAGTAGTACAAATTATTAAAAAAATATAAGTAAAAGAAAAACTTTATTGGTTTAAACTACTATTGAAGGGAGGCCATGCCTAATAGCGTGAAGCTAATCCCATGGACATGACCACCCTTGGACGCTCACAGGAAATAATACATGAAACACACAACGTAAACATATACATATATATCATGAGACAAATTAGCCGTGTGAGAATCTAAATGCAAATCTGTTGTTTATGAGAGGCAATAAAATGATTTTTCAAAAGTGTTTTAAGGACAAAATAATTAACTGAAACAAGCTTCCTCTTTTCTTTATAAAAAATAACGACTGAACAGTATTCCAAGAATTAATTGCATTAAAACGAATCGAATTATGCCCAAAACTAACAGTGTTGATGATAGGGAAATTGAGCAAACCAGATTGGTCAGCATGAGTGACATGAGCATGAGTGAAGTCAACTGCAAAAGCATTCTGAACAGAAACAGGCATTTTATTGTGGAATAGTTTATGTAAGAACAAAATATTTTCACAATGGACCATATCAGAAAATTTGAGAATCTCCAAATTTGCATACAGGTTGTTAGATGATGTCCTAGGAGGCACAAAGGACATAAGTCTCACAGCAAAGTTTTGAAGAACAGTTATACGATTAATCAAAGTACCGCCATTAGGCTGACCCCAAATTTGATTACAATATTGGAGATGGGAATGGAAAATTCACGACTAAAAGAGTTTATGGGAGCAGTAAGATCCATTGCTACTAAAGAGCGGGTTTGGACCTCGATTGTTTGCTCCCTACTTGTGACCTTGTGTCAAATTCTACCTGTGGTGAAAGGGTAGGGTAAATATTTTTCCTCTTCTCTGAGGACAGGGAATCGGAAAATATATTACTTACCTGAAATAATATATTTGTGTAAAAACAAATTGCGATTTTTTAATTGAAATAATTACTTGAAATTATATAATTATTAGTATTGATATACCAAATATGTTGGTAAAAACTCTTGTGGTAAGAAAAAAAACCGGCAAATAGTTTGATTATAAAAATATACTACCAAAACATCACCGGGGGAAAAAATTGCAAAAAAGAAAAGACTAAGATAGTCGTACCAAGCAAAAAGAATCGGTTGATACTACAATACTTGGCCAAGAGCAAAAAACAATATATATATATATATATATATATATATATTATATATATATATATAAACCACCAGGATACTCTAAAGCTAAAATGTAAAGAGTGCTCAATACCTAAGTAGAGCAAATAATAAAGTTAAACCTAATGAGACAGATATACCTACTAACAGTTTCGCTTAATGCTCTTCAGGGCAAAGATCTGACTATTAGTATTAGTATTAGATGAACATCCTTAAAAACATAGAACTGCATGCAAATTGATAGTATTAGGAATACTTAATATCATATAACTGTGTACAGCAAATTTACAAGTATTTACACATCTATGCATAAAATAACCCTATACGGGTTGACAGGGTATTAGGAGGAACAAATCAGTCATTATTCCTTATTTATATTTCATTGGCTTTAAAATGTGTGTTTTACTTAGTAATTGTTTACAGCTAGTTTAAACCAATTATATTGTTGAATAGAGCTTGTTGATTTTTTTCTTCTTTTTGACATGAAAACATTGTGACAAATCTTACCCGTGGTGAACGGGTTGGGTAGATATTTTCTCTTCCAGGTGGACAGAGAATTGGAAAATATATTTCCCACCTTTTAATATTCGCTTTCTATGTGTGTTTTACTTAGTAATTGTTTACAGCTAGTTTAAACCCATTATATTGTTGAATAGAGCTTATTGATTTTTAAAAATATTCGCTTTCTATGTATTATTAAAATCCTCATTTCCAATTATTTTTTTACTGTCGTTATATATGTTTCGTAAGCATATACTTTTTAATTATGATAAACAGCTCATTGTGATCGTAGCTCAATACGTTTCCATTCCGTCCTCGTTTTAAAGCGAAAAATCGAGGCTCTAGGTAAGTAAATAGGATTTTTATCTGGTTTCTTCAAGTTGTCCTCTTCACTCGACATGAAAAAAGCCAATTTAAGATGGCAATTCTGTCACAGAATTACTAAGTTTTCATTTAAATACTTTCTATTTAACATCGTCGTTCTTTTTTATTGCTGAGGTTATTTGACTGATTGCTATCTATCTATCTATCTATCAATCTATCTATCAATCAATCAATCAATCAATCGCATTAGCTTTATATATTTCAAACCGTTTTCTTTTGTAAAACTTCAAATTTTAAACAGACTGATAAAGAAGGACTATCACTCGCTTTTCACGTTATTCTGTGATTAAAATTTCTGATTACCTTCGATATACCAACAAATGCCCTGAAGATGATCTAATTAATAGATCGAAACACTGCAGCGTCGGCCAATAAACTCACCACTTAACTCATTTAAACCTGTATTTTTTCAATCTTTCTTATATATATATATATATATATATATATATATATATATATATATATTATTGTTTATATAATGTGCAATACATTTAAGGTGCAATAGTTACCTTTGGTTTCCAGGCAGTATGCTTGCTACCCTTCATCACGATAAAGCACCTGGTAAGAAATACATGGAATATCCCTTCATATATATATCTGTGTGTGTACGTAACTACCGTTTTTGTTGGTCGTTTCTTGTGTTTTTATTGGTTATCGTGTTTGGTCTATGTATGCCTTCTTGTGTTTCCTTTGATACTTTTATCTATAAGTGTGCCTCGGCTTCTGGTGCTATCCTTTACTGTCTGCACGTGTGAGTTTTTGGTTTTCGCTCTCTCTCTCTCTCTCTCTATCTCTCTCTCTCTCTCCTCTCTCTTTATATATATATATATATATATATATATATATATATATATATATGTATATAAAAATATATATGTATGTGTATGTGTGTGTGAGTGTGTATTTATATATAAATGTATATATATATATATATAATCATGCGTATTATGCAATAATGTTGAATATAGAAAAATATTCAACTATCTGAAGATTGCATAATACTCTATAAAAACTAAAGTAATAGAAAATTAATACCATAATATTTTATTTATGATTTTAAATATGCTCTACTATTCTAGCATTGATCACCTTTATATGCTAACACTTCTCATTCTCTCCATTATACATATATATATATATATATATATATATATATGTGTGTGTGTGTGTGTGTGTGTGTGTGTGGCAACCCCTCCGCACTAGCAGGATGCGACACAAGGTCAATATCTAGAGCGGAATTTAACCGATTTGAATTCAGAGTTTTTCTTCTCTTTGTCCATTGACCTAGCGAATGTTAAAGAGCAAAATCTGTCCTACTATTTACCCAAAGCTGAAGGAAAAAATGAGTAGGAGGCATACTTTTCCCAGGGGCATTAGATTTATATGAAATGCACCCAAGGAAGGCTGGAGGATACAGCGCCGAAACATTGAGATTTTACATATCACAATAAAGATGAGAACAGACCGAAAATTCAAAATGATACACATCAAGCCACATTTCAAAACAGAAAAAAATAATTCTTACCATGGATATCTGTTGCTTTAGGGTTGTCTTTCTCTATTCCAGGACTTATGAAGCAGTGATGCCGTTATTAATCGATACAGTTTCTCATTATGAATTCAGAAATATCCTTCTCATAAACTGGTTGCCCAACAACCTAGATAAACCAGTCTGCTTTAGCATCTGGTGGTGAAGAAATAAAATCATACATTTCTCAAGAGCGTTAGGATAAAGTGGATGCAAACAGCGTCTGCGTGAAGAGGAATTCGGCTCATCGTTTCCTTATTTCAATCCTACAACCGTCACGACATACCAATGACTAACCTATTCCCTATGAAACATCATATTGTTTGCCATAGCAAGGTAAAAGTGCCCAGTCTGCCATACTATTTAGCCATAGATCGTTTGATTTGATGTATACTTTTCTTAAGCGCTATGTGAAATGCGACCAGCATCGTCCAGGACTTGAACTGGTGTCCCATTCTAATTTACTACGACGATAACCATTACACGCCGAGCGCATTCAGCCCTGCGTCAAGATATAAAGCCTTTAACATGATATAGGAAAGGTTTGGAGTTTCTTAATACTAAGTAGATGTCAAAGTCTTTTATTGAATTTCCGGTCGATTTCATTAAATTGAGAATAAGACAGAATTTGGGATCTCATAAATTGTATTTCTGGGTATAAAATATTAATTGCGTTTATATTGATGATATTCTGATAGTAATGAAAGTTTGGGCATGATGTAATGGCTTTTGATTTCCGGTCTTTTAAAATACTGGTGCAAAGGTTTCTTCACTTTAAATGGGATTCTTTGGCTACCCGATCACTGGTCGATATTGATATACAAAACGATTGGGGTTCGATCTCCATTGAAACGCCCATCTTCTGAAAGGAACCTGTGATATGAGGTAAGTGGCCGGAACGCTGCTTTTTCGGAAGAAGTTGCTTCCAGGATTTGTTTAGAGCACGCAGCATCATTGCGTAGTTATCATCTAGCTTTTTCCGTACCTTTCGTTAAAGTCTAGATCATGCAGACATACAATAGTACTGATATGGCTATAGTCAGGAGTATCACTATGTATATGACAGTGGGTGACTATAGCCGAGCGGTTAAGGTGTCTGACTGATACTGAACCGATCGGATTTTAATCTCGGCTGTAGGTAGCTTACAAATGTCTAGCCACACTGAAGAGACTTGATAAGTCGAAACACGTGTATATATATCGTATATATATATATATATATATATATATATATATATATATATATATATATATATATATATACATCGTTATATATATATATATATATATATATATATATATATATATATATATATATATATATAGGGTGTCCCAGAAGTCGCGCACCATGTATGAAAATGCATATAAAATACATATAAAAAGTATAAAAAGACATATGAATATCAATTTTATTCATCATAATCACAATAGATGCTCAAATTGTTCACCCTCTCCATTCTTGCACAAGATGCACTTTGTACGGATGAAATTTCTGTGTCTTAAGAATACGATGTACTGATGATTTGCTAATCGTAAGCTCCTGGCTTATTTTCCTTACTGATTTCACGGGGCTTCTAGCCACATTCACCAAAACCATAATTGATATTGCTTCATCAGTTGCACTCTTTCGTCGACCACATCTCTCGCGGTCAGCAACTGAGCCAGTTTCTTGGAAACGTTTTATCAAACGGTAGACAGTGGTATGGTTCAATGGTTTTTTCTCGCTCGGGATGAGTGCGGTTGAATTCTTCAGCTACAGAGCGGTATGTAGCCCCATCTCTTCCAAACATAAAAAAACAATTTAACACTTTCTTGTATTGTTAATTTCTCACCCGTATCCAATAAAATCTGAAAAACAAAAAAAAAAAAAAAACAAAAAAAAATATAATATATATATATGTAAACAAACATATGGCTATTTTCAGCCGACAATATTTGGGAGAATATGTGCTTAATTGAAGTCAAACCTAATTTTTTGAAAGTTAATTCATCAATAATTAATTAGGCGGGTTTTAACTACTTAAATGTAAGGCTAAACAAATCGAGAAAAATCAATCTCTGTATGTACATTTCAGCCTATTAGGCCTCATCAGCAGAGCTATAGATACAAATCACACACGAGGCGATCTTCGTATCTATAGCTCTGCTGATGAGGCCTAATAGGCTGAAATGTACATACAGAGATTGATTTTTCTCGATTTGTTTAGCCTTACATTTAAGTAGTTAAATCCCGCCTAATTAATTATTAATGAATTAACTTTCAAAAAATTAGGTTTGACTTCAATTAAGCATATATTCTCCCAAATATATATATATATATATATATATATATATATATATATATAGTGTGAACAAAAATTATTATTAAGACAATCAGGAATATTTTTTGT
>CM042150.1:108170494-108175494 GCA_023376005.1 Doryteuthis pealeii | reverse complement strand
GAAGGGAAAATAGACGAATGTATACATTCCAAAATGTATACATTCCAAAATCTATCAGTGTTATATGAAATGCAACCAGTCTCATCATGGATTTGAACTAGTATCACCGTGTCTATTTCTTACGGTGATAACCATTACACCACGAGTGCCTGGCATGTTGGCCGGTTTAGATCCATCGGTATAGCGTCCAACTAAGCAAACCAACATGTTCCGGTTTTGATACCGGCCCTTGCCAACCCAGCGTATAAGTAGCACAGAGATCTGTGGGGTAAAGCGAGGTGCTGATGGTAGGTGTAGTGCTTCACCTCAGATGCCATAAGCAATTTCCTTTGTCTAGCAATTTCCTTGGTCTAGTAAAAAGGGGATAGACTCTATCGCTGTCTAGCTCATACCAACTTTAGGCCAACCCGACGACTTTACTTTTATACATATACATTCCCATGGTAGAGCACTGTAGGGGTGACATTAATTGAAATTTGACCGTTTAGCGTAAGCCGTTACTCGCCTGTTTGTTGTTTACAGATTGGGTTCTCTGGTGATTGTAAAAACACATCCCGGAAGTATCAATTAATTGTTCACCCCAGACTGACAGCCGTTGATGGTCGCAAGGGTAAGGAACTTGGCGGACCAAAATTCTGTCGGGTTTTGATCCCGGCTAGAGGTAGCTATAACAAAAAGTCGAGCCGCACTGATGAAAAGTAAACTTTGAAACACTTGTCTGTGGATGACTGATATATATATATATATATATATATATATATATATATATATATATATATATGAAATAAAAGGAAATTAATCCGACAGTGTGAATTTGATATAATGAAAAAACAAATGATGTTTACAAAAGCATGGGATCATCAGGAGAGAATGAAATGCAACCAGAAGGCCCCGAAACGGTGCACATTCACTCCTGATGATCCCATGCTTTTGTAAACATCATTTGTTTTTTCATTATATCAAATTCATATATATATATATATATATATATATATATAATATATATATATATATATATATAATCCAAAAGTCCAGAGAAGAAATCTTCCTTACGACACAAGAGTTTTATTTAAAAAAATAAGTTTGAGAGCTCAATGTGTGCTCTTAATGTTAGAGACACACAGTAAATATATAAGTAAAGAAATAACAAAAGACCTAGAGATTTAGCATTATAGTCTATTTATATGCTCCCTGAAATAGACTATAAAGCTAAATCTCTAAGTCTTTTGTTATTTCTTTACTTATATATATATATATACACGCACGCACACGCGCACGCACACGCACACACACACACACATACACACACACACACACACACACACACACATATATATATATATATAATAGATAAGCCAAATGATAATGGTAGAAAAGCACATGAGTATAAGCCAGATATATATATACTTAAATTATGGAATAATGATATTGCTTTACACAATAATAGCAAGACTGTAGAGTCAACTGACCAAACGAAGCCATTAAAATAACATTACCAATGAAATGATGCTGAATAACACGGTGATTATGTATTAACAATACACTAATAATTTCATAGGATACAACGAATACAGAACTACTCCCCAAATAAAATGGAGACACAAAAACTACCAACATTGGACGACATGTTCGATTTAATTCATCAAATAATGACAAAGTTTCATCGTAACCTTTTAGGCTCTATGCACTATTTGAAATCTGAATATAGAACGTATATAAAAGCCAATCTCCTCTAAGATTTAGCAACCTGTGAATAAAAATTTCTATGTAAATAAATCAATTGCTTTGGGATTTTTTCAAAGCTGCAGGCTGTCACCAAATGACACATATCAATATAAAAGATCATTTAATTCCCAAGAAATCGACAATGTGTATATCAATATGACATGTTTGATTTCTTCTATTTTTCTGTGACCCTATTGTTTCGTTTTGTTTTTCTTTTTATTTATATATTTTGAAAAAAAAAGAAGAGAAAAACATAACAAAAAAAAAAAAGGTTTCTGACGTATTTATTAAAATGTCTCTCTTTCTTTCGAGTTATTTTTTTTTCTGTGGGTTGATGCTCGTTTTTGGTAATGCAATAAAAGTAATTGCCAAGTCTGAAGGCAAAATATTCACAGAGATAGTTAACCTAGTGATTTCAACCCCACGTAACACACACATAACACACACACACTCTCACACAAACAAATAAACACATACATTCATATATATATATATATATATATATATATATATATATATATATATATATATATAAGTATTAACTTACCGGTGGGTATAAGAACGATCGTTGGAAGCGCACAATATCCAGAGGTTAAGGATGAGAAAAAACAATACAAAATGCTCAATATAATGTAGAGCATAAATTTATTTTAAGAATTGAAAGGAGTAACCTACTCGAGTTTCATCGATTGATTCTTCAGGGTTACTTTAAATTAATCGAGTTTACGATTAATCTTAGGTGTTATAAACATGCCCGTTGGAATGTGACTTAACTTTAAAGTTAAGTCCCATTCCAACGGGCATGTTTATAACACCTAAGATTAATCGTAAACTCGATTAATTTAAAGTAACCCTGAAGAATCAATCGATGAAACTCGAGTAGGTTACTCCTTCCATTCTTAATATATATATTATATATATATATATATATGTGTGTGTGTGTGTTGTGTGTGTGTGTGTGTGTGTGTGTGAATGAGAAATGAATCCGACAATATGAGGAAAAAATGAGTAAAGAAAAGAAATGTAGATGGATAAAAATGAATTTTATCGATATCACTTTTAATCAATATCACTTACACATGTGTTTCGGTCTGTTTATCAAAATGTATACGGATTTACATTATTATTATTAAAATAATCAGATAGAGTTGAAATGATGATGATAATAATAATAGGAAAAATGAAACACATGTGTAAGTGATATCGATTGAAAGTCATATCGATAAAATTCATTTTTATCCATCTACATTTCTTTTCTTTACTCATTTTTTTCTCATATATATATATATATATATATATATATATATATATATATATATATATATATATAAAGTTTTTTATAAGTACAAAATTTAATTAAACTACGCAAAAGCGTATGAATTTTAAAAGAGGAATTTCTAAAAAGAAACGTAGGGAAGCCTTATAATAAGATATTTCATTCTAAGTTGATCTTTATTGTTTTTTTCGATCAATCTCATCAGAGAAATTCTGTTGATAAATGTTTGGAGTTACGAATGGGATTGTAATTAAAACAAAAGGAAAAAGTTCAGGAACGAGAAATTATTAGAAATTACGAACCATGCGGGGAGGTTCAAAAATGTTTAGTTCCACCACACGAAAGGTTTAAGCTGGAAGTATCAAACAGTAGTAGTTTGTGGAAGGTCTTTTGTCTGGGATTGGCTGGATTTTAGAAATGTACAAATCAAATCATATATATATATATATATATATATATATATATATATATATATATATATATATTATATATATAATTTGATAGCGTGGCCGATATATCTAATTAATGTTAGTAAGTAAAAGAAAATGTTGAAAAATATAACGATATAACGTACTTACAATTTTTAAGGCCGTTGGAAATGAAGCATGAGAAAAATAATTGGTTTGCTTCATTTCGGGAATCCTATCCCCTTCAAGTGGCGAGGAAAAAATAGTTATTACCATTAGTTAATTATATAGACCGTGCCATTTCTATGAATTTTTTATAAGAAGAATACGAATAACCCTCACTTCTTTCTTTCTATCTATCTATCTATCTATCTATCTATCTATCAGAAAACCCCTGTATGCTGTGTTTAAATAAGAAACTAAAAATATCAGAATGCAGAGACCCAGGGAAGATATTGAACTCGCGATCTGAGTTAACAAACAAATGTAGGCATTTGAATAAACATAGACTGAGCCAGGTAGGTTCTGGAATTACGTAGGGTGGTACACCCACATAATTGAGAATGGATACAGCCGCGATATTAATAAGAGTAGATGACTAGAAGAAGTGATTATTCCCTGAAGAATTGCTCCGTGAAGAAACTGCAGTTGGAATTTTATAACATTCGCTTAAAAAAACGTATATCTAGCTCTTTTTATTGAGCACTTTTTAACTCGATTTTATTAACCCAGAAGTAAATTTATTTGCTTCGTGGATTGGCAAAAATCCGTAATATATATATATATATATATATATATATATATATATATATATATATATATATATATATATATATATATTATTATTATTCCTTGCAGTCCATCGTATCCGATGATGACATTATGCAAATCCCTTTTCTCCATTTGATTCGATCTCTGGTTGCATCTTGCCAACTTGCCCATAGGGATGTTCAGACCCTCCAGATTTCTTTGTACCTGAGGTATACCGATTCCACGATATCTCTCTCTCTCTCTCTCTCTCTCTCTTCCCCCCCCCAACATGATATACCTGATATGTAAATGGGTATATAACAATCGTTCACGGCAGGTGTGTAGCATTGCTCCGGAACGACATACGTATCAGAACGATATGTGTCACCAGGGCCAACTCAAGTTGTAGTAGTATTCGACGTTAGTAGTAGTTGTAGTCGTTAGTTCAGAAACAACATACACGCAAGTTGTATAGTCCCAAGGGGCTGTGTATTTATTTTTAGGCTCATGGTTTCTTTTTCAGAGAGAAGGAAAGATAGAGAGAAAGAGAGAGGGTATTGTCAAATTATTCTATCTTCTAACATAGTATCATATTGTGTACTGCTGTCCAACACCCATACGAGGGACCCACCGACACGTCTGCTCTTACCAGAGCTCAGCTGCACGGAATTTAGTATTAATTACTATTAAAAATCTAGAACTGGCACCCAGGTGCGTTAGTATTTTCAAACTGACTGAGAACTAAGACCGCCCTGTGGGTGGGGCGTTAGAATGCACCGACTGCACCTCTGCAGAGGGGTAAGACTCTCCCAATGGGTCCACCTGTTGGTCGTGGGTGGGGA
>CM042150.1:108127994-108165494 GCA_023376005.1 Doryteuthis pealeii | reverse complement strand
CCGTTGGAACCAGAACAACATTTTATATATATATATATATATTTGATAATTTTGCGACATCCGGAGCACTGGACGGCTGTTTCGACCTCCTTTGGTCTCATCAGTAGTGCATACCATAATCTCCGCCACTAGAGATTGAACTCGTGGACCACAGCGTGAAGAGCGGGGACTTAACACACTGGGCCACCAGCCCATGCCACAAACGGAGAATGCCAAATCATCTAGTCAATGGTAACATTAATTCAAATGCGCAGTCACCTAATATATATATATAATATATATATATATATATATATATATATATATATATATATATATATATATATATATATATATATAAACTTATGTCGATGAAAACACCCAATCACAAATCGCCGTTTATACTGTCTCTACAGCATGATAAATTAGATTTACGTTTATCTATCACCGATATTGAGTACTGTGGACACGGTCTGAAGACTTAAAATCATGGGCGAGTCTGTTTGCATTTCACATAGAGCGAATACGCTTAGGAAATTTCTTGTGTCTTAACTGTAATTAGTTTATTTACTGCTAGAGTTTAAAAAAAACACGCTAAATTAATTTAAGTATACTTAATCCATATTTTTCGTAAGGGGCATTAGTCTACATAAACTGAATATATCCGTTTACAAAATAAATTAATGTAGATTGTTTGATTTATCGAAGCTTGAAATGAAATCCTGTATATATCTATATAACAAACCACAAGGTACTCTGATAGTGTCTAAAAAGGAAAGTTTTGTTTTTTTAAATTTCTTTTTAATTTTGTCTTCTTTTTCTTTCTTTCCTTTTTTGTATTTTACGGCCTGTCCACCCTGTTTGGGTTAGTTCATGCCGAACGCGTTTTGTCCTGTTAATTCTTGATAGGCATTGAAAATTATTTTTTTAGCTTAATGTTATAAACACATTTCGTTAACTCTATATCTTCTATTTATCCCATTGACTAGAAGCGGCCAACCGGCGTTGCCTGGGTAGTAAGGTATAAAAAGATTAGTCTCACAAATCCATTATTATTGAATCGCGAGTTGTATGCCCCATTAAAATCCCTATGTAAAGGCAAAAGACGTTGCGTTGATCCAGCCACTCTGGAAATAAAAATTAATGTCTACTATTTCATGGGTCGGGTTAGCTCAGTCGGTAGAGCGTTCGGCTAGAAACCAGAAGGTTCCTAGTTCGATTCCGGCCCTCGCCAACTCAGCGTTATGAGTAGTACAGGGATCTGTGCAGTAAAAGTAAGGAGCTGATGGTAGGTGTGGTGCTCCACCTCAGATGCAAAAATAATCTCCTTGGTCTAGCGCTAGTGAAAAGAGGATAGACTCCCTCGCTGATTGGCTGATACCGACGTTAGGCCGCCCCGACGACCGACAATTTAAAATACTAAAGGCCCCCCCCAAAAAAAAACAAAAAAAAAAACAAACTATGCTACTATCATTTAATATCTTTTAAGTATCTTTCCAAATATAAATCAAATCTTCATTATTTTGCTCAAAGCACAAGCCCTGGTGATATTTAATGTGTATATATATTTACTTTGTCATTAATTGTATTATTTTCGAAGTGTACTCCGGACATACACATAAACACAACTACCCTTTATATATGCATAGATATGAACCAATCAGGTACTACCACTCCGGGTAAGGGTAGAACTGGGAGTAATGAAGGGGTAATCCTCATTCCCAGAGGTCCAGAATGGAGGCTTCACCATTACATGTGGTTAAACTTCATCCTCAGGACTATACGATCCTCAGCCAACGCCTTCTGTCACATATATCATAAAAAGAGTTTGTGTTTGCCATTTGACCATTATGATAGGGACAAACACATAGATGATACGATCGACTGATTGATCCGAGAGGCCTCTGTAATATATTGTCTGATCAGTGCACCCAAAGACCAGGCTGACTAGGAAGTGCATAGCGGTCAGGTACAGCCTGGAAACGAAAACAGGATGTGGCCCTGACCTGACCTTTTGCACTTGGAGATGCAGGTGAACATTTGACATGATTTAGGTGCAGAATTCTGTAGGCGTAACCCATAGCCAAGGAAAACAGCCGGCGAAGAGGTGTGTCTACAGAAAAACTCCGTAGGTGTCACGAACAAAGAGGCGTGACACCGGGGGTCAGACTACAATAAAGGAAGCCCGTAGAGATCGATTAACGAGACAACGATCAGGTTCGAGATCACTTGAAAAGAACTCCCGAAGGCTCCACGTTTGCGTAACCCTGCCAACGACTCTCAGCTGTACACAACCGAGGGAATAAACATCTCATCTTACATTTTCCTAAATACAAGTGTTTGTGTTCTTTGACGTGTGTAACACCTCAGCGAACGCCCGTCTCGCCCATGGATTGTCATGGACTGCTCAGCCACCATGATTCCATCCTTAAGCATCACGGGTCACCAAGGACGACCAACAAGCGGCCACGTTAGGAGAGGTATGACTCTTCTACAGAGTTGTAGTCGGCGTATTCTAATTCGCGCTTTGTTTTTACGATGATCGTACTTGGCATTGCTATGCATACCTGATTGGTCCATCGTGAGAAGGTAGAGACGATGACAGGACACCAGTTGCGGAAGAAAGAGATGGGAGATGAATCGATTCGGAGCTAGCAGACGGAAAACGGGTTGGGTTCGAACGGTGGCGAGGGCGCGAACCAAATAAAAAGTGATGACGCAGCGTGCGGGATATGAAAGACAGGAAGCGACGGAGAACTGGAACTTCAATAAGGAGGTCCATATGCGGTGATCTCAGCAGGGAAATCAAGAAACTACGCTGCGAGGCGCCTGGGGACCGTATTGCAATCTGTGTGCGATGAACGGACCGTGTCACATCATCACAGCCAGAGGCCGGGAAAAAAAAGAGACCTGATGTCGAAGTGAAATTAATAATAAATGCCCCTAGAATATTTTCCATAGTGTTCAGCCAAAGTGATGGATAGAATTCTGACGTACAAAGTTGCATAAATAGATTAGAATAAGTACTAAGGGTAGGCGGGTGGGGTGGGGGGTTTGTTCATTAATTCCGAACAAAATTATATTGCATCTATTTTTGTCAGTTCTTTCTACCGACAAGTTACGTGCAGATATTTATTTGCTTTATTGAAACAACACACAAATTAGTATATATATATATATATATATATATATATATATATATATATATGAATTCTGATTTTTGTTCTGTTCTTCTTGTTTTTGTTCTTTTTTCCAATGCTTCCAAAGAACAAACAAACAACGTTCACAAGAACATAACTTACATAAATATATATATATATATATATATATATATATATATATATATATATATATGTATGTGTGTGTGTGTGTGTGTGTGTGTGTGGAATTAAACAAAAGGCACATCTGTTTAACAATTTTATTTTTATCTTTTCTAATTTTCTGGCCAACTTTTTAATGTTTGGGTGGAATTGGTGGATAAGTCCACCAAAGTTCAGTTCCCGAGTACTTTCGTTCTTAATGAGACCAATGTAGTATATAGATTTAAATGTCCTCTAGGAGATTGCAGTCTCCTAGAAAATGATAATACATACATTGTTTCACCTCAACCACATTGTCAAGGCGCCTAACCCTCCATTTAACAGACAATAGCTCTACTATATACAATACCTAAAATTACATTCATGCCCCCACTCTAATCACCGAAATATTCTAACGGAAAATACACACATTCTGCACAAAGAAAAAATAAACAAAAACTCCAAATACTAAAAGCTTTATACATAAAACAATACAAACCATCCTTAAATAAAATTAATTTCCAATACAGTACACACATTCTAAAATGCTTATAACACATTTCTCACCAATTCTCCTCCTTCCAGCCTCCACATTAATATCATAAAAAAAAACTGGAATACATCACCCCTGATGATGGCACTTCGAAGTGCCGAAAGTACTCGGGACTTGAACTTTGGTGGACTTATCCACCAATTACACCCAAACATTAAAAAGTTGCCCAGAAAATTAGAAAAGATAAAAAATAGAATTGTTAAACAGGAGATGTGCCTTTTGTTTAATTCTACATGTATAAATGAAAGAATGCTGCCCAAATACACACACACACACACACACACACATATATATATATATATATATATATATATATATATATATATATTCCCTGAAAAAAATTGTAGGTAACTACTCAACCAGTTCGCCATGGGTATGATGTGACACAAGGTCATAACTGTGGGACATTCAACGAGGGTCTATCTCACTTCACAGTTGTAATCGATTTTCGAGACTAGCTTACATCACGAAGGGATGCCTTTTTCTACCTATCTTGGTACTACCTGTAAGATATGACACAAGATCGCAGGAATGAGGCATCCAGCAAGGATAGACCTCGCTGTTACAGTAGTAATTGATTTGTGAGACTAGCTGGTAAACCATTACATCACAAAAGGACGCCTTTTTATCCTAGTAGTTTGCCACGTTACGATGTAACACAAGTATGGAGCGTCCAACGAGGATCGTACTCGTTATTAGAAGGGATTTGAGAGACTATCTTGCTAAGAGATTATGATGGGACGTTCTTTTTAGCTAAACCGTGCACCACGGTTAGGATGTGACACAAGGTCACAAGTATGGGGCATCCAGCGAATATTTAACTCACTATTATTGTTGTAATTGATTTGCAAGACTA
Organism: Doryteuthis pealeii; assembly: GCA_023376005.1. Lineage (NCBI taxonomy): Eukaryota > Metazoa > Mollusca > Cephalopoda > Myopsida > Loliginidae > Doryteuthis > Doryteuthis pealeii. The sequence goes on along the minus strand of CM042150.1, from coordinate 108,160,807 downwards.
GCTTACTAACCATTACACCACGATCGGGAGCCTTTTTAACCCAACCCGTTCACCACGGGTAGAATGTGACACCAGGTCGCAAATATGGGACATCTAACGAGGATCGAACTCGCTGTTACAGTCGTAATAAATCTGTGAGTCTAGCTCGTTACCCATTACACCAAAATGGGGCATCTACGCTGGCAAATCGTATTCGAAATGTATTAAGTTATTTAAAAGGTGTGTCCCTTTTTCGGAGAATGATTCCAAATTCCAAATGAAAAAATAAAATACAAGTATTTGTCAAAAATAATATTACTAGAAACAAGGGAAGTAACTTTGTCACTAAGATATAACATGGTATACTTTTGACCCCCCCCCCGGGGTTAGCTCAGTCGGTAGAGCTAGAAGCCACAAGGTCCTAGTTCGCTACCGGCCCTCGCCAACTCAGCGTATGAGTGGCACAGGGATCTGTGCGGTAAAGTAAGGAGCTGATGGTAGGTGTGGTACTCCACCTCAGACGCCAAAACAATCTCCTTAGTCTAGCGCTATTGAAAAGGGGATAGAATTCTTCGCTGACTGGCTGATACCGACTTTAGGCCGCCCCGACGCCTTTACTTTTTATACTTTTGAGTGTCCGGTTATTTCACCTTTAACTTCATACTTGTTGTCCTGTGTTACCCCACTTAAGTCTAAAGCCGTCGCATAACACCTTCGAGCCCACACCTGGCTGTTGGGCCACACGTTTTTATGGGCCCCGGAAGGGTGGGTTTTTGCGGATTTGTACTAGGCTAGAGACTAATGATTTCCCATTGTTCCTGAAAAGCATACATAAATCTTTTCCCAGATGCAAAATATGGTTTTGCCACGACAAGCCAAAGTAAAAAAAAAAAAAAGAAAAAAAAGATTGTATATAGAGTGGAAATAGGTAATTTATGAAGAAGTGCGTCCCGGTCTCACACCTCAAAAACCGCTACCCGGTGACTATAAAAATAACAAACCCAGCTCTTCGTAATTCTTGTTTATCTATCGTAATTTGTCGTAATTCTTGTTTAGATATGAAGGTGGATATATAGTTTTGAATAGATTGAGATAGATAGATAGATAAACAAACAAAATAATATAGATAGATACGAACAAATAGAGATAGATAGATATTTTCGACAAGTAAATGTATTTTGGGGGTGGTCGCTTCTTTTTTTGTCGTAATTCTTCTTTATTTAAACTAAAAACAAGACATTAAACAAACATGAATAAAAAAAATCTTAGTATTTAAAGTAATATAGATAAATATGAACAAATTGAGATAGATATGAAGATGGATAGTTTTGAATAGACTGAGCTGGATCGTTATTTTAATAGTCACCGGGCAGCAACTCTTGAGGCAGGAGACCGGGACGAACTTCCTCATAAATTACCTGGAAAGACACTGACTCTCTGATAGGAGTCATTTTGCATGCCCCTTATGCAAAAGAGTCACATTTGCTCATTCTCAAGCAAAGCGGCTATTTTACTTACCTACAAGGCTAACGGGCTATTTTACCAATTTAAAGGCAAAGAGCGACAAGCAAAAGAGCCTTTTTACCTATACAGAAGGCAAAATACCAATTTTACTCACCTATAAGCAAAATAGTATGGAAAGCGCGTGGTGTAATGGTTAAAGTCATGGGAAATGGACTCGTCGCCCCGAGTTCAAAACCTGGAGGTGGTAATTGCATTTCACTTAGCGCTAATACCCTTGGGAAAGGTATGAATCCTACTCTCCCTTCAGCTATGGAAAATTAGTAGGGCAGACTTGGCTCTTTAACCTTGGTCAGGCAACCGGTCTAGGAGAAGGAAAACTCTGAATTCAAACCTGTTGAACACCGCTTAAGAAATTGACCTTGTGTCACATCCTGCTCGGGCGACAGGGGTTGGTAAATATATTAGCTAAATAGTATTTTACCCACCTACGAGGCAAAATGGTAATTTTACGTACCTAAAAAGCTAAATAGTCATTTTGTGCTACAACGGGACAAAACAACCATTACACTGGTTTACAAAGAAATTGAGGCAAGTACAAAAATAGCTGTTTTAACCTAATTTGTTGAATTCAGATTTGAAATCCGTTTGTACTCATCACCTCTAGTTTTTTTTAGATATGCATACTGTACATTTTGTACACATACTGTACATAAAGGCGTATATTCATTCAGGGTTAATTTCTAATATTGTGTGACTTATGTCTTCTTTTTTAGTTATTATGCAATAAATGTAAGTGATAGCATTACATTATATATATGTATATATATAGCTATATATCAAGACGGATTTTGGCAGTTAAGCGTAGCCAACACGTCTCAATCAACAACCAGTAGTACACTGGCCAGTAGTGCACTGGCAGTCAGCAGATCATCTAAGAAAACACATATCTAACTGTCGGCGGTACTATGAATTGTGTACATTGTGTCATCCAAGTATATTTATTCCGTCAATGTTCTTTATCTATCCAGTTTTATCTATAATAAGCTGCTGCAACTGTTGAAATAAGCATGTATATACTCTGTATATACTAAAATGAGACTATTTAAAAGACAGAAAACTAGAGGTGATAGAGCAAAACTGTTTATAAATTTGAATTCAGCACACTCAAATTAGTAAAAAACACCTATTCACATTCTTGCCTCAGACAAAAAATATTTTTTTTTAAACCAGTGTTATCTATCTACAATGCAAAAGAGACATTTTATTTTCCTAAAAGCCAAAAAAAGTAATTTATCTCACATTTACTCATTGCTAGTGATGGGGTAGGATATATATATTTACCAACTCCTCCGCCCGAGCAGGTCATTTTCTTAAGCGGAGTTTAACAGGTTTGAATTCAGAGTTTTCCTTCTCCGAGACCGGTTGCCTAACCAAGGTTAAAGAACCCAATCTGCCCTACTATTTACCCATAGCTGGAGGGAGAGTTGGATTCATACCTTTCCCAAGGGTATTAGCGCTAAGTGAAATGCAATTACCACGTTCAGGATTTGAACTCGGGGCGACGAGTCCATTTCCCATGACTTTAACCATTACACCACGCGCTTCCTATGGGGTAGGATATAGATACGTGTCTTTCCGTGTAGCATCAACATCAGGTGAAACGCAAACATCCTTGTACAGGATTTGATCTCGGCCTGGCGAGTCCTTTTCCAGCAGTGAATGAATGTACGCTACCCTACAACATCAAGACAAATATAATTTCTTTAATAAAACACATTGTGCAAACTTCTCATATAACATCCTGTTGAGACTTAAACGATTATAATCTATTAGCAGGACCTGTGGATATATCCCAGTATGATAATATAATTATTACAACGTTTGATATGTTTACTTAAAAGTTATTGCTAGATAGTTCAATATGTAAAAAGTATTATATTCTTGATTTAACTCTCTATTTTTTATTTTTTTTTATTTACTTCTTTTCATTATGTCCGATTGAAACAGATTAATGGTATCGCCCCTCTACATATCTTCCCCTACACTCTTTCTTTCTTTCTTTCTTAATTTCTTTCTTTCTCATTATATTTTTCTGTGTAGAATGTCATTTTGTCTTCCCTTTTATTTCTTTACAATAAAAACGGAATGGTCCATTATTTAGCTGAAGTCATAAGAGATAAGAAAGCGGCGGATAATCAATACCAGATAATCAGGGAAAACGGAATGGCCTATTATTTAGCTGAGGTAACGACACTCATAAGAAATAAGAATTCGGCATGTATTCAAACCAGATAATCAGAATTTACATTTTTGCATTGCATCTTGAACGATATGGACGGTCTTATTTTTAACCAGAGGGTGTTGCAAGATGATAACGTCGGAATATTAAGGAACAACAGTATCAATATATAGATTCCTTCGAAACAAAAATGGTAATAGGGTTGTAGTCAGATATTTTATTGATGAAAGCGCTAAGCATTGAAATCCGGGAAATTCGTTTCAATAGCGATTTACCAATTAAGGAATCGATTGAATACTTTTGAGTCTTTAATTAACCTTGTATTCTACTGTTTTCCACCTGAGGCCAAAGAGTTTTGGAATCTCTGAGGAAATGGTTGAAATGAAACAAAACACTGAACACAAAGTATACAACAAAAGAAATCGACTGGAAAATAAGAATCGTTAAACAAGATACGAGTCTGAGATTGGACGAATTAGATTTGCTTTGGTTTGTCTTGTTTTACGGCATATCAACCTCAGTGGGTCATTTAATGCCGACAAAGTTTTGAAATAAATTCATTCTTAATGGATACTAATTAACCCATAGATGAGACGACCACTCCGGGTCTGAGTTGGCCTGGGAGTAATGGTGATGAAAAGGGGATGCACATTCCTCAGACCTCCAGAACTGGAACTTCACTCTCTGATAGAGTTTAACGCGATTCTCAGAACAGGAAGACCCTCACCCACCACCTTCTAGCACATATATGATAAAAGGCAAGCACGTGGTGTAATGGTTAAAGTCATGGGAAATGGACTCGTCGCCCCGAGTACAAATCCTCGACGTGGTAAAAGGTACGAATTCTACTCTCCCTCCAGCTGTGGGTAAATAGGGCAGAGTGTGCTCTTTAACCTTGGTTAGCAACCGGTCTAGGAGAAGGAAAACTCTGAATTCCAACCTGTTAAACTCCGCTTAAGAAATTGACTTTGTGTCACATCTTGCTCGTGCGGAGGGGTTGGTAAGCTTGCCATGAGCGCAATCAATCATATAGGTGCTAGGGCTTGACGTAACCAGCTGATTAATCGAAGCGGGCCGCTCTGAACGCCCGTCTTGACTAAGTAAAGATTTAAGTGGTGTGTTGCATGTCATGGACTGCTCATTCACCAGGGTTCGGACGAATTAGAGAGTGATTCAGAACCGAACCAAAAATAAACAGCAATTTTCAGATTTTTTTTATTTCCTGTTTTTTTTTAAATCTATTTATTTATTATCTAAACCTGTGTGTGTGTTCTTCTACAAGAAACCTACAGCTGTAGATAATGTGAAACGCAGATTTATACGCGATTACAAAAAAAAAGTTAAGTAATGTTTATATCTGTAACTGGATCAATCTAAGAATTACAGGTGCGAGAAACTTTTCATTCTTGGCTGTTGATTCTATATCAAAAGAATTCTAATCTTGAGAAGGTGCTATAAATAGCAAGAATCAGCTAAGAATCACGATGGAAGATACTTTTATTCGTCACAAGTTCCTCACCTTATGGTCCACATTATCTACTCAAATAAACTTACTAATTCTACTATGCTTGGGAAGATCGTGTAGCGACAAAGTAACATTCCTGCATGGTTTGCAATTACCTGGCTCCAGTACCAAAAAACAATAAATAAATCACTGTCAAACTTATTCTTAGAATTTGTATTATTTGCATTTTTTGGGCTGATGTCCTCAACTTTATTGTTATATGCACAAAGTTTCGGCCTATGTGCTCCGGCCTTCTTCAGGATACTTAACATGGCTTTAATGTTTAATAGGAACTTATTTATGGGATTGTTATGTGGCACGTCACATATCCAACTCATCACAAAGTCGTGTTTTATGGATGATTTAATTTGATGTCAAAGCTATTTTTGATCATGGTTTGTAGACGTTTCCATTTCTCTTTCTATCGTGTTAATATAAATAATACAGACTATTAAAGAACGTATGTAACCTTTTTTATTATCTTGCATCAAAAAAATTATAACTTCTTTGTAGTTCTGAGAACAGTCGTTGTAAATAGTCCAATTGTTACATAATCTATGCATAGATTATTGTCAACTCCCTGTATTTCTGAAGGGATGGCCCCTTTTCATATCACGGGCGGGACTTTCCAGGGAATATTACAGAAAGCCCGCGAAATACGTGAAGTCACGTGGGACCTGGTTGGCTCTCAGTTTCAGCTTGGACGTCAGGCAGAGAAGATGTAACTGCTTTAGCTGGGACTGCACACGCGTGTTGTGTTAGTTAGTTAGTTAGTTAGTTAGCTCACTGCACACGCACGCTATGTTAGAGAAATATGTTTAGTTAAGTAAATAAAGGTTTAAATGAATAATATAGTTTTGTGGTTGATGAATATATTGGCAACAAGACTGACATAGAAGAAGAAATGAATTAAGTGCGACCGACCACCAAGATGAAGTCCAGACGCTAGAAGATGAACGTAAGATACCAAAGATGAGCAGAAGAATAATAGAAGTAAAAGAAAAGTATACAACATAATCTGATTAAGTTGAGTTAAGTTGATTAAGTTAAGATTATAAATATTTACTTAAATTTGTTTACTATTGGTAACACATAGGCATATAATATATACAAATGTATATTTAACCAATTTCTTCGCTAATGACATACAAGGTTGCAAGTCTGGGTCGTCCAGCGAGCTCGAACTCGGTATCCAGTAGTAATGAATCTACCAGAATGGTAAACAATACTAAACAAAGTTAGGTAAAAAAATTCATTACCTGAACACGGTAGGCTACATCAAGGTCTTGATTGCATTGTGTAGCAAAATTAGATGTGGCAAGGACTATTAATGGAAGGGGTAGGAAGAAAGAAATAAGTGAGAGAGTAAAGGTTTAAAAAATAGTGATGAGCACAAAAACAGGATGAACGATGATTTGACCGGAGCGTGACCTCCCGAATGGAGAATTGCGTGTCAACCGGAAGTCGGGTGTTGACCGGAACCGGAAGTCACGTGGTGACGTGGAACAACGAAGAAAGGTACCGATCTCTTTTTGCTTTCGGACGCGTAGGGGAACGGACGGCCCTTTGGTGCCTAGTATGGGGTTACAGTAATCAAGTTGTGTTCTCTCTCTCTTTCTCTCTGCCTTTCCTCCTCTCCGATACACCCATGAGCCGAGCACGATAATAAAGGCTAGCAGTTGTGACTACATATTTCTCGCGTTGTAATTTTTATCAACAAGACGGGCCGAAGACATTTTTAGTACGGTGAATATATCGCCACCGCCGCCGTGTTACTTATATACGTTTGGGTACTGTGAACATATACGACAATATATATATGGTTTACATTGATTTTTATTGTATTATACTAGTTTTGAAAATATATATAACAGTTTGAATGTTTTCTCTTGATGCTATTGGATGTTGTAGAAATAACATTTTGTATGCTCGTTCATACAAATGATCTGGGTCATTCATTACAATTAATATATAATTCTAGCAGGGCCTGTGGATATATCGCAGTATGATAATTTAATTATTACAACGTTTGATATGTTTACTGAACAGTAATTGCAAATAATTCAATATGCAAAATGTATAATAATCTTGATTTAACTCTCTATTTTTTCTTTCACTCTTTCTTTTCATCTTTTTCTTATATTTGATGGATACAGGTTAACGTCTTCGCTTCCATGCGTTCACCCCCTCTCTCTCTAACTTTCTTTATTTCCTTCTTTATTATCATATTCCTTCTGTGTCGCATTTTTCTCCCTTTGTACATAATAAATATTTCTTTTCATCTTTTCATTATGTTCGATTGAAACAGATTATCGCACTCAATTTGTATATTTATCTTTCCACCACTCTCCTTTATTTCTTTCTTTCTTTAAAAAAAACAACATTTTTATGTGTAGCATTCCCTTTTTCTTCCCTATCTTTCTTTCTAATAAAAACGGAATGGTCAATTATTTTGCAGAGTTAACGGCACTTATAAGAAATGAGAAATCTACGGATAAGCAACACCAGATAATCCTGCTTTACATTTTTGCATTTCATCTTGGATAATACGATGGTCTCATTTTTAACCGAAGGCTGTTCCAAAATGACAACGGTCGTGCTTTTAAGTAACAAGTATATATATATATATATATATATATATATAATATATATATATATATATACACAGTTTCTGTGGCTAAAAGTTTAGAGTCGTTTATTACAAGAAGTAAATTCTACTAATTTGCAGACGTCTAACTAGTTTAATTAACGCTAACGAGTTTTTAAAAATAAAAAAATAATGAAAAGAAAAAAAAATTAACAAGAATTCGTCGGGTAATGTGATGTAATGAACCATTTGAGTATAATCGGATATGAGCTCGAGGACAACATCCGTACAATGAAGAAAATTTTGAGTGACAGGCAAAAGGTCATGGGTCAGTCCTTTTCCGGCGTCAACATATGGAAGTCAAAAATAATATGGAAATATGAAAGCTGAACTTGCACTAGACTCGAGTCTAATTATCCAATCGCTCAGTCAGTGAGCATGATGTGATAAAAAGTCAGTTTCTTTTTTGGCGGAGTATAGCTGGTTTGAATTTTGAGTTTTCCTTCTCTTAGACCGGTTGCCTTACAAAGGCTAAAAAAAAAAGCCACCTGTCAAAATATCTTCTCATAGTTGGGGGTGAAAATGTGGATGCATACTTTCCCAAGAGTATTAGCATGAAGTGAAACAGGAAAAGATAGCTATATAGATAGATACGTAGATAATGTTCAAGGTGATACAACATGGCATCGGCAAATACGGACATATATATATATATATATATATATATATATATATATATAGATAGATAGATAGATAGATAGATAGATTTGTTGAATGTTCTACAATAGTTCATTGGCAAATACGAACATAGATAGATAGATAGATAGATAGATAGATAGATAGATATGTTGAATGTTCTACAACAGGTCATTGGCAAATACGAACATAGATAGATCGATAGATAGATAGATATACGTTGAATGTTCTATTACAGGTCATTGGCAAATACGAACATAGATAGATCGATAGATAGATAGATAGATAGAAATGCTGAATGTTCTACAACAGGTCATTGGCAAATACGGACATAGATAGATAGATAGATAGATAGATTTGTTGAATGTTCTACAACAGTCATTGGCAAATACGAACATAGATAGATAGATAGATAGATAGATATGTTGAATGTTCTACAACATGTCATCGGCAAATACGAACATAGATAGATAGATAGATAGATAGATAGATATATAGATAGATAGATATGTTGAATGTTCTACAACATGTCATCGGCAAATACGAACATAGATAGATCGATCGATCGATCGATAGATAGATAGATAGATAGATAGATATGTTGAATGTTCTACAACATGTCATCGGCAAATACGACATAGATAGATCGATCGATCGATCGATCGATAGATAGATAGATAGATATGTTGAATGTTCTACAACATGTCATCGGCAAATACGAACATAGATAGATCGATCGATCGATCGATAGATAGATAGATAGATAGATATGTTGAATGTTCTACAACATGTCATCGGCAAATACGAACATAGATAGATCGATCGATCGATCGATAGATAGATAGATAGATTGAGTTCACAAATAACATGTTCTACAACATGTCATTGGCAAATACGAACATAGATAGATCGATAGATAGATCGATAGATAGATATGTTGAATGTTCTACAACATGTCATTGGCAAATACGGACATAGATAGATAGATCGATCGATCGATCGATAGATATGTTGAACGTTCTACAACAGGTCATTGGCAAATACGAACATAGATACATATATAGATAGATAAGTAGATAAATAGATTCTTAAATAGATTGATAGATAACTAGATATGTTGAATGTGCAACAGGGTATTGGAAAAGACGGGCAAAGATAGATAGTGAGAGAGAAAGAGATACGTTGTACAACAATATATGTGTAACAACAACAACAACACACAGAAATATATATATATATATATATATATATATATATATTTCTGTATATATATATATATATATATATATATATAGAGAGAGAGAGAGAGAGAGAGAGAGAGAGAGAGAGAGAGAGAGAGAGAGAGAGAGAGAGAGAGAAACTGTTGGCATTACACATAGCGCTAATACACTTGGGAAAGATATGAATCCATATATTCTCCCTCCAGCTATGAGTTAAATAGTAGGGCAGTCTGGGCCCTTCGGGCTTGGGTAGGTAACCAGTCTAGGAGAGGGATAACTCTGAATTCAAAATTCCTGAGGTCGGTCGTTGATTGGGTTTGTGGCAACCCTTGATGCACCAATGCTTTCCTATCGACTGTGCCAAAAAGTGTGGATGGTCCAACACAAGCCTTCACCACTATAAACAAATCACCGTGTGGGTGTTCATTGTGTGTATGAACCCTCATACGTCGAAAATCGACGGGAGAGTCCATAATATATATATATATATATATAGTCATCCACAGACACGTGTTTCGACTTATCAAGCATCTTCAGTGTGGCTAGACATTTTGTGAGCTACCTACAACCGGGTTAGAAATCCGATCGTTCCAGCAGCGGTCGGACAGCATACCTTCTCGGTTATCATCACCCACTGAATATGAAGGGGATTCTAACTGTTTTAATGCACACATCTGTATGTATGTAAAGGCCGTCATAGAGTGATCCATCCCTTTTATAGGAGAGCGTTGCGTTTACGCTTTATATATATATATATATATATATATATATATATATATATATATATATAATCAATATTAATATTATGGATTTGGACTCATACCTTAAAGTTTCATGGTTACGCAATCCTCAGATGAGTCAAATGGTTGAGATCTTAAAAACCATTAGTCAAATGGTTGAGATTTTAAAAACCAGGCTCTGGCTTTTAAATGATTATACTTACACGCCTCTACCATAATAGGTAAGGGGACGTTGAGTGAATAATAACAACAACAAACCAGGCCTTATGTTCCTCGGCGAAGTGAATAAGATTTTTGCTTGTTTGTTTTTTAGAAGCATTGTTGAATAAAGTATATATTATATTTTTGCTTGAAGGCAATTACGCATAAAATTCGAATTTTATGCGATACATACATTGTAGTTGCCTTCAAGCAAAAATATAATATATACTTAATTCAACAATGCTTCTAAAAAACAAACACCCAAAATATATATATATATATATATATATATATATATATATATATATATATATATATATAGATAGATAGATAGATGTGATCAATGTGCCACATAAATGCAAAGAAGGCCACGAAACGGGTTTGATACAAAAATAATAAACATGGCGTTGGAAAAGATGATTACAAGCAAAGACAAGGCAGACAGTTCATAAACCTTACCCGCCCACCAAACAGAATAAAAAAAAGTTATAAAAACGTTACATCTACATAATATAAATCTATTGTTCTTTACTTCTTTTCTTTTTTTTTTCTTTCTTATTTTGTGTGTTTAGTTATTTATTTCCGGTCTTGCTAATGATAAATAGAAAGCAGGAACTGTCACTAATTCGGAGTGAAGATGATCAGAAGGTATCTATCAAAAGATTGATAATTCCAGTGTTCATGATTGGCTAAAGCCGTCATTCGCGGGTGAAATTCTTCGCAACGGAGACAGAAATTTATAAATACAAGAGAACGTATTCATTATTCATCATGTGGTGGTAGCATCTTATATTGAATTAGTTGGGGGTCTGTATGTGTCCCTACAGATGGTTCCAGGGGCCTCTGATTAGACGCTAAAAGGTTTAAAGTTTCTATTTTCCTCTAAGTCGCGTCAGAAACGCCCAATTGTAATGGAATTAACAATTAATGACTCCCTGGATGGACATTTACTCCGACCACTTTAGCGATAGTTGGTGATCTAAAAAGGCGAGTAATTAAATCCACAGTATTGTGTTTGAAATGATTAAGTGTACAACTTAAGCTTTTAGTCCTCTTGCGACATAACATAATAGAGAGAGAGACAGAGTGGGAAAGGCTAGAAATGTAACAGTTACGTGCAAATTAGCATGGAAAGTTTTTAGGAGGAATATAAGAATTACGTATAGATTAGTATTTCTCTGAATGTGTGAGATGAGGCTTGATGATTATTATTATTTGCGTTATTCGGACTATTGTTCTCATCTTCATTCTTATCTGTACAGCGTTTCAGCCGATGTGCCCTCCGGCCTTCTTCAAAAAGGCCGGAGGGCACATCGACTGAAACGTTGCACAGATAATAATGAAGATGAGAATAATAGTCCGAATAACGCAGATAATCGTATAGATTAGCATCGAAAATTTTTAGGATGAATCAGTACAAAGTCACATGGCATTTTTTACTGGTTGAGAGATGTCACATTCACTCTTATAAAATATCTTTAATATATTTTCAAACAGTTTCCACATGTTCACCATCCCTGTCAACATATGCCTAAAATCTCCCACAGGTGATTTTTTAAAAAATGTTAATATTTCTATGAGAGTACCAGAAAAGTATAGTAAAAAATTTGTCGAAAAATCCGTGTTTTTACAAAACGAAACACACGGCTTCCTCAAAGCGGAAAAAAAACAAGGGGAGTTTACTCTCATTTAAGTAGCTAATGTTCAGATTACCTATATTTATATGTATTTTAGGGCCAGGTTAGCTCAGTCGGTAGAGCGTTCGGCTTGAAATCACATGGTTCCTAGTTCGATTCCAGTCCTCGCCAACTCAGCGTATGAGTAGCACAGTGATCTGTGCGGTAAAGTAAGGAGCTGATGGTAGGTGTGGCGCTCCACCTCAGATGCCCAAAACAATCTTCTTCGTCTAGCGCTAGTGAAAAGGGGGTAGACTCCCTCGCTGATTGGCTGATACCGACTTTAGGCCGCCCCGACGACTTTACTTTTTTTATATGCATTTACTAACCCCTCCATACTGGTTGGAAGTGAAATAATGTCAATTTTTAAGCGAAGTTTATCAGGTTCTAATTCAATCTTTTTTTCCTAGAATGGTTACCATGTCAATGTCAAAGAGTCCAGTCTTCCATACAATTTCTCCTTTCACAAGAAGATTAGCACCGTGTGAAATGCTACTAACCTCGTCCAGGATTTAAACCCGTATCATCGTGTCCATTTCCTACGACGATAACCATTACACTACGGGCGGAAAACTGTACGTATAGAAATAATAATTGGGGTGCTGTCAGTAAAGATTGAACTCCCGTTAGCATTGACTCAGAGAAACCTGCTTTAAATGCACCTGTTTAAATATCTGAAACAACCACTTAATCGGGCCAGATTTCTGTATCTTCATTTCGCCATTATTAACCGAAACCTTATGTAATACAACTGCAGACATTTAAATTATCTCTGAAAATTGCAAATAGAAAATACAGCTGTTTCTAGCATCTTACATAAGCAGACATTACCTTCGTTTCATTCATCTTATTTATTTGGGGTTTTTTTTCTTTTGTGTTTACAGGAAAAATAAAAGACATCGTTTGATTATATAAAATTGCACTCCGAACACCCGAGGGAATTAGAAGCCCTGACCCCAGGAGTCTTGCAAAGCCACAACAGACCTGTCTGTTCGGTTTTCTAAAAGTTGCAACCGGCTGATGAATCAAATATCTATTTTTGTTACTCTTTCTGTACATCTAAAAACTTACGCTCGGCTGACTGGAGGCTGCAGGTTGGGGGCTGGGGGCTGGACGTGATAGATAGTAAAATCAACTTTTCACCTGCTCAGTCTATTCATAGTACTGCAAGCTTTCATCTGCAACTTGATCAATGGGGCCGTCAAGGGTAAAAAAGGGTGCAACAACCTGGCTTATGTAAGGTAGTTATGAAAGAGTGGTTGGCCTCCCCAAAAATTCGCATCACTCTTCTCTTTATCCCAAACTTCGTCTGATGGTGAGGTTGCAATTTTGGAGATCGTGAAGTATCCCTTTATTGCCAATACGCCCAAGTCTATTCAGACCTGGAGAGGTAGAACCGGTTAGGTCCCATATGTGGGTCAAATAGATGTTTAAAAATTATTCGTATTCAATAGGACTGTGTGTAAAAAAATCAAAATTTTCATAATACCCTGGGTAATGTAGTTTCAAAATATGGGTTTATGCTGGGGGGTCTATCTCCAAAACCCTAGGTGGAGTTCGCAAATAAATAGGCGGACGGACAGACAAACAGACAGACAGAGACGAATGACAACTTTATATCTATCTATTTCTATTAATAATGGAGATTCGCTTCTGGTTTTTGTCTGTAACAAAAACTATGTCACTGCTTACGTCACATTACCCAAAATCTTCATAACATAGAATAAATACACTCAAAATTTGAACATGCAACATTAGACAGTCCCATTGTTTTTTAAAACAAGTTTTAATAAATACATGACTGGTATTATATATCTATATATAGTTTGTTTTATTTTAATACATATTTAAAGTTTACATTTCAAATTGTTTTATATTTAATCCTTTAATCAATTTGATGATTTTACTTACTTAGGGTACAAACTCGCGGACATTGAATTTTTTACTCCCACCCCTCGGCAGTATGTTTCAAAAATCTATTTTTCATCATTTTTATTTTGTACTAGTTTAGATAAGAGAAATATTCTCTCTGACTGTCTGTCTGTACAATCACCGGGTGCGTATCCTTTTATAAAGAGAAAATAGGTGGAGAACAACGAAAAGCCAAAGAAAATCCAAATATTATTCTTAACCGGGAAGAAGATAAAATAAATTTACCCATGCTTTTCTACAAGAAAATTACATAAGTAAAAATAAGGATATAAATCAAAGGGTTATTTCCTATAAGTCTAACATAAACAAAGGGAAACCACTCGTGATTAATGAATTATTTAGTTATTTTTCCATTAAATTAACCCTAGACCCTAACCCTAATCCTAACCTTAAACCCTAACCATAACCATAACCCTAAACCCTAAACCCTAACCTAACCCTAACCCTAACCCCATCTTCTTCTTTTTCCTCGTAGATCAATGAAATAAATAAGATAAAATAAAAGCAGATGCAAGAAAAAGAAGAAAATAAACAACATAACAACAAGAATAAATAAAGAATAAATGACAATTAAAAAAATTGGAGAAAATAATGTCTATTGATACATATATATCTATATTCACATACAGCCCCGTTTTGCCGTTTCACGGTTCATCGGTGTGACTAGACAACCCAGGCTGATTCTTGTGACACAAGATCAATTCTTTTTAAGTAAGCTAAACCTGGTTTGAATTCAGTGTTTTCTTTCTCGTGGACACGTTGCCTAACAAGGATAAATAACCCAATATTTATCCGTATAGAACTAGCTGTTCCCCTATTTATCCGTATAGACCCATGCTGTTCAATATTATCCGTATAGAACCCACTTATCCGTATAGAACCCAGGCTGCTATGTCCACTGTTCCACCCGTATAGAACCAGGCTGCCTCTGTTCCACTATTTACCCGTATACTGTTCCACTATTTATCCGTATAGAACCCAGGCTGTTCCACTATTTAATTATAGAACCCAGATAGAACCCAGGCTGTCCACTATTTATCCGTATAGAACCCAGGCAGTTCCAATATTATCCGTATAGAATCCAGACTGTTCCACTATTTATCCGTATAGAACCCAGGCAGTTCCAATATTTATCCTTATAGAACCAGGCAGTTCCACTATTTATCCGTATAGAACCCAGGCTGTTCCACTATTTATCAGTATAGAACCAGACTGTTCCACTATTTACCCGTATAGAACCCAGGCTGTTCCACTATTTATACGTATAGAACCCAGGCAGTTCCAATATTTATCCGTATAGAACCCAGACTGTTCCACTATTTATCCGTATAGAACCCAGGCAGTTCCAATATTTATCCTTATAGAACCAGGCTGTTCCACTATTTATCCGTATAGAACCCAGGCTGTTCCACTATTTATCCGTATAGAACCCAGACTGTTCCACTATTTATCCGTATACCCACTACGTATCTTCCAATATTTATCCGTATAGAACCCAGGCTGTTCCACTATTTATCCGTATAGAACCCAGGCTGTTCCACTATTTATCCGTATAGAACCCAGACTGTTCCACTATTTATCCGTATAGAACCCAGGCTGTTCCACTGTTTATCCGTATAGAACCCAGGCTGTTCAACTATTTATCCGTATAGAACCCAGGCTGTTCCCCTATTTATCCGTATAGAACCCAGGCTGTTCCACTATTTATCCATATAGAACCCAGACTGTTTAAAATATTTATCCTTATAGAAACCAGGCTGTTCCACTATTTATCCGTAGAGAACCCAGGCTGTTCCCTATTTATCCGTATAGAACCAGGCTGTTCCACTATTTATCCGTATAGAACCCAGGCTGTTCAACTATTTATCCGTATAGAACCCAGGCTGTTCCACTATTTATCCGTATAGGTTCACTATTTATCCGTATAGAACCCAGGCTGTTCCACTATTTATCCGTATAGAACCCAGGCTGTTCCAATATTTATCCATATAGAACCCAGGCTGTTCCACTATTTATCCATAGAGAACCCAGACTGTTCCACTATTTATCCGTATAGAACCCAGGCTTTTCCAATATTCATCCGTATAGAACCCAGACTGTTCCACTATATATCCGTATAGAACCCAGGCTGTATCCGTATAGAACCCAGGCTGTTCCACTATTTATCCGTATCAGGCTGTTCCACTATTTATCCGTATAGATCCAGGCTGTTCCACTATTTATCCGTATAGAACCCAGGCTGTTCCACTATTTATCCGTATAGAACCCAGGCTGTTCCACTATTTATCCGTAGAGAACCCAGGCTGTTCCACTATTTATCCATATAGAACCCAGGCTATTCAAATATTCATCCGTATAGAACCCAGGCTATTCCACTATTTACCCGTGTAGAACCCAGACTGTTCCACTATTTACACGTAGAGAAGAGATATATTCATATCTTTTCCCAAGGGCACTATTGTGAAGTGAGACACAAACAGCATTATCCTGGATTTGAACTCAGACCACTGATTTCATTTTTACGAAGATAACCTTTACGATTCCCTAAATGATTATCTGTATTCACCAACAGTGTATTTTCGAATTCTTTTTTCAGATAACTTATTTGTAATTCCATTTTTGTACTTTAATATATTTTTAGAATTCATTTTTCTGGTATATTCAAAAATTTACTCGATCGATATGATAACATGAACTTGAAAAAGATTTTCACTATATTTTCTTATTTATTTAATGGTGTATGATATGGTTCTTGTCACTCCTTTATATTTCATTTCTTTCTTATAATCAATGTGGACAAAAATGTTCAATTTCTGGAGATCATCACCGAATTTCTTTGCTTTGGAATTATGATAAATAACATTGTACACAAAATAAATAAATATATAAATCACCCTTGCCCCCCCCAACCCAACCCCAAACAAAATAACAGTCCTTCCCACGGCAACAAATCGATATCGGAAATTTCAAGCGTAGTGTATGACTTTAATCTATACGTAAATGTTTATCTTCCATAGATATTTTCAGTTCAAACGTTTAGAATAATACATGATTCGCAAAGTAACAAAGACGTAGGTAAACAGGAAGCTCTTTTTCCATATATATATATATATATATATATATATATATATATATTTATATATATTATATATGTCATATAATAAATATATATATATATATATATATATATATATATATATATATATAGATAGATAGATAGATAGATAGATCTAATGAGTCAGACGAACCTACTAAAAGTTTCGCTTAATGCTCTTCAGGGCTAAGAGTCAGAGCTTATCCCTGAATAGCATTAAGCGAAACTTTTAGTAGGTTCGTCTGACTCATTAGATTTATCTTTATTATTCGCTCTACTTAGGTATTGAGCACTTTTTACTTATTAGCTTTAGTCTCCTGGCGGGTTTGTATGAATATATATCTTATATATATATATGCATATAAATTGTTTTTTTCTTTTGGCCAAAATATTGTACTAATAGATTATTTTTTGTTGGTACGATTATCTTGGTCTTTTCTTTTTTCCAAAAATTGTTTTCTTCCCGGTTGATTTTTGGTAGTATATTTTTAAAATCAAACTATTTACTGGGTTTTTTTCTCACCGCGAGGATTTAGCAATAAGTTTGGTATATTATATATATATATATATATATATATATATATATATATATATAACATATGCAAAAACAATCTCCTTGATCTAGCGCTAGTGAAAAGGGATAGACCCCCTCGTTGATTTGCTGATGCCGACATTAGGCACCCGAGGAATTTACTTTTTTCTTATACACACACACACATACACACACACACACATATATATATATATATATATATATATATATATAATAAATAAGTAATCCACAGACACGTGTTTCGAAATATCACTTCTCATCAGTGTGGTTATACCGTTAACAGCTACCCCTGGCCGGGTTTGAGACCCGAATGAACTTTCGTCGCCAATCCTCTTACCCGTACGGCTAGAAGCAGCTGTCAAATATAGGAGAATATTTAATCGCTACATTTCTAAGCCGATAGGAATTCACTAGATGCCTCAAACATATGTAAACAAAGCGAGGCTTAGCTGCGCGCTAGATACGGTGAATCTGCAATTAAATCCCTATTTAAAGTGCTCGACCAATATATATAATATATATATATATATATATATATGTATATATATATATATATATATATATATATATATATATATACTTTGTTACATACACGCATACATGCACACCAACAGCCTTTTTTATATGCATAGATAACTAACATCAAGTGAAAACAGAATTCCTAGTGAAGATTGACAACAGTACAATAGCGGAACATATGTAACTATTCCAGTCGTTCTGATGGTCACATATTTACGCAACATGACTATCATCAATGCAAAAGCAGAATCCCCAGTGAGGATATACATTAGTAAAATAGCGGGAAAATATGTAATCATCCTCTTCGTCTCAAAAGTCACAGGTATTTACATAACATAACACCGAGGTCAGACTAAACATGACACTGAGTAGAATTCTCAATGAGGATTGACATCAGTACACTATAGGGAAATGTGTAACCATCTCAGTCGCTTCGCAGGTCACAGATACTTATTAAATATAACTAATACCGATGGAAAAGTAGAATCCCCAGTGAGGTTTGACATCAGTGCAAGAGCTAATGGGTAGTTGAGACCTGCTTGCATATTGCTGCTCTGCGTAATTTAGGTGCGTGCATGAAAACACGCTATAAATATAAAACTTTTTAAAAAAATTGTAGAATAATTAAGTTCTTTTGAAAGTCAAAACGAAGAAAGGAAAGAAAGAATGAAAGAAAGAATGAGAAGAAAGAAATGAAAGAAAGAATGAAAGAAAGAAAGAATGAAAGAAAAATAGTGATTTCTTTTAATCAATACAGCCCTGGGGCAGATAATAAAAATTCATATACTGATTTCGTGGACATTCCCCCTATATTTATGTACATTTTGCTATATTGGTACGTAAACACGCTTGTGTAAGATTAGATATAATTTCTTCCAGATTATTCTTCAAAGGAAAACGTAAGTAAAACTGTTTTTTCCTTTTATCTACCACAAATGAGAAGATAAAGAAGACGCCAAGGAAATAATATGGAAACAAAAAACAAACAAAAAAAAAAAAAAAAAGAAAAATTAAAGAAAAGAAAGAGAATGAATATGATGAAAGAATAAATAATAATAATGAGAAACAAATTTAAATAAAAAAAATAAAAGATAAACTGAAATTAGGTTTGGTTTGGTTTTACGGCATATCAACCTCAGTGGGTCATTTAATGCCGACAAAGTTTTGAAATAAATTTGTTCTTAATGGATAATACAATTTTTTTATAAATACATTTTCTATTTAACCCATAGATGGAACCCTAACAGGTACTACCACTCCGGATCAGAGTGGACCAGGGAGCAATGGTGATGAAGGGGTGCTCCACATTCCCCAAACCTCCAAAACTGGAGAATCACCATCAGATAGGGTTTAACGACATTCCCAGGACATATAGACCCTCAGCCACCGCCTTCTAGCACCCATATGATAAGAAGGATTGGGGGTTGCCATAAGGGCAATAGGGTTGGGACAATCATATAGGTGCTAGGGCTTGCTGAAATTAGGAAATTATGAACGAAAAACAAAAAATGAAAATTGAACATATGCCTGGTGACTGGAAGCGTTGCGCTTTGGTTGACCACTTCGATTTCTAAATAATAATCATTTACTAGAAGGATCTGTGGATATTCCATAGTATAATTTGATTATTACAGCATTTGATATGTTTACTTGAGAGCTATTGCAATACTTCAATATGTAAAAATCATAATAATCTTGATTTATCTCTTTCTCACTCTTACTCATTTTTATTTCTTTCCTTCTTTTGATCTTTTCATTATGTTTGATTGAAACAGATTATCGTTATCGCTTCCGCGCACTCATCACTTATGTTTTTATAATAAATGAATCAAGAGAAGACAAAGGACAAGCTACACAGGAAAATATAATAAGAAATAAAAAGAAGAGAGGAAAGATAGAGGGTATCTTTCCTCTCTTCTTTTTATTTCTTATTATATTTTCCTGTGTAGCTTGTCCCTTTTCTTCTCTTGATTTATTTATTATAAAAACATAAGTGATCCTTTATTTAGCCGATGTAACTACACTCATAAGAAAATCAGAATTTTCATTTTTGCATTTCATCTTGGATTATTTTTGACAGTCCTATTTTTTAACCAGCAACATGATAACGGTCGAACGAACACGAGTATTACTATATAGATAGAAGCTCTTAAAGTAGTTTCAAAAAACGAGAAAACAGTCTCTTAAGTTCTAATTCAGTGTTTTCCTTCTCCTATAGCGTTACCCGTACAAAGTTAAAAGAGTCCAGTCTGTCCTACAATTTACCCATAACTGGTATATAATTTGATTTCTATCTTTCCCAAGGTGTAGCGTAATTATTGTGGTCTATGAGGGTTGAAAGGAGAAAGAGAAGAAAACGAAATAAGACCCCGGAAATAGATTTTAAAATAAAAACGGAAGTTCCGGGTTTTGACCGGAAACGGATGTGGTTCTCCCACCCTCGGAACGAGAAACGGAGAAGAAGAAGATCGGTCTCTTTTCCACCAGGCCTCGTGGGAAGCAGGTGGGACCTTTAGTGGTCCCCCCTATGGGTTCGATATAGTAGTAGCAAACATGATTTACAACAGAGTAATTTGACCGTACCCCCCTCTATCTTTCTCTCTATCTTTCATTCTCTCTGAAAAAGAACCCACGTGCGTCAAAGAAATAAACACCACCTGTGACTATACAACCTATGTGTGTTGTTTCTGAACTAACGACTATTACTACTACTAACGGTGACAACTATTACAACCTGAGTTGACCTATGCGACACATATCGTTCTGATACATATATCGTTCTGGAGCTATGCTACTAAGGATATTAGAGCTATGGGAAATGCAAACAGCCGCGACCAGCATTTGAACTTCTCTCGCTGTGTCCATTTCCTACAAAGGTAACCATTATACCACACACCTTCAAAGTAACAATCTCGAATTTTCAAAGAAAGTTCATCCTTCTTGTTGCAGCATGGTTGGTGGTTTCGGCGAGGATCGAACTCGCGGCCTTCTGCGAGTAAAGCAGAATTGCAGCACAGTTTTTTTGTATACTGGGTTATTTGCATGCGATGTGCTCTATTAGTACATCTAGTACATGAAAGAAGACCTTGATATCATTCCACAACCAACCCGTCCTTCGGGACGGGGGTCCAGTGTGCTTCGGCCACTGGATCGGTGTGCTTGAATTAATAGCGTCGATCCCAGAGGGCCATCCCTCCAGGCATTACCTGCCCCCTTGGGGACAGGGCTGGGTTTATTGCCCAGCGCCTGAGGCGCCCCCCTTGAGGGGGAATGCCGATGGGATCGACGCAATTTTTGTTCTTTCCCACCCATGACCTTCGGCTTGTGGGTGGGCCCACGTTAAAACGGAGCCTTGTGCCCAGCCATACAAGTGGGGTATGAGGCAAATACCTTCACAACCAACCCGTCCTTCGGACGGGGGGTCCAGTGTGCTTCGGCCACTGGATCGGTGTGCTTGAATTAATAGCGTCGATCCCAGAGGGCCATCCCTCCAGGCATTACCTGCCCCCTTGGGGACAGGGCTGGTTTATTGCCCAGCGCCTGAGGCGCCCCCTTGAGGGGGAATGCCGACGGGATCGACGCAATTTTTGTTCTCTCCCACCCATTAGCTTCGGCTTGTGGGGTGGGCCCACGTTAAAACGGAGCCTTGTGCCCAGTCCATACAGGTGGGGTATGAGACAAATAAATCATTCCACCTCCAACCAGTCCTTCGGGACGGGGGTCCAGTGCACTTCGGCCACTGGAACGGTGGGCTTGAATTAATAGCTTCGATCCTAGGAGCCTAATCCCCCAGGCAATACCTGCCCCTTGATTTAAAGGGGCGGGGCTGGGTTTATTGCCCAGCGCCTGAGGCGCCCCCCTTGAGGGGGAATGCCGACGGGATCGACGCAATTTTTGTTCTCTCCCACCCATTAGCTTCGGCTTGTGGGTGGGCCCACGTTAAAACGGAGCCTTGTGCCCAGTCCATACAGGTGGGGTATGAGACAAATAAATCATTCCACTCCAACCCATCCTTCGGGACGGGGTCCAGTGCGCTTAGGCCACTGGACCGGTGAGGTGTTAAATTAATAGCGTCGATCCCAGAGGGCCATCCCTCCAGGCATTACCTGCCCCTTTGGGGGCAGGGCTGGGTTTATTGCCCAGCGCCTGAGGCGCCCCTTGAGGGGAATGCCGATGGGATCGACGCAATTTTTGTTCTGTCCCAACCATTAGCTTCGGCTTGTGGGTGGGCCCACGTTAAAACGGAGCCTTGTGCCCAGTCCATACAGGTGGGGTATGAGACAAATAAAATAAAATGAAAAACCCAACCCGGCCTTCAGGGCGGGGTCCGGTGTGTTTCGGCCACTGGACCGGTGTGTTTGAATTAATAGCGTCGATCCCAGGGGGCTATCCCCCAGGCAATACCTGCCCCATTGACTTAAAGGGGCAGGGCTGGGTTTATTGCCCAGCGCCTGAGGCGCCGCCTTGAGGGGGAATGCCGAAGGGATCGACGCAATTTTTGTTCTCTCCCACCATGAGCTTTGGCTTGTGGGTGGGCCCACATTAAAAGGAGGCCTTGTGTCCAGTCCATACAAGTGGTGTATGAGGCAAATACCCACTACCAGCCCTGGAGGAAGTAAAAGTTGGTAAGTCGCATTGTAATTGAAATTTCTCTTTTGTTAACTGGTTTATTCATGCATTTTTTATATCCTTTGTTTTGTTATATTTTTAGTTTACGGTAAATTGACGTCGACTGTATCAAAGACTCAAGGGTACAGAAGACCAATAAAGACCTGTAAAAATCAAAAACACTTTGTTCTTCTTAATGCTGGTACACTTCTTTTATTACAATATTGTATCAACTGAAATCTTCCATTAATTTGTCCTATACATATTTCCGACATATTCTCTAAGTGTAACATGATAGGGAGAGAGACAGGAGGTTAGCATGGATAATTTTTTGGATTAGTCAGCACAACACTACACAGCATTTTTCTTCTGTTCGAGAAGTATCACCTGGTGAATTGTGAGAGAGTAAATGTGAGAGGTGAGAATATTAGGTGAGTATGGAACAATCCGTTGATGGAGTGAGACGTGACTCCCACTCAAGTTGGTTCCAAACGCAAAACACCAAAGTATTACTAGTCCACTCAACATCAAATCCAATGGCCAGTTTCAATCTTTTCCAAGTAGCACAAAAATTTGATAAGTTTACAAATTTTATATTAAAGCGCCACCACGTTACATAGTTTATAAAAAATAATGGACTGGTGGACTTTATTATTTTATTTTTTGTTTCCTAGTACAAGAGGTTGTGAAAAAGTAATGCCATTTTGTTTAGGAAAGGTATAATTACCAACAGAGTAATATGAATCATACATCAAATACGGTTTGAGAGGAAAACATTATCCCGGTGACGATTTCACTTCCTCGATATGTATCATACATAAAAATGAAGCTGGTCCTCTGTGAATCACATCCCTACTTCTCCACATCGTCACCGTCTCTCTCAATAGCAATGTTCCACCTTCGAATGAGAGTACGTATCCCTGCCCCGTAAAATTCTGTTGACTGCTCTTTTAGCCACTTTTTCACTACAGATTGCACTTACTCGTCACTGAAAGAACGACTATCATCTATTCGGCCCCATGAAAGAGAGTTTGAGAGGCAAACATTATTCCATTATCGAGGAAGTGAAAACGTCACCGGAATAATGTTTGCCTCTCAAACCCTATTTGATGTATGATTCATGTTCCTGTGTTGGTAATTATACGTGTCCTAAACAAAATGGTATTACTTTTTGATTCACCCTTGTATCTCTGCCTTTGAATTCTACTATGATTTCAACAGGTTTCTGGGCCGTCTCTCTCTTTCCATCTTTCTCTCTGTCACCCAATTTTTTACCGTCAAGTATATATAGAATGTTGTAGTCCAATTTATTGTCCTAAAGAGTTGTCTACAACACCGAAACCTTGGTAGACTGATAAAACTTTACTACAACTATTTATTCTCTATGTTTTATGGAATACATTTTGAGCAATTTTGGGATGAATTACTAATGTTGCTATGGCGAAAACGCTTGAGCAGCAATGGAACCCTATATATATATATATATATATATATATATATATATATATATGTGAAGAGAGGAAGTAAATCCGACGGTATGTAATATATCAAGAAAAAGGATTACCACTCACCTTTTCTCATCATTCTGTGATATATAATTTCTTATCTTATGCCCTGAAGATGATCTATTTAATAGATCGAAACACTGCAGCGTCGGCCAATAAACTCACCACTTAACCCATTTAAACCTGTGTTTTTTCATTTTTCTTGATATATTACATATATATATATATATATGTGTGTGTGTGTGTGTGTGTGTGTGTGTGTGTGTGATTATTTTGGTATATATATCCGTTTGTGGGAGGTACATATATTAGGTTAGGGCATTTGTATGAAGACAACACCATATATATATATGTATATATTTTTTTTTTGGACGATATGTGCTTAATTGAAGTCATACCTAATTCTGAAAGTTAATTAGTTAATAATTAATGAATTTAGGCGGGCATATATGTTCAAATGAAAGGCAAAACAAATCGAGAAAATGTCAATCCTTGAATGTACATTTCGACCTATTAGGTCTCATCAGCAAGGTTATAGACATGGGAGACTGCTCCGTGTGTGACTTGAAACCACGGAGGTATGACTTCAATTAAGCACATTTCCTCCAAAAATTGTCGGCTTAAAGCCATATAAAAAATAAACACATTTGTTTGTTTACTTAACCTCATATATATATATATATATATATATATATTATATATATATATATATAACTTCATTACTCGGTCTGGTAATAAAATGTGGGTATCAGTAACCCCTACATAAACAAACACATTAGCCACTGTTCACCCACATCTAATTGAAACGAACCACTCCCAAACCTAATTAGAAAAACTTATGAGCCATGGCCCTTCCCCACAAAGACATATGTAGATATAAGAAAAAGCAATTGGAGAGAACTTAAAAAGATGTTTTTCCCCTCAACAAATGGATATGCCACTTCACTAATATATTTTCTTTCCCTTATTTTGTTGATTATCAAATTTCTGAAAACTAACAAAAAAAGCTTTCTAAAAACCTTATTTTCAAAAAAATATTTTCCTCCTGACGATGAGCTAAAATCGAAACTAGGTGAGAACAATCAAAAACATAAATGCCATAAAATATAACAATAAGTATGAATATCTCCTGTGTCCAGTAACATTTACAGTGTCGGCTCGAGCTCGTCTGGTTAGTCATCTCTGTATTTCTTAAATATTAGTCTATTTTGAACACCTATACTCACATTTATTCATGCTTAAAATTGGCAGTATTTTATCTCATATATATATATATATATTATATATATATATATATATATATATATATATATATATATATATATACATATATATTATAATATAATATATATAAGATAAATAAATAGGTTTTACATATATATTTATTGGGTGACAAAGGAACATTCACAACCATATTGGTTTCATGCGATGCATTCATCAGGTGAAGATGTTTCAAATTAATACTGCCTTTAGTACACCATTCCAGCAAAAGCTGAAATAGTGACCATCTCACACTACAGTATATATATATATATATATATATATATATATATATATATATATATATATATATATATATATATATATATATATATATATTATAAAAATGAAGGTCCGCAAAATGTATTATGTTTTCAGAGAAAAAAAATTATTTTTATCTTACATAGGCAACACGTGTTTCAGATCTTCTTCTATGTAAGATAAAAAGAATAATTTTTTTACTGAAAACATAATACATTTTGCGACATTCTTTATATATATATATATATATATATATATATATATATTATATATATATATATATATATGTTAGGCAGCATTCTTCTCTAAGGCGTATTTTCGTTGAACAACGCAATCATTTTTTGTCTGCAAATCTTGTTGTCCTTTCTAGTTGCCGGATTGATCTAATTATATCTGGCGAAAATTGGCTGATATATTTGCCATAGTTTGGCGGAATGTACTCGGGAACCAATTAAGTCAAATATATCAGCCAATTTTCGCCAGATATAATTAGATCAATCCGGCAACTAGAAATGACACAGAACAAGATTTGCAGACAAAAAATGACTGCATTATATATATATATATATGTAAAATTTATTACTAAGCCGTGACCTGCGTGTGACTTACGCGCAAAGATTGTGGAACGTTACATCATCATTTTTTCTCAATTTTTTCGTAGGTCACATGCGGGTCACGCGCAAATCGCACGCAAATATTGAAAAGAATAACGTAGCGTTCAACCGTTATTAAACAACCATAACAGAAAAATTACAGAAACACGCACAACCTATGTATATATATATGTGTATATGTGTATATATATATATATGTATATCAATATATATATTGATTAAAGCCTGAAGAAGATACCAGAATATCTGAAACACGTGTTGCGTATGTCAAATAAAAGAATAAACATTTTTTCTGAGAAACGATACATTTTGCGGACCTTCATCTTCTTTTTATAAATATTACTTTTTCTCCCGTTGGAACCAGAACAACATTTTATATATATATATATATATATATATATAATATATATATATATATATATTATTATATATATATATATATATATCCCAGTATTTCTATCTCATATATTATATATTATATATATATAGTGAATTTAAAACCATTATAAAACTTTAAAAATCTACCACGTGCTCAAATACTGGCCAGTAAAACAAAATAAAATTTAAAATTGTTTTCTCACCACCTCGTGTCAACTTTATTACAAAACTGACTGATTTATTTTAACAGTATGTCAACCTGTCTATCGTTATTTTATTTTTAGGGTTTAGTAGTTAGGTTCATTGTACATTCAGGTTTACCTTATTGAGTAGTTATTTCTTTAGATCGTTTTATCTTTTGAGAGTTTTTTTTGTACAGAGTTTTATGGTATCAAATAAGAAGATCGTGGTGTAATGTTTAAAGTCATGGGAAATGGACTCGACTGAGGTCACTGGGGGGTTTCGGGTCTTTCCGTTGCAATAA
The DNA here is from genome assembly GCA_023376005.1 of Doryteuthis pealeii. Taxonomy (NCBI): domain Eukaryota; kingdom Metazoa; phylum Mollusca; class Cephalopoda; order Myopsida; family Loliginidae; genus Doryteuthis; species Doryteuthis pealeii. Next base: position 108,133,293 of record CM042150.1, on the reverse strand, counting down.
CAACATAGAATACTTAACATAGGTTAACAATACTACCCAGTCATGGTTACCAGAATGAAGAAGGATCCAGTGTCCGAAGAGACATTCTCGTTTTATTCATTCTTGATGGATACTCAGTTTTTTTCTCTTTCTTTTTAATAACACTTTTAAACTCTTTTTCTATTAATCTCCTAGATGGGACACTAATCATTCCAAGTCAGAGTGAACTTGGGAGCAATAGTGATGAAAGGGTACACTACATTCTCTGGAGCTCCAAAATTGGAACTTTCCCATCAGATAGAGATTAACATCATACCCAGGACATTAAGACCCTCAGCCACCACCTTCTAGCACATATATGATAAAAAGGAAGCACATTGTGTAATGGTTAAAGTCATAGGAAATGGACTCGTTGCCCCAAGTTCAAATCCTGGACGTGGTAATTGCATTTCACATAGCGTTAATACATTTGGGAGAGGTATGAATCCTACTCTCCCTCCAGCTATGGCTAAATAGTAGGACAGACTGGGCTCTTTAACCTTGGTTAGGCAACCGGTCTAGGAGAAGGACAACTCTGAATTCAAACCTGTTGAACTCCGCTTAAAAGATTGACTGTGTGTCACATCCTGTTCGTACGGAGGGATTGGTAAATATATATATATATAAAAATACCAAAAAGTGGACTCTACGCCATCGTCTTTAGTAGAGGGAAGGATGCCAACAAATGATGATAACTTGAAAATAAACATGTTACAATAAACATGTTACAATAAACATGTTACAAAGAACAACGCTGAATTTTCAGAAGCAGATGCTGAACACATGCGATGAAATAAATGATAAATAATAAAGATTATCACGGAAATATTCTCATCTGACAAAATGACACAAATGCATGCATATGAGACAGAGCGTTAAACCAATTTTCAACCGCCGGAAAACGGGTACCCCACTCACGCCCTCTGGTTTACCAAATAGCGGAAAATGTATAATGTCGTCATCTGTTATTTCAACGCCTATAAGATACGTTAAATAAGATGTTACACCAACAGCATTTTTGAAGCGGGGATTTCCCGGTTGAAATTTCTGGTATCTAATTACATATACTTCCAGATAGAGGCTGCCCGGGGTGTGAAGCACCTCAAAAGAGGAACGCCAACGGGATATGCGCAATTTTTGCAAGGCCACCGCATGAGCTTCGGTTTGTGCGTAGATCCCCACTATAATCGGACTTTATGTTTATCTGACATGGTGAGAGGTCATAAAATACCTACTTCTAGATAGAAGCGTCCCGTCGTGGTGTGATCGCATGCAAGCTAGTCTTGCAAGACCCAGTAATAGCTAGTTCAATCCTCGCTGGATGCCCCGTACTTGCGACCTTCGGTCACGTCCTACACGTGGCTAATGAGTAGTCTAGTTCTAGATAGAGGCACAAATACGGAGGGCTTAGCGACTCGGGGTAAATTAAATTTAGCTCTGCATAAAAATACATTTTAAATTTTAATAGTAATCGGTAGAGCATACCCTTAGGAATCGGAAGATACCGGGTTCGATACCGGTCCTCGCCAACTCAATACATGTGTAACACAGCTTGTGTAATCTGAGCAGTGCAGTAAAGTGGAGAATGACCGGAGGTGTGATGCTCCGCCTCAGTGATATATCGCAAACAAAAAGGAGATAGACTCCCTCACTTTCCAACTGATACCGACGATAGGCCTCTGCACTGACTTCACTTATATATCTTATTATAATGGAGATTGTGAGTTTTTCTGTCTGTAACCGAAACTATATCACTACTCAAGTCACAATTCCCTTTGTTATGGACATCGCATCCTCTATGATTTTATTTTTATTTAACCTTTATTAATAAAATTGTTTTACATTATTAATACTGGTGGCCATATCTACATACTTCCAACATGCAGTTGTATTTATATATACAACAAGTAGCGTTTACAGTGTGAATGGGAAGGCTAATTTGCATATTGATCTTGAAATTTGATTTTAATAAATATTGCTTAGTATTATTGATTCTAATTGTTTGGTTTATTTTAATAAATATGAGCAAAAATTTCGGTGATAAATCTTAAAGAAATCCATTAATAAGAAGAAAAATAACTGTAATTTCATTCTTTACTTCCTATTTCAATTAAATAGTTAAATTAGGAAAATTTAGCAATGAAAGACGGAGTAATGGAAAATGATGGAAGAGTTAGTTTCAAAGTGTTCTTTTTTGCAATCATACTCCCTCTGTTCCAAAATTTTTAACTGCATTTTTATTCAGTTTCATTAGCCTTTCTAACTCAATATGATATTTTATTATATTAAAACTTAAATACTTGCACCCAGAGGGTGCATATATTTGCTAGTATATATATATGGACTTCCTCCTTTAATCGGACGCCCCCGTGGTGTAATGGTTTGTGTCGTAGGAAAGGGTCACAGTGGCACAAGTCAGAAATCCTAGATTAGGCTGATTGCATTTTATATAGAGCTAATAGCTGTTTGGAAATGTATGCATACAACTATTCTCCCTTTGGCTCTATATAAATAGTAGGGCAGACTGGGCTTTTTAACCTTGATATGTCACCCGGTCTTGGAAGAGGAAAACTGTGAATTCAAACCTGTTAGACTCCGTTTAAAAATTGACTTTGTGTCATATCCTTCTCGTGCGCAGGGATAAGTAAATACATACTTCCTTCTCTTGTGGGTGGCATCATCTGGAAAACCCCCCAGCTCACAGAAATGAGCGGTTCTTTCGAAGTGTATACAAACGTAAAAAAAAGTAAAGTCGACGGGGTGACCTAAAGTCCGTATGAGCAAGACAACGAGGAGTCTATCTCCTTTTCACTAGCGCTAGACCCAAGGAGATTGTTTGGGTGTCTTGAGGTGGAGCGCCACACCTAGTATCAGCTCCCCAGTTTACCGCACAAATCCCTGTGCTACACATATGCTGAGTTGGCGAGTACCGGTATCGAACTAGGAACCTTGTAGTTTCTAACCGAACGCTCTACCGACTACGTGATATTCCCTAAAAAAAAAAACAATAACAAAAAAAAAAAAAAATAAAAAAAATGAACAAACAAATTAAGAAAAACTACACCAGACGTATTAATGATTTACTTTCAATGTTCTCTTAATTTACAGGTTCGCAGCAGAATTGAAACAGTCATGAAATTGCTACGTACTAAAATGGAGGAGCAATTTAGCAACGGAATATATTGTAGGCAATCTATGTGTGGCAAAACAACTAAACAATATTTAGCAAATAGTAACACCAGGCGTGTAAATATGTATTAACCAAACCCTCTTCACGAAAACGATGTGACAAAATGTCAATTTCTAAAGCAGAGTTTAACAGCTTTTAATTCAATTTTCCTTCGAGACTGGTTTCCTAACCAAGAATAAAGATTCCCAGTTCACCCTACCATTTACCCATAGTTGGAGAAGGGGAGAATAGTTAAATGTTTACGTTTCTAACGGGTATTAGCGCTATGTGAAATGCATACAACACCGTCCAGTATTTGAACTCTTAATCACCCACTCCATTTCCTACGACGATAACCATTAAACTACACGCCTCCACAGACGTTTAAATATAGATGTTTTTTAATCTTTATTTTCCAATTTAACTTGATTTATTTTCTTTCTTTTTAGAAATTAAATTTCTACAGGTAGATTCTCATTCTAAGCAAAAAAGAACGTTGCAACATGATCCCATGACGAGTCTTAAGTCCTGGAGCCCAGAGAAGCGTGTGATATTCCCTCATAGCCATTACTCCCATGTCCACTTTGATCCGGAGTAGTAACTCTATTAAGATTCTATCTATCGGTCAAATAAATCTGTTAGAGGTATGGCTATTTGATACCATATATATATATATATATATATATATATATAATATATATATAAAAAATAGATGGAAATTAATCCGACAGTATGAAATTTAACATTTTGAAAAAACATATGATGTTTGTTATGTAATTGCTGACAGTACTGTTTTGACCAAATCGATAAGTTGGTCTTCATCAAAGAGCGACATCTTTTTTCCCATCTATGTCACTCTTTGATGAAGACCAACTTATCGATTTGGTCAAAACAGTACTGTTAGCAATTACATAACAAACATCATATGTTTTTTCAAAATGTTAAATTTCATATATATATATATATATATATATATATATACTAACCAACTCAGCACGCCCCCATCTTCTTTAAAACACTGAAAAATCCGTTTTATCCAACTTCACATTGAGGCCAATGCGTTCTGCTGCCTTCTCTATACAGCAATGATTCGGCTTGTGCAGGTGTATTTGTGAGAAGTGCTTGATCAATTTACATAAGTACTAGTTTTATTATTTTGCTTTTGTCTATTATTTTGACAATCTATTCCTCCATCTTTTATTCTAGACCCTTAACTGGGGACTAAAATAATATAATAGCCAACAATAACTGAAGGAATAAATTATGTCATTTTACTATTCAATGGCCTCGTCCAAAATTTGAACTCTGGTTGCTGATTCCGTTTATATATATATATATATATATATATATATATATATATATATATATCCCAACCCCTCTGCGCGAGCAGGATGCAACACATGGTCAATTTGTTAAGCGGAGTTCAACAGATTTGAATTCAGAGTTTTCCTTCTCCTAGACCAGTTGCCTAAACCAAGGTTAAAGAGCCCAGTCTGCCCTACTATTTACCCATAACTGAAGGGAGTAGGATTCATACCTTTCCCAAGGGTATTAGCGCTAAGTGAAATGCAATTACCACGTCCAGGATTTGAACTCGGGGCGACGAGTCCATTTCCCATGACTTTAACCATTACACCACGCGCTTCCTTTTTTACCAACCCCTCCGCGCGAGCAGATGTGACACAAGGTCAATTTTTTAAGCGGAGTACAACTAGACAAATGTAAAGGGCACTCGTGGTGTCACGTGTATCGTTGGAGGATGTTGACTTGGCTACCCGAGTTTAAAACATAAACGAGGCTATTCCCATTTTAAATAATGCGCTTGGGAAAGGTATGAATCCAACTATTATCCCTCAAGCTATGGCTAAAATAGTTGGACAGATTGGGAACTTTAACCCTAGCTTATCAACCGGTCGAGGAGAAGGACAACTGTGAATTCAAACCAATTGTACACCTAGAGAAGGATGGGCGCCACCAGGTTATTACAGCCCAAGGCATGATGTATGAGTAGCACCAGCACGACCAAAACAATGTCATGAAAACAAGGTAAGGTTTGACTCTCAGTGCAGCTTAAATTTCATCCAGAAGTTAGAGGCAACTATTGAGGAGCGA
>CM042150.1:108117994-108122994 GCA_023376005.1 Doryteuthis pealeii | reverse complement strand
AGCTGTTAGTAATCAGGTTCTGTTGGCACTATGTCTACGCTACCTTAAGTTAGGTATAAATGCTCTATCAATGATATTGAGCACTGTTTACTAATGCACACGCATATTATATATATATATATATATATATATATATATATATTATGGACTCTCCCGTCGATTTTCGACGTATGAGGGTTCATACACACAATGAACACCCACACGGTGATTTGTTTATAGTGGTGAAGGCGTGTGTTGGCCCATCCACACTTTTTGGCACTTTTTTTTTGGCACAGTCGATAGGAAAGAATTGGTGCATCAAGGAATGCCACAAACCCAATCAACGACCGACCTCAAGAATTTTGAATTCAGAGTTATCCGTCTTCTAGACTGGTTACCTACCCAAGGCTGAAGGGCCCAGTCTGCCCTACTATTTAACCCATAGCTGGAGGGAGAATATATGGATTCATACCTTCCCCAAGGGTATTAGCGCTATGTGAAATGCCAACAGCTTCGTCTAGGAATTGAACTCGAATCGACGACAGAAAAGAGAGTCATAACGAAGGAGAAGCAACATTATCTCCAGCAAGCATCACCGTTTGTTTGCAATCACTGCACCAGAGATTGCCATTCAAAAATTCGTCTATTCAGCCACTTACGCATTTGCAGATAAAAAAAGTGTACACTACGCTATCGTCTTCAATAGACGGAAGGATGCCAACACAAGCACGGCTGCTTGGAAATGGTGATCCACTGAGGAATGTGCAAGAAATCAAATTTTGAACATACTACCGAATCTTCTATGCACAAACGAGAAACCAAATGAGACGAATAAAATTCTCTGGAATTTTGAGATACAAACAGATCCTCTAATTCTGTATCGTAGACAAGACCTAATACTGATTAACAAGAAAAAGAACTGGACTACAGAGTGAAAAAGAAAGAAAACAAAAAGATAGCCCCATACTTGCCAGAGAGCTTAAAAAGATGTGGATCGTGACGGTGACGATAATACAACTGTAGTTGGTGGCGCTTGGAACGGTTCCCAAAGCCGTGGGGAAAAAAGACTAAAGCAGTTGGAAATCAGGAGAAATATTGAAAGCATAGTTAAGATTGGTTAGAATACTCAGAAGAGTCCTAGAGATCGATGGTGACACGCTGCACTCAAACTCCAGTAAATGACCACCAGTTAAAACACTGCTGCAATCTGCTAGAATACTTAGAAGAGTCCTGGAGACCTGAGGAGACTTGCTGTCACTCAGACTCCAGTGAAAGACCATCAGCTAACGCTGATGTAAAAACTCAAAAGGAGTGAATAATAATAATAATAATAATAATAATAATAATAATAATAATAATAAATACTTGGAACTTACCAGAGAATTAAAAAAATGTGGAACATGGTTGAACGTGATACCATTGTAGCCGTTGCCGTTGGAATGATCCACAAGAGTTAAGACAGAAGGTGAATTTGAAATTAAAGAAAAAGGCAACACCATATAGATAAGTGGTTCTCAATTGTTTTTTAACCTATGACCCCCTTTCATTCCTCTCTTACTCTGGTGAACCCCATAGCCATTCGATCTTTAAAGATCCTATTACATTTTTATAATTATATATTTTTTGCTAGCCTGGACAAAAAAAATGTTAAATGGTCCTCGCGGCGGGGGGGGGGGCGCATATGGCCCCCGGTAGAGAACCACTGATCAACACTAAAACATTGTTAAGGATATTTAGAATACTCAGAAGTGTTTTGTAGACCTGAGGTGTCTTGTTGTCACTCAGTCTCCACTGAAAAAACACCATCTAACGTCGTTATGAAAACCTTACAATGAATAATGATAATAATAATATTAACAATACTACTACTACTACTAATAATAATAATAATAATAATGTTGTAGCAGACTACTGCGCTGTTGTAATCTGCCAGAATACCCAGAAGAGTCCTGGAGACCTGAGGAGACTTGTTGTCACTCAGACTCCAGGGAGAAACCATCAGCTAATGGTGGTGTGTATATATTATATATATATATATATATATATATATATATGGACTTTTGGACTATATACATATATATATAAATATATATATATATAATGTGAATTTTAGTATTAGTAATAATAATAACAACACTTGTGTGTGGGATTAAACCTTAGATGGGAGAATGATGCTGATAATAGTGGTGTTTTTGTTTGTTGGTGGTTTCATTGAGGTAGAAAGTAAACATGAATTCGAAGTAATGGAAAGAAATAAACCCGCTTCAGTAACTGGCCAAGATCATCTGATGGAAATCTGGTTGCCGACTCTTGACATATTGTTTTATCAAGCAAGATTAGTAAGAACGTCGGCCGGGAGTCAGCAATCAGCTGATGAGAACTGACATCATTTTTTGAGGCCAGGGGAACTTGGCCTAAAGTCGACGCAAAGCAAAAACAAAAAGGAACTCACTTCGAAGTTCTTTGCGCACTTCCCAATCAAATCCTCTCATGCGTCCAGTCGATGGAAGAGAGATACATCTTGTTTTCAAATTTCTATTTTGTGTTTAGCATATATTTCCAAGTCATGAATACCTCGAACACTTTTAGGAGTATAAAAAAAAATGTTGGTTGGTTTGTTGGTAGGATTTTACGGCATGTCAACCCTTGTTCGGTTAGTATTATTTGCGTTATTCGGACTATTGTCCCCATCTTCATTGTTATTTGTACAACGTTTCGGCCGATATTCCCTCCGGTCTTCTTCAGGTATTTCTTGTCTGACTCGGGAACCTTCTCGGACTCGGGAACCTTCTTTTCGAACTGGGGAACCTTCTTTTCGAACTCGGGAACTTTCTTGTCGTAATCGGGAGCCATCACGGAACTTTGAACCTAACCCTTTACTTATTCCACGGGGAATTGTTCGGTTATTTTATGACAAAGACGGTTTGTTTTATTCGTTCTTTAAACTCAATTTTCTAAACCAATTTTAACTTATTTTTGTTCTATTTAACCCAGAGATATGACCCTGACAGGTACTACTTCTCCAGATCCGAGTGAACCTGGGAGTAATGTAAAAGAAGGCTTACTCCACACTTCCCAGATGTCCAGAATTAAAACTTCACCATATATACAGTTAGCGTCATTCCCAGGTCACTAAAAAACACAACCACCGTCTGTATGATAAAAACGGGTTGGAGATTTGTCATATGGACAATAGGGTCCGCACAATCATAAAAGTGAATGCACTTGACAAGACCAGTCAATCTATTAGAGGGTGGCTCTCCAACCGTCCGTCTAGACCAAATAAGGGCCAACGTAGAGTATTACGTGTCATGTACTGCTCAGCCACCAGGATTCCGTTATCAAGTATCACGTGTCACTACCCACAGCTGAGCGGAGGTCCCATTTGGGAGACTTTACCCTGTGCAATTGGCGTATTCTACTGCCCGATCCGACAGTATAAGAGTTCGGTACGCATAAGATGTGACACAAATATTGGGCCTCCAGCGAGGATCGAACCCGCTGTTCAGTAGTAATACGTTTGCCATATCTAGGTTGGTTGCCATTTCTCCAATAACAAAATCTAAATAAAATGAAAAGAAATATTCAGTGGATGTATTTATATATGAATGATAGTATGCCAACGTTTTAGCGCAGTTTTTGCTTTATACTTTGTTTTTACAATGAATAAAACCCAAGAATTTCATAAATTAAAATCTATATCTCTCAGAATGGCGCATTTATGCGTTTTTCACTCACGGAAAGATCTATGGACAATATGACCTTTAGGAGGTGCGTGGTCTAATGGTTAGAGTCGTAGGAAATAGACTCGTCAACGCGAGTTCAATTCTTGGACGAAGCCGTTGGTATTTCACATGGCGCTAATACCCTTGGGAAAGGTATGAATCCAATTCTCCTTCCAGCTATGGGTAAATAGTAGAGCTGACTGGACTCTTTAACCATGGCTAGGTAACCAGTCTAGGAGAAGGAAAACTCTGAATTCAAACCTGTTAAACTCCGCTTAAGAAATTGACCTTGTGTCGCATCCTGCTCGTGTGGAGGTGTTGGTAAATATATATATATGACCTTTAGGCACCCCTTATGCGATCTCGATTCATAAGGACATGATTTTCATTTACACCGTCAAAATCCGGTTGTCTGTTTGGGGTTAGGGTTAGGGGTTAGGGTTAGGGGTTAGTTTTATATTTTAAAAAACCCTCTAAAAATCATCTGTTAACAAACAACCAGATTTTGACGGTGTAAAAGAAAAACATGTCCTTATGAATCGAGATCGAAAAAGGGGTGCCTAAAGGTCATATGGTACAATTTATTTATCTTATTGTTATAATTAAGAAAGTCCTTTTTGTATGTACATTTACGCTCTGGTCTAAAAAAAGATTGAAATAAGTTACAATTTTAAATTGTTTATAGACATTTAAAGTGCATGGTCTAATGGTTAAAGTAATAGGAAATGGACTCGTCGCCCCGAGTTCAAATCCGGGATGTGGTAATTGCATTTCACTTAGCTCTAATACCCTAGGGAAAGGTATGAATTCTACTCTCCCTCCAGATATGGGTAAATAGTAAGGCAGACTGGGCTCTTTAACCTTGGTTAGGCAACTGGTCTAGGAGAAGGAAAACTCTGAATTCAAACCTGTTGAATTCCGCTTAAGAAATTGACATTGTGTCACATCCTGCTCGTGTGGAGGGGTTGGTAAATATATATAGATATTTTTTTTTTAAAGGGGAGGTATTATCGTACCGAAATCTTGGTCATACCAAAGTATATCACACCAAACGACCTAGCTCCTATACTATTCATGCAATATATACTAAAATATGAAAATAAAGATAACATATAGTTCGGCAATAGAACTAATCGAGTCCATTCACTCCGTACATCGTGCCGAGAAATATTTTACAACGATCCAGTGATTACATGAAGAGGATAAGACAATCGCAAAATATAACCTCGATGTCGGAACAGAAGGGATGAAAAGTAAAGAATACGTAAAAAGAGTGAATAAACGAGACTTGCCACA
>CM042150.1:108110494-108112994 GCA_023376005.1 Doryteuthis pealeii | reverse complement strand
GGCGATAAGCAGAAAATACCAAATTACAAAAATAGACATAGTTTTTACCGTCTTTCTATTTTTCTCATAAAACACATCAAGATTTTTTATTTCTTTACGCACCACTAATAGTTTGTACAAAGAACTAATCGGACAATTGAACTTTGTGTTTTTTCTTTGATTAGATTATCAAAGACGCATCGTCCATCAAGAATTCAGATAAAAGTACAAGTGAAACGAAGCACGGAGGTGAACCCTTCTTTTCTTTTCTGTTTCTCATCAAAAACAAAAAAAAAAAAACTAAAATGGACTCATGTGAAAACGAGTTAGAATAATTTTATGTTAAAAGGAATCTGTTTAGGTATTTTTAAGAAATAATTTCGGATTTTTAGAATAGACTGTTATTATTCAATTAATTAACTTAAACAGGTCGGTTGATTGGTTTGTTTGTTGGATTTTATTTTGTTCAACCCTTAATGGGTTATTTTATGCCGAAAACCTTTTGTTTTATTCCTTCTTGATTAGTACCCAATTCATTCTTAAAACTCAATTTTTAAAGTCATTTTTCTATTCAACCCATAGATGGGACCCTAACAGGTAATACCACTCTGGGTTAGAGTGGATCTGGGAGTAATGGTGATGAAGTGGTATTCCACATTCTCCGGATATCCAGATTCGGAAATTCTCCATCTGATAGTTTAACGTCATACCCAGGACATTAAAGACATTCAGCTATCGTTTTCTAGCACATATATGATATAAAAGGGCTTGTCATATGAGATTTGAACTCGGGTCGACGAGTCTATTTCTAATGACTATAACCATTACACTATGCGCCTACAACTTCAAATTATACAGACACAAAAGCAGTACGACAGTATTAATTATAACGAGTATTTCTTAAAAAATATACCAGAAGTTAATATTACTTTTCCTATTCTTTTTTTTTATTATAGAAGTATAAATAAAAGAAACGAACCTTGCTTGGGTCTGTTACTTTGTTGCGCTACTAATATGAGACTCTCGTGGATTGATAACAGAGTCAGCAGCAGCAGCAGCAGCAGCAGCAGCAGCAGCAGCAGCAGCAGGACTTGAGATCCTTTAACTGGAAAACGATTTGCATATGTAGGCTTTTGCTTGTATCTATTTCAGGTATGCAAATTACTAGATCATTTTCTAATTATTTTCAAAGTATCAGGTGATATTCTTATGCATGAATGGATGGTTTGGTAGTTTTTTTTACGGCATATCAACCCTTTACAGGTCATTTAATGCCGAATCAAGTCATTTTGATAATCGAAGGACACGGGTTGTTTACAGTACATGGTGTTGCTTAAGTATTCAGCTGCATGATTTTAAGAAGAATTATGTCATTGATTTAAATAATTGTATCTATTTTCTTTAAGGAATATTCTATGAAGCCAGAGTTTGTCGCTATGAAAAAATGTTTTGCTTTTTAAATTTTTTTTTTATGCTACTGTGTAAATAGCAGTCATTGTATAAAGATTATTATTATATTAACATTTTTTTTTAAATGAAGAAAATCCATGAAAACGCGTATTTCGGCCTAAAACACGGCGATGAGCCGAAGACTAATGCTGTTACGTAATATCATTATTTATTTATTTATTATCTTTTTATTCTTTATTTTTTTCAAGTTGCACATGACTTTCACGATCAAAGTCATGCCACATTTCGAACGATCATCATGATCGTATTTCGGTTGATTTACGTCACACAATTTGGAAAGAAAATTAACGGCTAAAAAAAACGCCAAATCCGTTCACTTCATAATCATACATTCGATATTGGGAAAATTAAGTAGAATAAAGTCACAGAGCGAAAAAGGTATTTTGGTGTAAGTAGGCTGAGCAAGGAGAGAACGCAAGAGTTTATTTTGGTATGGATCGGTCAGCGAGTGAACCTAGCTAAATAGACTCATGTAGTAGTATGACCAGTTTTGTCACCCCCCGTCCCAACAAAACCTGCGGCTATATGCCGAGTTGTGCACACACTCAATGTATCTCTCTTTTAAAATGAATAAAAATTTTGGAGTGAGTGCATGAGTGTGCTCACTTCAAATATCCGTTCACTTCGTTTACGTTCACTTCACTTCGTATCATTACTTTTTTGCCCTCATATACAGCATTTCATTTGTTTTCTTCTCCAGACCGTCTCATATACCTTGAAAAAGGGTGACGGTTCAAAAAATTGAATAACCAACAAAAATGAATGAACGAAAAACATCTTCGCCATGAAATAAACCAAGAGTTGACATGCCGTAAAATCAACCAACCAGCCAGCCAACCAACCAACCAACCAACCAACCAAATTCACAAATAGAAAAGGAATCCGACAACAACTTTATCTCAGAATAATATTCAGTTTAAATTCTGCTATTATTTTGTGCGTATACCGTGGAATTTCCACGAAGTATATATCTAATATTGCTTCAAGTGTTTACATACCAAGGAATACCATTCTATCCATCCATATTTGTCCATGTGGAAATGAAAGTAAA
>CM042150.1:108100494-108105494 GCA_023376005.1 Doryteuthis pealeii | reverse complement strand
TGATTGATGTTTGCGAATAACCGAATGTTGTAACGTCGGCTTCTCCATCAGCATTACATTAATCCTTTTTGGCAATAACTTATTTTTCTATTTTCTATATACCTCAGATTTATTTCCATATTTTACCCCCACCTACTTTTATATATATACATGTGTATATATATAATCTATATATATAATATATTATATATATATATATATATATGCATATAAATACATACAAGTATATATTTTTGATGAAAACTGACACATTTGAAAATGTATTATCAATCTTTTGAGACATAAAATAGTGAATGAAATATATCTTTCGCTATTTGTGAAAAATGATATCTGTAGATTGTCTCCATTTTCACGGGTACAAAGTTGCACCTAATTCAAGCACTTTCTATCATCTTTGCTGCAATGCTTCTTGGGTCAATCTTCTACTCTACACGAATGTTATTCTTCTGTTGTAGCAATGTCATAAGATTATTCAATATCACCACCCCTTTAAATTACCACAAAAACAAGTCAGGCAGACAAAGTAAGCGAATAGGGAGAACTATTTGAATCTTTTTTTTTTTTATTATTCTGCCAACAAAAATGTATTTTGTTGAAACTATAAACCTTTTAGTAAATTGTTAACATTCTATATTTATTACATGTGTTGTGACGGGTAGTATAAAAGAAGAGCCGCAAAGTCAAAATCTCTTTTCTCTTAGACTTTCCAACCGTCCAAGTAAATACACATTGGACTCCGTACATTAGGACAACGTGGTCCTCCCCAGCCAAAGCTATACCGGTTAACTGCTACATGAGTAGTTAAAACTAGTTAGAGCTGAAATAATCAACGGGGTCCAGTGGCTCCCTGGGTGCGTTATACACATCTTTTGAAGCTCAGTCAAGCAAATTATATTTAATTAAAAAATACAACAGCATTTTAAAAAAAATCGAATCGTTACTTCTTTTTTTATTAAACCATAGCTGGGACCTTAACATTACTAACACTCTAGGCCAGAGAGGACTCGGGAGTATAGCGAGGAACGGGACATCATATATACCAGATCTCACAAATTGGGAATTACCATTAGATGCAGTTTAACGTCATACCGAAGACACAAAGACCCTCAGCCACCGCAATTCTAGCACATGTTATGATAAGAAGTTTGGTGGTTACATAAGGGAAATAGGGTTAAGACAATCATATAGGTGCTAGGGTTTTACGTGTTCGAGAGTCAGTTTGTTGACTCGGGACAATTAACTCTATTCGTTATCATTTTCTTCGGTATTTGTTCTATAATCTAACCGTTTGAGGAAAACTAGTCAGAGCGGAGGTTATCAACCGGGGTCACATGGACCCCTGGGGGTTTATACATTTTTTGAAGCCCAGTCAAGCAAATGATATTTAATTAAAAAATACAATAGGATTTTAAAACATCGAATGGTTGGGGGTTCCAGATGAAATAGGATCAAAGGGGACCATAGATAAAAGAAAAGGTTGAGAACCACTGAGTTAGAGAAAACTGTTAACTGATTATCAGTCATGAACCTCTTTCCCATAACGATTTACAGCAAATCTTCTCTTTTGTCGTATGTGTCTTAATTGAGCGGAATATAATTTCTTTTTTTTTTAATTCTATTTTCCAAACTTAATCATTTTATTCAAGCAACACCTTTCCCAGAAAGAAAACGGCCATCAAAAGAACTAGCGTAATATATATAAACCCAATATTGCATAAGAAAAAACAACAAACATTCTAATCAACAACAGGACATTCGCCTGAAAACCTCTCAACTGATTATATCTTGTTAAGAAAGATCTCAGAAAGATGAAACGTGCCAACAGCCAAGGCAACAACTACACGCTGTAGATAAAGCTTGCATATGCCGAACTACTCACCTCGTGGAGAACTTATGGCAGCCTGAACACATGTCAAAGCAAATATATGTACTGTTAATTTATAGAAAGATGAGCGAAAAGAAATAATCATTTGTTTTTAATGCAAAACAGCCATGTATTTATAGACGGAGGTTGTTTTTTTTCTTATCAAGACAGATAATTTCTTTCATTTCCACATGGAAAATATGGATGGATAGAATGGTATTCCTTGGTATGTAAACACTTGAAGCAATATTAGATATATACTTCGTGAAATTCCACGGTATATACGCACAAAATAATAGCAGAATTTAAAACTGAATATTATTCTGAGATAAAGTTGTTGTCGGATTCCTTTTCTATTTGTGAATTTGGTTTTGGTTGGTTGGTTGGTGGCTGGCTGGTTGGTTTGATTTTACGGCATGTCAACTCTTGTTTATTTCATGGCGAAGATGTTTTTCGTTCATTCATTTTTGGTGGTTATTCAATTTTTGAACCGTCACGCTTTTTCAAGGTATACTGAGACGGTCTGGAAAAAAACAATGAAATGCTGTATATGAGGGCAAAAAGTAATGATACGAAGTGAAGTGAACGTAAACGAAGTGAACGATTTGAAGTGAGCACCACTCATGCACTCACTCCAAAATTTTTTATTCATTTTAAAAGAGAGATACATTGAGTGTGTGCACAACTCGCATATAGCGCACGGTTTTGTTGGGACGGGGGGTGACAAAACTGGTCATACTACTACATGAGTCTATTTAGCTAGGTTCACTCGCTGACCGATCCATACCAAAATAAACTCTTGCGTCTCTCCTTGCTCAGCCTACTTACACCAAATACTTTTTCGCTCTGTGACTTTATTCTACTTAATTTTCCCAATATCGAATGTATGGATTATGAAGTGAACGGATTGTGGCGTTTTTTTTAGCCGTTAATTTTCTTCCAAATTGTGTGACGTAAATCAACCGAAATACGATCATGATGAATCGTTCGAATGTGCATGACTTTGATCGTGAAAGTCATGTGCAACTTGAAAAAAATAAGAGAATAAAGATAATAAATAATAAATAATATGATATTACGTAACAGCATTAGTCTTCGGCTCATCGCCGTTTTAGGCGAAATACGCGTTTTCATGGATTTTCTTCATTATAAAAAAAATGTTAATATAATAATAATCTTATACAATGACTGCTATTTACACAGTAGCATAAAAAAAAATTAAAAAGCAAAACATTTTTTCATAGCGACAAACTCTGGCTTCATAGAATATTCCTTAAAGAAAATAGATACACATTTTAAATCAATGACATAATTCTTCTAAAATCATGCAGCTGAATACTTAAGCAACACCATGTACTGGTAAACAACCCGTGTCCTTCGATTATCAAAATGACTTGATTCGGCATTAATGACCTGTAAAGGGTTGATATGCCGTAAAAAAAAACTACCAAACCATCCATTCATGCATAAGAATATCACTGATACTTTGAAAATAATTAGAAAATGATCTAGTAATTTGCATACCTGAAATAGATACAAGCAAAAGCCTACATATGCAATCGTTTTCCAGTTAAAGGATCTCAATCCTGCTGCTGCTGCTGCTGCTGCTGCTGCTGCTGCTGCTGCTGCTGACTCTGTTATCAATCCACGAGAGTCTCATATTAGTAGCGCAACAAAGTAAACAGACCCAAGCAAGGTTCGTTTCTTTTATTTATATCTTCTATAATAAAAAAAAAAAGATGGAAAAGTAATATTAACTTCTGGTATATTTTTTAAGAAATACTCGTTATTTTATACTGTCGTACTGCTTTTGTGTCTGTATAATTTGAAGTTGTAGGCGCATAGTGTAATGGTTATAGTCAATTAGATAGACTCGTCCGACCCGAGTTCAATCTCATATGACAAGCCTTTTTATATCATATATGTGCTAGAAAACGATAGCTGAATGTCTTTTAATGTCCTGGGTATGACGTTAAACTATCAGATGGAGAATTTCGAATCTGGATATCCGGAGAATGTGGAATACACTTCATCACCATTCCTCCAGATCCACTCTAACCAGAGTGGTATTACCTGTTGGGTCCATCTATGGGTTGAATAGAAAAATGACTTAAAAATTGAGTTTAAGAATGAATTGGGTACTAATCAAGAAGGAATAAAACAAAAGGTTTTCGGCATAAATAACCCATTAAGGGTTGAACAAATAAAATCCAACAAACAACCAATCAACCGACCTGTTTAAGTTAATTAATTGAATAATAACAGTCTATTCTAAAAATCCGAAATTATTTCTTAAAATACCTAAACAGATTCCTTTTAACATAAATTATTCTAACTCGTTTTCACATGAGTCCATTTTAGTTTTTTTTTTTTGTTTTTGATGAGAAACAGAAAGAAAAGAAGGGTTCACCTCCGTGCTTCGTTTCACTTGTACTTTTTATCTGAATTCTTGATGGACGATGCGTCTTTGATAATCTAATCAAGAAAAAACACAAAGTTCAATTGTCCGATTAGTTCTTTGTACAAACTATTAGTGGTGCGTAAAGAAATAAAAATCTTGATGTGTTTTATGAGAAAAATAGAAGACGGTAAAACTATGTCTATTTTTGTAATTTGGTATTTTCTGCTTTCGCCAATACACATGCACACACACACACACACACACACACACACAACACAACACACATATATATATATATATATATATATATATATATATATTTATATATATATATATTAATCCAAAAGTTCAGAGAAGAAATCTTCCTTACGACACAAGAGTTTTATTTTTAAAAACCTGTCGCAGTTTGAGAGCTCAATGTGTGCTCTCAATGTTAGAGTCACAGGGCAAATATATAAGTAAGAAAATAACAAAAGACTTAGAGATTTAGCATTATAGTCTCTCTCTCTCTCTATATATATATATATATATATATATATATATATATAGTCTAATAGTCTATATATATATATATATATATATATATATATATATAATATATATATAACTTCAGTAAATGAAGGAAAACAACTCTAAACTTGCTCATTACAATAATTATATTTCAACCGTATTACTACGGCATCTTCAGGTAATCACAAGAACATGACTCTTACTGAAAATTTCCCAAATAACATC
>CM042150.1:108092994-108095494 GCA_023376005.1 Doryteuthis pealeii | reverse complement strand
ACAATGTCAATTTCTTAAGCGGAATTCAACAGGTTTGAATTCAGAGTTTTCCTTCTCCTAGACCAGTTGCCTAACCAAGGTTAAAGAGCCCAGTCTGCCTTACTATTTACCCATATCTGGAGGGAGAGTAGAATTCATACCTTTCCTAGGGTATTAGAGCTAAGTGAAATGCAATTACCACAATCCCGGATTTGAACTCGGGGCGACGAGTCCATTTCCTATTACTTTAACCATTAGACCATGCACTTTAAATGTCTATAAACAATTTAAAATTGTAACTTATTTCAATCTTTTTTTAGACCAGAGCGTAAATGTACATACAAAAAGACTTTCTTAATTATAACAATAAGATAAATAAATTGTACCATATGACATTTAGGCACCCCTTTTGCGATCTCTATTCATAAGGACATGTTTTTCTTTTACACCGTCAAAATCTGGTTGTTTGTTAACAGATGATTTTTAGAGGGTTTTTTTAAATATAAAACTAATCCCTAACCCTAACCCCTAACCCTAACCCCAAACAGACAACCGGATTTTGACGGTGTAAATGAAAATCATGTCCTTATGAATCGAGATCGCATAAGGGTGCCTAAAGGTCATATATATATTTACCAACACCTCCACACGAGCAGGATGCGACACAAGGTCAATTTCTTAAGCGGAGTTTAACAGGTTGAATTCAGAGTTTTCCTTCTCCTAGACTGGTTACCTAGCCATGGTTAAAGAGTCCAGTCAGCTCTACTATTTACCCATAGCTGGAAGGAGAATTGGATTCATACCTTTCCCAAGGGTATTAGCGCCATGTGAAATACCAACGGCTTCGTCCAAGAATTGAACTCGCGTTGACGAGTCTATTTCCTACGACTCTAACCATTAGACCACGCACCTCCTAAAGGTCATATTGTCCATAGATCTTTCCGTGAGTGAAAAACGCATAAATGCGCCATTCTGAGAGATATAGATTTAATTTATGAAATTCTTGGGTTTTATTCATTGTAAAAACAAAGTATAAGCAAAAACTGCGCTAAAACGTTGGCATACTATCATTCATATATAAATACATCCACTGAATATTTCTTTTCATTTTATTTAGATTTGTTATTGGAGAAATGGCAACCAACCTAGATATGGCAAACGTATTACTACTGAACAGCGGTTCGATCCTCGCTGGAGGCCCAATATTTGTGTCACATCTTATGCGTACCGAACTCTTATACTGTCGGATCGGGCAGTAGAATACGCCAATTGCACAGGTAAAGTCTCCCAAATGGACCTCCGCTCAGCTGTGGTAGTGACACGTGATACTTGATAACGGAATCCTGGGCTGAGCAGTACATGACAGTAATACTCTACGTTGGCCCTTATTTGGTCTAGACGGACGGTTGGAGAGCCACCCTCTAAGATTGACTGGTCTTGTCAAGTGCATTCACTTTTATGATTGTGCGGACCCTATTGTCCATATGACAAATCTCCAACCCGTTATCATACAGACGGTGGTTGTGTTTTTTAGTGACCTGGGAATGACGCTAACTGTATATATGGTGAAGTTTTAATTCTGGACATCTGGGAAGTGTGGAGTAAGCCTTCTTTTACATTACTCCCAGGTTCACTCGGATCTGGAGAAGTAGTACCTGTCAGGGTCATATCTCTGGTTAAATAGAAAAAAATAAGTTAAAATTGGTTTAGAAAATTGAGTTTAAAAGAACGAATAAAAACAAACCGTCTTTGTCATAAAATAACCGAACAATTCCCGTGGAATAATAAAGGGTTAGGTTCAAAGTTCCGTGATGGCTCCCGATTACGACAAGAAGTTCCCGAGTTCGAAAAGAAGGTTTCGAAAAGAAGGTTCCCGAGTCCGAGAAGGTTCCCGAGTCAGACAAGAAATACCTGAAGAAGACCGGAGGGAATATCGGCCGAACGTTGTACAAATAACATGAAGATGGGGACAATAGTCCGAATAACGCAATAAATACTAACCGAACAAGGGTTGACATGCCGTAAAATCCTACCAACAAACCAACCAACATTTTTTTTATACTCCTAAAAGTGTTCGAGTATTCATGACTTGGAAATATATGCTAAACACAAAATAGAATTTGAAAACAAGATGTATTCTCTTTCCATCGACTGGACGCATGAGAGGATTTGATTGGGAAGTGCGCAAAGAACTTCGAAGTGAGTTCCTTTTTGTTTTTGCTTTGCGTCGACTTTAGGCCAAGTTCCCCTGGCCTCAAAAATGATGTCAGTTCTCATCAGCTGATTGCTGACTCCCGGCCGACGTTCTTACTAATCTTGCTTGATAAAACAATATGTCAAAGTCGGCAACCAGATTTCCATCAGATGATCTTGGCCAGTTACTGAAGCGGTTTATTTCTTTCCATTTTCGAATTCATGTTTACTTCTACCTCAATGAAACCACCAACAAACAAAAACACCACTATTATCAGCATCATTCTCCCATTAAGGTTTAATCCCACACACAAGTGTTGTTATTATT
>CM042150.1:108078428-108090928 GCA_023376005.1 Doryteuthis pealeii | reverse complement strand
AAACTGGTGGAATGTTTCCGTCGTCTCGCTTTTAAAACGAGCAGTAGCAGTAGGAATTAGTGGTAGGAGGGGCTCACTAGTTCCATTTTAACGAACAGTGGCAGTAGAAATTTGTAGGTAGGGGGGGATCACATGTTTGTAAGAATGTAAGGGGAATAGTGAAAGGAGGATTGGCGGGAAATTATAGGCATTTAAGTACATGTTAACTGGTTTCAAATTTGATCTTGTTTAAGGTGGGTTTGTTTTGTTTCGTATATAAAGCTTCGAGTATTTGAATTTTTTTTCTTTGTGCAGTACAATTGTATTTTCGTCGTGTCCATATATATATATATAGACACGACGAGACGAGTTCAAATTCTGGACGAGGCTGTTTACATTTCACATAGCGCTACTACTCATCAGAAAGGTATGCTGTGGGTAAATAGTAGGCCCGCCTCATTCAAAGAAACTAATCCTGTCCATTTCAAACTAAGACACCAACCCAGCCCTCCCCAAATTGATAGATTTAAAAGCGATGTTACTTTGGGAAATTCACAGTAAGAGTCATGTTCTTGTGAATACCTGAAGATGCCGTAGTGATACGGTTGATACAAATTATTGTAATGAAACAAGTTTAGAGTTGTTTCCTTCATTTACTGAAGTATATATATATATATATATATATATATATATATATATATATGATGAACTCTCCTGTTGATCGACGTATGAGTGTTCATACAATGAACATCCACACAGTGATTTGTTACCTACCAAGGCTGAAAGGCCCAGTCTGTCCTACTATTTAACTCATAGGTGGAGGAATTTTGAATTCAGAATTATCCCTCTCCTAGACTGATTACCTACCCAATATATATATATATATATATATATATATATATATATATATATATATATATATATGTGTGTGTGTGTGTGTGTGTGTGTGTGTGTGTGTGCATGTGTTTTGGCGATAAGCAGAAAATACCAAATTACAAAAATAGACATAGTTTTACCGTCTTTCTATTTTTCTCATAAAACACATCAAGATTTTTATTTCTTTACGCACCACTAATAGTTTGTACAAAGAACTAATCGGACAATTGAACTTTGTGTTTTTTCTTTGATTAGATTATCAAAGACGCATCGTCCATCAAGAATTCAGATAAAAGTACAAGTGAAACGAAGCACGGAGGTGAACCCTTCTTTTCTTTTCTGTTTCTCGTAAAATGGACTCATGTGAAAACGTTGATAATAATTTTATGTTAAAAGGAATCTGTTTAGGTTTTTTAAGAAATAATTTCGGATTTTTAGAATAGACTGTTATTATTCAATTAATTAACTTAAACAGGTCGGTTGGTTGGTTTGTTTGTTGGATTTTATGTTTTTCAACCCTTAATAGGTTATTTTATGCCGAAAAACTTTTGTTTTATCCCTTCTTGATTAGTACCAAATTCATTCTTAAAACTCCATTTTTCTATTCAACCCATAGATGGGACCCTAACAGGTAATACCACTCCAGGTTAGAGTGGATCTGGGAGTAATGGTGATGAAGTGGTGTTCCACATTTTCCGGATATCCAGATTCAGAAATTCTCCATCTGATAGTTTAACGTCATACCCAGGACATTAAAGACCTTCAGCTATCGCTTTCTAGCACATATGTGATATAAAAGGGCTTGTTATATGAGATTTGAATTCGGGTCGACGAGTCTATTTCTAATGACTATAACCATTACACTATGCGCCTACAACTTCAAATTATACAGACACAAAAGCAGTACGACAGTATTAATTATAACGAGTATTTCTTAAAAAAATATACCAGAAGTTAATATTACTTTTCCTATCTTTTTTTTTTTATTATAGAAGTATAAATAAAAGAAACGAACCTTGCTTGGGTCTGTTACTTTGTTGCGCTACTAATATGAGACTCTCGTGGATTGATAACAGAGTCAGCAGCAGCAGCAGCAGCAGCAGCAGCAGCAGCAGCAGCAGCAGCAGGACTTGAGATCCTTTAACTGGAAAACGATTTGCATATGTAGGCTTTTGCTTGTATCTATTTCAGGTATGCAAATTACTAGATCATTTTCTAATTATTTTCAAAGTATCAGGTGATATTCTTATGCATGAATGGATGGTTTGGTAGTTTTTTTACGGCATATCAACCCTTTACAGGTCATTTAATGCCGAATCAAGTCATTTTGATAATCGAAGGACACGGGTTGTTTACAGTACATGGTGTTGCTTAAGTATTCAGCTGCATGATTTTAAGAAGAATTATGTCATTGATTTAAATAATTGTATCTATTTTCTTTAAGGAATATTCTATGAAGCCAGAGTTTGTCGCTATGAAAAAATGTTTTGCTTTTTAAATTTTTTTTTATGCTACTGTGTAAATAGCAGTCATTGTATAAAGATTATTATTATATTAACATTTTTTTTTAAATGAAGAAAATCCATGAAAACGCGTATTTCGGCCTAAAACACGGCGATGAGCCGAAGACTAATGCTGTTACGTAATGTCATTATTTATTATCTTTTTATTCTTTATTTTTTTCAAGTTGCACATGACATTCACGATCAAAGTCATGCCACATTTCGAACGATCATCATGATCGTATTTCGGTTGATTTACGTCACACAATTTGGAAAGAAAATTAACGGCTAAAAAAACGCCAAATCCGTTCACTTCATAATCATACATTCGATATTGGGAAAATTAAGTAGAATAAAGTCACAGAGCGAAAAAGGTATTTTGGTGTAAGTAGGCTGAGCAAGGAGAGAACGCAAGAGTTTATTTTGGTATGGATCGGTCAGCGAGTGAACCTAGCTAAATAGACTCATGTAGTAGTATGACCAGTTTTGTCACCCCCCGTCCCAACAAAACCTGCGGCTATATGCCGAGTTGTGCACACACTCAATGTATCTCTCTTTTAAAATTAATAAAAATTTTGGAGTGAGTGCATGAGTGTGCTCACTTCAAATATCCGTTCACTTCGTTTACGTTCACTTCACTTCGTATCATTACTTTTTTGCCCTCATATACAGCATTTCATTTGTTTTCTTCTCCAGACCGTCTCATATACCTTGAAAAAGGGTGACGGTTCAAAAAATTGAATAACCAACAAAAATGAATGAACGAAAAACATCTTCGCCATGAAATAAACCAAGAGTTGACATGCCGTAAAATCAACCAACCAGCCAGCCAACCAACCAACCAACCAACCAACCAACCAAATTCACAAATAGAAAAGGAATCCGACAACAACTTTATCTCAGAATAATATTCAGTTTAAATTCTGCTATTATTTTGCGCGTATACCGTGGAATTTCCACGAAGTATATATCTAATATTGCTTCAAGTGTTTACATACCAAGGAATACCATTCTATCCATCCCATATTTGTCCATGTGGAAATGAAAGTAAAATTATCTGTCTTGATAAGAAAAAAAACAACCTCCGTCTATAAATACATGGCTGTTTTTGCATTAAAAACAAAATGATTATCATTCTTTTTCGCTCATCTTTCTATAAATTAACAGTACATATATTTGCTTTGTACATGTGTTCAGGCTGCCATAAGTTCTTCCACGAGGGTGAGTAGTTCGGCATATGCAAGCTGTTATCTACAGCGTGTAGTTGTTGCCTTGGCTGTTGGCACGTTTTCATCTTTCTGAGATCTTTCTTAACAAGATATATCAGTTGAGAGGCTTTAGGGCGAATGTCCTGTTGTTGATTAGAATGTTGTTGTTTTTTCTTATGCAATATTGGGGTTTTATATATATTACGCTAGTTCTTTTGATGGGCCGTTTTCTCGTTTCTGGGAAAGGTGCTTGCTTGAATAAATGATTAGATAGGAAATATAATAAAAAAAGAAAGAAATTATATTCCGCTCAATTAAGACACATACGACAAAAAAGAGAAGATTTGCTGTAAATCGTTATGGGAATAAGAGGTTCATGACTGATAGATCAGTTAACAGTTTTCTCTAACTCAGTGGTTCTCAACCTTTTTCTTTTTATCTATGGTCCCCTTTGATTCCTATTTCACTCTCGTGGAACCCCATAACCATTCGATGTTTTCAAATCCTATTGTATTTTTTTAATTAAATATCATTTGCTTGACTGGGCTTCAAAAGATGTTATAACGCACCCAGGGAGCCACGTGGACCCCGGTTGATAACCTCAGCTCTAACTAGTTTTAACTACTCATGTAGCAGTTAACCGGTATAGCTTGGCTGGGGAGACGATCCGTTGTCCTAATGTACGGAGTCACAACTGGTGTATTTACCTTGGACGGTTGGAAAGTCTAAGAGAAAAGAGAATTTGACTTTTGCGGCTCTATCTTTTATACTACCCGTCACAACAAAAAAAATAAAAACTACAATTTTTAGTTTCAACAAAAATACATTTTTGTTGGCAGAATAATTAAAAAAAAAAAGAATTCAAATAGTCCCTATTCGCTTACTTTGTCTGCCTGACTTGTTTTTGTAAAGGGTGTGTATATTTGAATAATCTTATGACATTGCATTCGTGTAGAGATAAGAAGATTGACCCCAGAAGCATTGAGCAAAGTGATAGAAAGTGCTTGAATTAAGGTGCAACTTTGTACCCGTGAAAATGGAGACAATCTACAAGATATCATTTTTCACAAATAGCGAAAGATATATTTCATTCAACTATATTTTATGTCTCAAAAGATTTGATAATACATTTCAAATGTGTCAGTTTTCATCAAAATATATACATGTATGTATTTATATGCATATATATATATATATATATATATATATATATATATATATATATATTACACATGTATATATATATAAAAGTAGGTGGGGGTAAAATATGGAAATAAATCTGAAGGTATACAGAAAATAGAAAAATAAGTTATTGAAAAAGATTAATGTATGCTTGATGGAGAAGTCGACGTTACAAATTTCGGTTTTCGTAAACATCATCAGGACTCGAATTATGGAGGTAGGACTCGAATTATAAATGACTTGCAAAAAATAGGAGAATTATTCTGAATTCTACTGCGAACAAAACACGCACCTACAAAACACACCTTGCAAACTCTATCAGAATCTCTTTCACTGAAGTTTAATTATACGACTTTAACAATTTTGACGTGTCTCATACCATATATATATATATATATATATATCTGCTCGTGGTCTAGAACACATGCAACACCAGACCGGGTTACATCCCTTTTATCACACAAATTACCACTCTCAGAAGTAGGGATATGATCCATAAAGACCAGTTTCATTTTGATATATGGTACATGTTCCTGTGCTGGTAATTATACCTGTCCTAAACAAAATGGAATTACTTTTTAACTCGCCCTCGTATATATATATATATATATATATATATATATATAATATACCAAACTTGTTGGTAAATCCTCGTGGTGAGAAAAAAAAAACAGCAAATAGTTTGATTGTAAAAATATACTACCAAACATCAACCGGGAAGAAAAAAAATTTTTTAAAGAAAAGACCAAGATAATCGTACCAACAAAAATAATCTATTAGTAAAATATTTTGGCCAAAAGAAAAAACAATTTATATGCATATATATATATATGAGATATATATATTCATACATACAAGACTAAAGCTAATAAGTAAAAGTGCTCAATACCTAAGTAGAGCAAATAATAAAGATAAATCTAATGAGTCAGACGAACCTACTAAAAGTTTCGCTTAATGCACTTCAGGGCTAAGATCTAACTTTAGATCTTACTCATTCTTTAGTAGGTTCGTCTACTCATTATATATATATATATATATATATATATATATATATATATATGGTTACCGTCCTCGGAAATGGCCTCGACGAGGCGAGTTTAAATCCAGGATGAGTGTTTCGCATTTCATATCGCTCTAATAACTTTGTAAATGATATGAATTCAAATATTCTTCCAACAGCTACTGGAAAGTTGTAGGAAAGAATCGGTTCTGTAACCATAGTTAAGCAACCAGTCTAAGAGATGGAAAAACTGAATTCAAACCTGTTAAAATCTGCTTAAGAAGTAGATCTTGTGTCACATCCTGATTTCACATAGTGGTTCGTATATATATATATATATATATTATATATATATATATATATATATATTATATATATATATGTGTGTGTGTGTGTGTCATCCACATAGACGTATTTCGAAGTTTACTTCTCATCAGTGTGGCTTTACTATTAACAGCCACATCTAGCCGGATCGAAACCTGACTGAATTCTCGTCTGTCAAGTCTTTTATCCGTGCAGCTATTAGCGGCTGTCAATTTTGGAGTGAACAATTAATTTATACATCCTTACGTGGAATGTTTTTATAAACACCATATATATATATATATATATATATATATATTATATATTTCTATGTATATATAGTATATATATATATATATGTATACGTATATACATATATATGTATATATATGTATATATATATATGTATATGTATATATGTACATATATATATGTGTATATATATTTATATGTGTATGTATATATATTTATATATATATGTATACATATATGTATATATATGTATATGTATAATATATGTATATATGTATATATATGTGTGTATATATATGTATATATATGTATATATGCGTGTATATATATGTATATATGTATGTATATATATATATATATATGTGTGTATATATATGTATATATAGTAAGAAGCGCGTGGTGTAATGGTTAAAGTCATGGGAAATGGACTCGTCGCCCCGTGTTCAAATCCTGGACGTGATAATTGCATTTCACTTTGCGCTAATACCCTTGGGAAAGGTATGAATCCTACTCTCCTCTCTCCAGCTATGGGTAAATAGCAGGGCAAACTAGGCTCTTTAACCATGGCTAGGTAACCAGTCTAGAAGGAACAACTCTGAATTCAAACCTGTTGAACTCCGCTTAAGAAATTGACCTTGTGTCGTATCCTGCTCGTGCGGAGGATTTGGTAAATATATATATGTATATATATATCTGTATATATGTGTATGTATATATATATGTGTATATATATATATATATATATATATATATATATATGTATATATATATGTGTATATGTATATATGTATATGTATATATATGCGTATATATATATGTACTAGCAAATATATGCACCCGTCGGGTGCAAGTATTTAAGTTTTAATGTAATGAAATATCGTATTAAATTAGAGGCAGACAAAAAGATATGTAACAGAGTGGGGGTATAATAGAAAAATAGAAATGAAACTTAGCTTTTCCACCACTACCGTCTTTCATTGCTGAATTTTACTTATTTAACTATTTAGTTAAATTAGGGAATAAAGAATAAAATGACAGTTATTTTTTCTTGTTAATGGATTTCATTTAAGATTCATTGAAGAGATTTTTGCTTATATTCATTAAAATAAAACCAAACAGTTAGAAATCAATAATACTAAGCACATATTTAATATAATCAGATTTTTGATATCAATATGCAAATTAGCCTTCCATTCACACTGCAAACCGCTATTTTTTGTATATATAATACAATTGCATGTTATTTGTATGTAGATATGGACAACACTAATAATAAGGTGAAGCAATTTTATTAATAATTGAGGTTTAAATAAAAAATAAAATCCTGTAGAAGGTGACGTAAATAACTAAGGGAATTGTTACTTGAATAGTAATATAGTTTCGGTTACAGACAGAAAAACACACAATCTCCATTATAATAAGATATATATGTATATATATATGCGTGTATATGTATATATATATATATATATGTGTGTGTGTGTGTGTGGGTGGGTGTTGTTAGTGTTGATGCCTGATGCAATTGTTCTCGGCACAAAAGATTCCCGATTTTCTCGTTCGTTCATCTCGGGGTTTGGTTCCCAATTCTTGCCTAAGGAAATATCTTCCGTATTTTGTTTACAGATTATTCAACAACGCAAGTGGTGTAAATCTTGTCACAACGGGGCACCTTTTGCTTACCTGGGTTTGTTTTCTTTCTTTTTTTCTTTCTCTCCGCTGGACCAATCAGTGTTCAATCTGACGCGCGATTAGATGTGTATATTCATTTACCTGCCATTGTTGAGATGAAATGATTGTCCGCTATTTCTCAACTTAATTAACTGGCATTTGTATTAATCAACTTGTTAATTAGCGTCTTTAGAATTTGTTGCCTTGAAAGAAAGAAAGAAAAAAAGAAAGAAAAAGAAAGAAATATCCATATCTGTCTTTTTTTTTTTTTCAGACAGTATTTACCTCACCGATTAAACTTCCAGTTGCTCGTCAACTGGCTAAAATTGTTGTCTAGGCGAGAATAGAATCTCCTACAAGCATTGCACAAACAACGGGACGCTGTTGAGAAAGACACCAATCTACGTGCCAGTACAACAAAAGCCCAGATAATCGATAAAGTTAAGGTAGTTTTTACGACTGTTCCTAGAGAAACTGTTACATCAGCTTGCTCCAGGTTTGAGCATATATATATATATGTATATATATATGTATATATATATATGTATATATATATATGTATATATATATGTATATATATATATGTGTATATATATATATATGTATATATATATGTGTGTGTATATATATAAAGTAAAGTCGACGGGGCTGTCTAAAGTCGGTATCAGCCAGTCAGCGAGGGAGTCTATCCCCTTTTCAATAGCGCTAGACTAAGGAGATTGTTTTTTAGCATCTGAGGTGGAGCGCCACACCTACCATCAGCTCCTTACTTTACCGCACAGATCCCTGTGCTACTCATACGCTGAGTTGGCGAGGACCGGTATCGAACTAGGAACCTTTTGGTTTCTAGCCGAACGCTCCACCGACTGAGCTAACCCGGCCCATATATATATATATATATATATATATATATATATATATATATGTGTGTGTGTGTGTGTGTGTTTGTGTGTGTGTGTTTGTGTGTGTGAAAGACAGCAATCGCTGTGCTAGTACAACAAAAGCCCAGTTAATCGATAAAGTTAAGGTAGTTTTTAATACCCTTCCAAGAGAAACTGTAACATCTGCTTGCTCCAGGTTTGAGCAGGATTGAGGCTGTGATCGACGCTAATGGTGGTTACTTTCAGTAAACCTTGTTGACAGTAGTGTAATCTCCGTGCCTGTTGAATTTCTTTAGAATCCATTAAATTTTGTAGTTACCAATCACTTATAAAATTTATAGCGAATACTCAAATTTTAGTCGATATTTTTCCTTCATTAAAAAATATTCAAATCTAAATTTAATCCCGCAAAAGTATTTCTCAATTCCAAAATGAATTAAGTTTTTCCACTTTTAATTTGCTTTTTCTTTTCAAATTGAACTTGAAAATGTATAGATTATATTGACACCATATATATTATATTATATTTATATTGTTCAAACTTTATCGTTGTGTTTGGAAAGAAATTCGATACATTTTTACACTAAAAGATACATTTCAATGTTTTTTAAAAGAACGATTTTTCCTGTATTTGGGCTTAATTAATAGTGCTAATAATCGGAAAGTTTAATAAAAATTCACATATAATACATATCATATTACATAATATTATATTAACGCTGGGGCTGTTGAATACGTCGGCCTCACCCCCGCAATGGGGCAGGTGACACCTGATGATTAAGGACGGAATCCTGATGTCTGAGTAGTCCATGGCATGCAATTCTCCCCTTGGCCTTTTATTTGGGCGTGAGACTCGGTCGGAGTGATCCCCTTTGATCTATCGGCTGTTAATATCAAGCCCTAGCACCTATATGATTGTCTCGATCGTATTGCCTTCATGGCATCAAGCCAACTATTTTAATCGTATATGTGTTAGAAGGTGGTGGCTGAGGATATCAGTTCATTGCCACTGCACCCAGTTCCTATCTAACATGGAGTGGTAGTACCTATGGGTTAAATAGATTAAAAAAAAACTAATTTAAATCAAGTGAATACCCCACACGTATAAATAAAACAAAAATGTATTTAGCATAAAATAACTACAAGAGTTAATGTCGTAAAATCCAACTAACTAACATTTACAATGTGCTACTCATACGCTGAGTTGGAGAGGGCCGGTATCGAACCCGGAACCTTGTGGTTCCTAGGCTGACACCATACCGACTGAGCGATATAATAATAATAATAATAATAATAATAATAATAATAATAAAAAGAAAAAGAAAAAAAAGATACTCAATGGGATATAGAAATATAAAAGAAAAGAAAAGGCGATAGAAAAGAAGAGAGAAAATCTGAATCATATCAGCCATCAACAACAATAAATTAACCACTTGAAGACAAACAGAAAACAACAATAAAAAATAGGAAGAAAAACAACTACAAGGATAATTCAAGCGATGAATTAAGGAAATTGCTCACGAAATGACCCGGACGCCCGAAGAGAGAAACTGAATCTGTTTTAATGTTAGCACAAAATAATTCCATTATGATTAATTATGTCAAAGCAAAAATTGTTACAATAGAGATTATGTGTTTGTCGATGTTAAGTTTCTAACTTCCATCCTTGGCCAGTTGTAAATGACTTAAAGTAAGTAAGTCCTGAGTTATAGAATCCTTTGGTAAGGGAATAAGTCCTGAGTTATGTAACCCTACGTAGTGTGAAAGGTCCAGTGATATAATCCTACGTTCCGTTGTCCACGAAGGTTCAAGTAGTTATGAGTTGGTATGACCAGAACAGCCAATATAAATATCAATATCAGCAGCTGAGTACTGCCAATGTTTGGCCAAGAATATGGTCACATGATTATCGCCGAGTCTATAAATAAGAGTGGGCATCTGGCACACACCTTATATATAAAAAATCTCAAAAGTCGGTCTGTAACCGAAACTACGTCTCAATTCTCTGAGTTATTTACATTATATTCTTAATTATTAAATTATCACTATTTAATCTGAATTCGCTTCTTATTTAGTCTATGTTAAAGTCTTGCTGAGTTAGATTTCCTTTAAAACAGCCCATGTTATTTATACGTTTAAAATCCAACAATGTGTGTTAAATATGAATAAGAAATAAAGTTTTACATAGTATATGGTGTTGATAATTTGCATACTGGTTTTAACAAAACCGTGTTTATTAAAATCACTTTATATCATTGTTTTATTCTCAAATTTATCAAAAGCAACCATATCTATATAGAAAATCAATTAAGATACAATAAAAATAACTGTAATCTTTTTATATGCGTTTCTTTAGTATTTTAAAGTTGATATAATGTTTTATGAATTAAAACGTAAATACTTGCGTCTGAAGGTCACATATTTTTTGCTAGTAATCCTAATATACAGATTATATAAAAATAAAACAGACATATAAACACATTCTTATATCTTATTATAATGGAGATTGTGTGTTTTTCTGTTTGTAACCGAAACTATATTCCTACTCAAGTCACAATTCTCTTAGTTATTGGCATCACATTCTCCATGATTTTATTTTTATCTAAACCTCAATCATTAATAAAATTGTCTTACATTATTAATACTGTTAACTATGTCTCCATACTGACAACATGTAATTATATTTATATATACAACAAAATAGCGGTTTACGGAGTGAACGGGAAGGCTAATTTGCATATTAATATTAAAAAATCGAATTTAATAAATATGTGCTTAGTATTATTGATTTCTAACTGTTTGGTTTTATTTTAATGAATATAAGCAAAAATCTCTTCAATGAATTTTAGATGAAATCCATTAACAAGATAAAATAACTGTCATTTTATTCTTTACTTCCTCTTATAACTAAATACTTAAATTAGAAAAATAACAATGAAAGACGAGAGTGATGGAAGAGTAAGTTTCAGTTGTTCCATTTTTTTTATTATACTCCCTCTGTTTCAAATCTTTTATTATACTCCCTCTGTTTCAAATCTTTTTATCTGTATTCTTATTTAGTTTCATTAGCCTTTCTAATTTAATACAATATTTTATTACATTAAAACTTAAATACTTGCACCCGGCGGAGGTGCATATATTTGCTAGTAGATATAAAGATATGAAGATTTTTTTGTTTGCTTTTTTTTTATTTTTTCGTGCATCGTCGTGATTGTGGTGACAATCCCTGCCTTTAATTTAATCTATTGCTGTCGACTTAATTAAAAGAGCCATTCTCTTTTTGAACGTATGTAGTCTGTCACACACCATTTAGTTCATGACCGTGGCACAGATTAAATGTTATGGTCTCTTCTTTCTTTGTGACCCGTCAAAAGCTATGAAAATGTTTCGCAAACTCGAGACATTAACGTAAGAGTTTATATTTTGTGACTATACATGGCTACATACATACATACATACAAGTACTCAAACATAAATAACTCAAGCACTCACACAGAGGCACACGCACACACCACACACACAACACACACACACACACACATATATATAGGTAATGAAGCTCCTCACATACACACGCACACACACACACACACATACACACACACACATACACACACACACTCATATATATATATGTATATATATATAT
>CM042150.1:108063428-108065928 GCA_023376005.1 Doryteuthis pealeii | reverse complement strand
AGGATCGTAACAGTTGTTTATGATATATACTGAAGGTCTGAGAACACCTAGGCATTCCACTTTGGACACTCGTGGAGTACGGACCTCATGTGATTATCTCACTGGACCTCATAGGACTTACCAAAGGATTCTGTATTGTGGGACTTATTCACTCACCAAACGATTCTAGATTTCAGGACTTACTTACTTTAATTCTTACAACTGGTCAAGAATGTCGGTCAGAAATTTAACAACAGTAACAGAATATAATACCAGGGAGGGGGGTCGAAACACTAGTTTCAAATATAAAAGCAAATAAAAAAAGTCTCACCTTAATTTACAAAAGTTCCGGTGTTGTGTACGGTAAAGAAGTCCCTTTAGCAGATCAGAACCGGAAAACCAAGAAAAAAGATCTCTGCTTTTTTAACAACTATGGCACATGCTGAGGCAGAGAGGAGGATGCCCATTGGCCGGTGGTACTCGAAACAAGTAGCACTGGCCAATGGGATGCCACCACTCAACCTCAGCATGGTCAAAGAATCTCTTATAAACCAACACTGACACAAAATGCCATACTTAAAAAGAGATGCCACACAATGAAGTAGCAAAATATTGCTGGGATGCAAGCCCGAAATTTAACATTTTGGACTGGGTCTCCTGTGGGAACCAGTATAATGTTGAAAGACCCTAAACTGGTAATGAACACAGGGAAACATTACTGACGATGCATCCCAACGCTTCTTGTAGATATATTTTCCAAATATATATATATATATATATATATATAATATATATATATATATATATATAAGCCTAGATGCCAAATTTGCAGCCACATACATACGGAAACCGAAATAAAAATACCATACACAAACATAACAATCCAACCGCCACACATAACATGCGATAGCGCTAACATCATATATTATATATACTGCACACAATGCAGAAATAGCGGATATGTGGGAGAAACATCCACATCGTTTAGGCTAAGACTAAATAACAACAAATCCACTATAATCTCAAATCTCCGCATAGTACAATAGCACTTCATTTTAATAC
Organism: Doryteuthis pealeii; assembly: GCA_023376005.1. Taxonomy (NCBI): domain Eukaryota; kingdom Metazoa; phylum Mollusca; class Cephalopoda; order Myopsida; family Loliginidae; genus Doryteuthis; species Doryteuthis pealeii. Next base: position 108,064,887 of record CM042150.1, on the reverse strand, counting down.
CTTATCACACAACCTTACACACCTCAAATGCATTTTAATAGAACACACATTTCCAACAACGCAATCTAGAAAACAATCAGAAACTAAATGGATTCTAAAATTACAAACACACGTGAAGGGATTGAACGCAGACATCGGAATTCTCCGTTATTATAAATATTTCACAGACGCTGCCGCTGTCGATAACAACAGAGACAAGGAAGCCGTTAAACAGGAATAACATTCATTTGATAAAGGGTATCTAACGAACCTGAAAATTTATGACAAAAAATAATAATCAAAAAATAAGTGAATTCCATACTCCATAATATCGAGTTCATTCATTTATATATTTTTAATGCTTCGTAATAACGCCCAACTTTAAAAAATACATTTAATATACATATATATATATATATATATATATATATATATATATGTGAAAATAAATGGAAATTAATCCGACAGTATGAATATGATATAATGAAAAAACCAAAGATGTTTACAACTGAAATAGGCTCATCAGGAGAGAAGTGTGCAAAACCGTTTCGGGGCCAAATCTCTCGACGGTTTTAAAAAGCAACACCGGCCGATCCTCAACTAATATGAGGGCCCTTTCGCATTATAATGCATCGACCGCACGTGGGTCGGTGATCAACAAAAATAAGACAGGGAAAATGACCGTTAGTAAAAACAGAACGCTGCTAGTCAAACGTTGGAATTAATCAACAAATATATTATATATATATATATAATATATATATATATATATATATATATCAAAACATTCAACACAAGCAGGATGTGACACAAGATCCATTTTAAGCCATGTTTGAATTTAGAGTTTTGCTTTGGATACACCGATTGGCATACCAAGATTAAAACGCCCAGTCTGTCCTAATATATATATATATATATATACCAAGCGTGTTGGTAAATCCTCGCGGTGAGAAAAAACCCAGCAAATAGTTTGATTGTAAAAATATACTACCAAACATCAACCGGGGAGAAAAAATTTTTTGGAAAAAAGAAAAGACCAAGGTAGTCGTACCAACAAAAAGTAATCTATTGGTACAGTATTTGCCAAAAAAAAAACAATTTATATGTATATATATGTATATAAGATATAATATATATATATATATATATATATATTCATACAACCGCTAGGAAAATAAGCTAATAAGTAAAAAGTGCTCAATACCTAAGTAGAGCAAATAATAAAGATAATCTAATGAGTCAGACGAACCTACTATTAGTTTCGCTTAATGCTCTTCAGAAGAGCATTAAACGAAAATAATAGTAGGTCTCGTCTCTATATTATATAATTATATATATATATATATATATATATATATATATATAATATATATATAATGATGGGTAGAATAGTCGGTTGCAAACCTTTCCCATGCGTATTAGTCTTATGTGAAATGCAACCAGGCATATTGTCCATTCCTAACCCACGCATCCTCTCTGT
>CM042150.1:108057682-108063328 GCA_023376005.1 Doryteuthis pealeii | reverse complement strand
GTACCAGAAGGAGGGATTTTTTTCTTTGTTTTAAATGTCCCCCAAAGCCCTTAGCAACTAATAATGAAAAAACATTTGTCTTCGGAATCGTATTGCCTTTTATGGAAACGACCAACTATACAAATCGTATATATGTGTTACGAAGGTGGTGCTGAGGATAATCATGTCCCTGAGTATGTCGTTAAACTCCATCTGTTGGTGACGTTCCAGTACTGGGGCTTCATTGCCACTACCCCTAGTTCCAATCTTGTTATATAATCTATGCATAGATTATTGTCAACCCCCTGTATTTCTGAAGGGATGGCCCCTTTTCATATCACGGGCGGGACTATCCATGGAATATTACAGAAAGCCCGCGAAATACGTGAAGTCACGTGGGACCTGGTTGTGTCTTCAGTTTCAGCTTGGACGTCAGGCAGATAAGGCCTTAGCCGGAGCTCACCTGCATACGCGCGCTATGTTAGTTAGATGAATATGTTTAGTTAAGTAAATAAAGGTTTAAATAAATAATATGGTTTTGTGGTTGATGAATGTCCTGGCAACAAGACTGATCTAAAAGAAGAAATGAATTAAGTGCGACCGATCACCAAGACGAAGTCCAGATGCTAGAAGATGAACGTAAGATACCAAAGATGAGCAGAAGAATAATAGAAGTAAAGAAAGGGTATACAACAATCTAACATGCAGTGGTAGTACCTAGGGGTAAATAGATTTAAAAAAAAAACTAATTTAAATCAAGTGAAACCCCACACGTATGAATAAAACAAAAATGTATTTAGCATAAAATAACTACAAGGGTTAATGCCGTAAAATCCAACCAACTAACCAACATCTCTCTTGTTAAAATAGAGATTATGTGTTTGTCGGTCTGTAACCGAAACTACGTCACAATTCTCAGAGTTATTTACATTATAATCTTAATTATTAATTATCATTATTTAATCTGAATTAGCTTTCTTATTTAGTCTATGTTAAAGTCTAGCTGAGTTAGATTTTCCTTAAAACAGCCCATGTTTATTTATACGTTTTAAAATCCAATAATTCGTGTTAAATATCAATAAGAAAATAAGAGTTTTACATAGTATATGGTGTTTGATAATTTGCATACAGGTTTTAAAAAACAAAACGTGTTTTATTAAAATTACTTTATATCATTTCTATTTAGTCTCAAATTTATCACAAGCAACCATATCTATATAGAAATCAATTAAGATACAATAAAAATAACTGTAATCTTTTCATATGCGTTCTTTAGTAATTTTCAAGTTGATATAATGTTTTATGAATTAAAACGTAAATACTTGCGTCTGAAGGGTCACATATTTTTTGCTAGTAATCCTAATATACAGATTATATAAAAATAAAACAGACATATAACAATTCTTATATCTTATTATAATTGGAGATTGTGTTTTTTCTGTTTGTAACCGAAACTATATTCCTACTCAAGTCACAATTCTCTTAGTTATTTACATCACATTCTCCATGATTTTATTTTTAATCTAAACCTCAATTATTAATAAAATTGTCTTACATTATTAATACTGTTTAACTATGTCTACATACTGACAAAATGCAATTATATTTATATATACAACAAAATAGCGGTTTACGGAGTGAACGGGAAGGCTAATTTGCATATTAATATTAAAAAATCGAATTTAATAAATATGTGCTTAGTATTATTGATTTCTAACTGTTTGGTTTCAATTTAATGAATATAAAGCAAAAATCTCTTCAATGAATCTTAAATGAAATCCATTAACAAGATAAAATAACTGTCATTTATTCTTTACTTCCTCTTATAACTAAATACTTAATTAGAAAAAATAAACATGAAAGACGAGAGTGATGGAAGAGTAAGTTTCATTTGTTCATTTTTTATATACTCCCCCTGTTTCAACTTTTTATTTACTCCTCTGTTTCAAATCTTTTTATCTGTATTCTTATTAAATTTCATTAGCCTTTCTAATTTAATACAATATTTTATTACATTAAAACTTAAATACTTGCACCGGAGGGTGCATATATTTGCTAGTAGATTATAAAGATTATGAAGATTTTTTTGTTTGCTTTTTATTTATTTTCGTGCGTCGTCGTGATTGTGGTGACAATCCCTGCTTTAATTTAATCTATTGCTGTCGACTTAATTAAAAGAGCCATTCTCTTTTTGAACGTCTGTAGTCTGTCACACACCATTTAGTTCATGACCGTGGCACAGATTAAATGTTATTAGTCTCTTTCTTTCTTTGTGACCCGTCAAAAGCTATGAAAATGCTTCGCAAACTGCGAGACATTAACGTAAGAGTTTATATTTTTGACTATACATGGCTACATACATACATCAATACATCAAGTACTCAAACGTAACTAACTCAAGCACTCACACAGAGGCACATACACAGACACACACACATAGACACACACACACACACACACACACACACACATACACATACACACACACACACACACACACACACATATATATATTATATATAATATAATATATAGGTAAGGGAGCTCCTCACACACACACATACACACACACACATACACACACACACACACACACACTCATATATATATATATGTATAATATAATATATATATGAAATATATATTCGGACAACATATTTTCATTCAAACAGGTTTGGTTAAAAATAATAGAATCCTTATTGTTTTCAAGTTTCTTACCCCTTTTTTCAAACATTTTCTCTTTTTCTTTTCGAAAACATTTTCCTTTTTTCCTTTCTAAAATATTTCTGATGTTATCATCTGGAAAAGCGTTAATCAGTTTTCCGAAAGAGTTATTATTCCTAAACAAAGTACTTTCGGTTCTTTTCTGAAAGATTACCAAGGCTGTTTATACTTGTCTAAACTATCATTATCAAGACCCTTTATTATTGGACTAACCTATTGTTTTGATTTTGTCCATAAGGTGACGCTTACGATCGGTGGCAGTTTATTTATTTTTTTAAAATTTCTAACGAGCTAGGAAAACGTAATTGGGAATAAACATATTTCTATCTATCTAATATGAGGTTCATTTAATACATAGGGTGAATACTTTTGAAAAAAGCTACAATATTTTTTCGGCTAAACTTGCAAATCTGACGAAAATGAGGATGACCCAGAAAAAACAGAACCCAAATTATTTATTTATTTTCTCATTAAACTAACCCTATATCCCAACTCTAACCCTAAACCTAAACCCTAACCGAAACCCTAAACCCCATAGTTAAAATTAATAGTTTTATTACAACATTTATGGGTTCTGTTTTTTCTGGGACACACTAATTTTCCGACTGATTTCCAAGTTTAGGCATTTTTTTTCTTAGAATTATGCTTCCTTAAAAGTAAACTCAGCATTTGTTTGTGATGTCTTTATAGCAAAAATGATGTCTCCTAAAAATATTTGTTTTGATGCTATTCAAAATGTTGGCAAATCATGCAGAATACTCCAGGCTTACAAAAATATCATAAACTCTTAGCTGGCTGAGAAGTGAAAAATATATAAATTTTATAAAAGAGTGAGAGTACGGAGAAAAAAAACTTTTGCAAAGGTGCTAGAGGTTGCTTTGCCACTCAGAACATGAGTCGAAAAGAACATTGATAGAGTGGAATAACACTGACTCTCCAGTAAGGAAAAGGTTCAGGGCGCAGTTTTCAATAACGAATGTCATGCAGACTGTCTTCTTAGACATGAAATAATCCAGATTTCCTTGAAAAATATAAACATTCTCTTATTGCCAACTCCCCAGTAAAATTCACCTGATTTATTGAATTGCCTCCCATGTATGTATATTATATAATATATATATATATATAATATATATATATATATAATATATATATAAAGATGGAGAGAATGTCAGGAAACGTAAACACCAAATGACTTGTGCTGATCGATTTACCTAGTTTATTGTATGACCCTCATTATTATATATATATATATATAAATATATATATATATATATATATATATATATATATAATAAAAGTAATTGGTAATTTGTGCTTGAAGCATTGGTTAAGTATGTTATAATATATTAATAATTTGAAGGCAATTAAAAATGCGTATAAAAATAAAAACAAAAAGATGTCATTTTAATATTATTATTTTAAAAATTAACATCTTTTTGTTTTTATTTCTTAAACGCATTGTAATTGCCTTCAAATTTGAATATATTATAAATATATATTATATATAATATATATATATATATATATATATATTATGATGGCAGCAAAACTCGTGTTAGAGTATTGGCATTGCTTGATATGAAAATAGATAAATAAATAAATAAAATAGACATAAATAAAATAAAATAGAAAAATAAAATAAATAAAAAAAAGTTCGGAAGTTCAAAAGAATACAACGAGTTTCAAAAGTTCATCAAGTTCAACGGTGAGCTGCACGAATGTGGCTTTTTAGTCTAGCTAAAAGTCTTGCACATCTTCCCCATTCACAAGTTATTCCAGGAAGCACAGGTATTTACATTCGTTTATTTCGGCGCATGTACAGTTTGTTAACTCATTAGGCCCAGCTCTGCCCAGACACCGGCCTTCCGCATTGTTCACACAGTAGACCAATTTGAATCCCTTGTCGTCTGTTTTATTAACGTTTCCCTTGCGAACATCTCACTTTGATCGTTGATGTTGCCCTACGGTTGGTCTCAAATTTCATTGTGCCTATATATATATATATATATATATATATATATATATATATATATATATTATATATATATAGTGTGTGGTGTGTGTGTGTTGTGTGTGTGCGTTTACAACCTCTTTACACGAGCAGAATGTGACACAATGTCAAATTATTTAGCGGGGTTTAACAGGTTGAATTAAGAATTTTCGTTCTCCAAGACTGGTTACCTAAGGCTAAAGAGAACAGTCCACCCTACTGTTTAACCATAGCTAGTTGGAGAATATTTGAATTCATACTTGTCCCAAGTGTATTAGCTCTATTAGAAATGCAAACAATCTCGTCCAAAACTTGAACTCTCACCGTGTCCATTTCATACCACTACACAATGCCCTTCCATAAGTTATATATATATATTATATATATATATAATATATATGTGTGTGTGTGTGTGTGTGTGTGTGTGTGCGTGTGTGTATATTGTGTGTCAGTGTGTGTAAAACCGTGGGCGAGATTAATGAGATTTTGCGGACATAAGCCATTAATGATAACAAGAATAAGCCTATTCTATTAGTTATTTTAGATAAGGCACTTGAACATTCATATAAATATCTTGGGTTGTGTGTCTTTCACTCTGTCTGCGTGTCTGTCTCTCTCTTCTTTCTCCTCTCTCTCTATCCTCTCTCTCTATCCTCTCTCTCTCTCTCTCTCTCTATATATATATTATATATATATATAATATATATATATGTGTTGTTGTGTGTGTGTGTGTGCCTGCGTGTATATAGATTATTATGCGTGTGTATAGATTATTCTTTGGGTGTGTTTGTCTATATACATCTTGTACATCTGTTTGCCTTCTCTCTCTCTCTCTCTCTCTCTCTTCTCTTCTCTCTCTCTCTGTGTGGCGTGTGTGTGTGTACATATGTGTGTGTATGTGTGTTCAGAGATGCCTTAAATTCTCACTTACTACATGTACTTCCGCTTTG
>CM042150.1:108007682-108052682 GCA_023376005.1 Doryteuthis pealeii | reverse complement strand
TTGATATTCGGTTTACATACAGTACCTGCTGTTGATTAAATGGTCACCCATCTAAGTATTAAACAGACTGCTTAACTTAAAACATCGCTGCTTAACTTTGTTGATATAGTGGGAACCGGTTGTTTCATCGTGATTAGACGGTAAACAAGTAGAATCATCCGGATATATAAAGAATGCTGTAGGTACTTACCCAATCCGTTCGCCAACATAGAATGTGACAAGGGCACAATTATTGAGCATCCAGTGAGGATGGAACTCGCTATTCAGTAACAATGATTTAACAAGATTAGCTTGCTAACCGCAACACCATGATGGGACGCCCAATATAAAGGATGCTGTATGGTGGATGGGTTTATCTCTAGCGGAGGAAAATTATCGACCAAAAAAAATTGAAATGAGATTGTCTGCGCGTGGGAAATGGCAGTAATCATTTATTTTCATGTCTCCTTTAATTGGGGGCCATTGCGTAAGATGACAGCCATTTTAAGCCAATTGTCCTGGATACTTCTTTTTTTGTGTGTGTACATTGGGAGGAATCTTAGGTGAAAGGAAACCGGCCATCACGTGTTAGCTTCTTTGAAAAGTGGTGAGCTGTGGATTAAATATGGGATTCAGGTGAATCAAGTCTGTTGACGTTTGAATAGGTCACAAATTGGGAAAAGGAATTCATGGAACATTTCTCAAAAACCAATGTGGCTGATTTAGAATATTTGAATCGAGATGTTAGCTGGAATATTATTGCAAGCGACTCTTTAGCTGCTCCTATACTTACTCTAAATCTATCTATCTATCTATCTTACCCTGTTCATTTCTATCTACCTACCTATATTTGTCTGTTTGTTTGTTTGTTTTGTTTTACGGCATATCAACATCAGTGGGTCATTTAATGCCGATAAAGTTTTGAAATAAATCAATTCTTAATAATTGATAATACAATTTTTTTTATAAATACATTTTTCTATTTAACCCATAGATGGGACCCTAACAGGTACTACCACTCCTGGTCAGAGTGGACCAGGGAGCAATGGTGATGAATGGGGTGCTCCACATTCCCCAAACCTCCAAAACTGGAACCTCACCATCAGATAGAGTTTAACGTCATTCCCAGGACATGTAGACCTGCAGCCACCGCCTTCTAGCACCCATATGATAAAAAATGGTTGGGCCTTGCCATAAGGGCAATAGGGTTGGGAAAATCATATAAGTGCTAGGGCTTTACATGACCAGATGATTGAGAGGAGGGGGCCTCTCCGACCGCTCGTCTAGCCCAAGATAGGGCCAAAGTGGAGTATTGCATGTCATGAACTACTCATCCACCTGGGCTCTATCCTTAAGCATCACGTGTCACCACCCACGGCCAACAGGTGGCCCCAGTGGGGGAGTCTTACCCCTCTGCAGAGGTGCAGTCGGTGCATTCTAACGCTCCAGACGACAGGTCGGTATATTTGTCTATAACTTTCTATATACCTGTCGATCTGAAATGGAAGCGCGTGGTGTAATGGTTAAAGTCATGAGAAATGGATTCGTCACCCCAAGTTCATATCCTCGATGTGGTAATTGCATTTCTCTTAGCGCTAATACCCTTGGGAAAGGTATGAATCCTACTCTCCCTCCAGATATGGATAAATAGTAGGACAGACTGGGCGCTGTAACCTTGGTTCTACAACCAGTCTAGGAGAAGGAAAACTGTGAAATCAAACCTGTTGAACTCCGCTTAAGAAATTTACCTTGTGTCACATCCTGCTCAGATGGAGGGGTTGGTAAATATATATATACCTATCAATCTTAGTCTGTTCATTTTTATCTATCTACTTATCTCTAAAAATCAGTGGACACACACACACACACATATATATATATATTATCATTCATGCCAACAGCACAGATTCCCATGATCTCTGACCTTTTTTCACCACACGTCTCTGTCGGTCATCGCTCTTATCATGTCCATTGCACGGCATGTAGTGTCCGAACGGAGATAATGAATTTAAGTGTTCGCTAGTCGGCTAATACTTGGTTGTCCTTTGGAGGTGTTTATATATATATATATATCGTAGTCGGTCCATTTCTATATGCATAGCCATCTTAGTCTGGTCATCTCTAGCAACCTATCTATCTTAATCTATTCTCTTCTATGTATTTGTCTCTCTCGGTATATATATCTACATATTCTAGAGCATTCGTTCATCTATCTATCTATCTATCTATCTATCTATCTATCTATCTAGTGCGTCACTCAATACTAGAACGTTTTTACTTTGGTAATTTACTTTACGAGTTGTTCAGACGAGTAATCTGATTCTTGTTGGTATGGAGCTAGCCTGTCAGTCGGCGTATTTCACCTTGTTCATGTGCATAATTCATGTGCTGGCCCCTATTCTATCAAATTAGCATCTACTATGATTTACTCTGTATATGTAACACGCTTTTATCTCAGTTTACAAATTAACGCTGTTCACATGAATATTTCTTGTGTAGATTGAGTCATATACATTAGAGAATAACACACATACAAGCATATAATATATATATATATATATATATATATATATATATATATATATATATATTATAATATTGTTTGGCATCCTTTGGTCTACTAAAGACGATGGCGTAGTGTCCACTTTTTTGGTGTTTTTTTTTTAAATCTGCAACTGCATGAGTGGCTGAATAGCCCGATTTTTTAATGGCAATCTCTGGTGCTGTGACTGCGAACACTTCGGCTGGCTAGATCAAATGCCTTCGTTAGATTTATGAATGCGGTGTAGAGTGGCTTCTGCTCTCACGGCACTTTTCCTGCAGCTGCCGTAGTGAGAAGATCATGTCCACGGTTGTCCGGTATATATATATTATTATATATATATATATATATATATATATATATATATATATATATATTTTTTTTGTTATTAATTTTGGAGAATCATTATAAAGTGCTCAATTATTTCTTTAAAGAGCTGTATTTATTTATTTATTTAAGTCACCAATACAAATATATATATATATATTTATACTAAGAGAAGTACCCCGTCAATGTCCGTACTAAAAGGATTTTAGGAACATCAAGTGAGTGAGGAGGTAAGAGAAAATTATTTAGGAAAGTCCTTGTCAATTTAATAAAAAAAAAAGAGGCTTAGAATTAGCGTATTTCAATGTTCATTTATTTCAGGAATTGCTTTTTTTGTCTTTACATTTACAATATTATTTCTCTGAATTTTTTAGATAAGACTTGATAATTAGTATTATTTGGATTATTCGGACTATTGTACTTATCTATATTGTCATTTATACAACGTTTTGGCCGATGTGCCCTCCGGCCTTCTTCAGGTATTTCTAGTCTGACTCAGGAGTCTTCTCGAACTCTGGAACCTTCTTTTCGAACTCGGGAACCTTATTTTCGTAATCGGGAGCCATCACGGAAATTTGAACCCAACCCGTAGATCAAATAAATCCGAGTTCGAGAAGGCTCCCGAGTCCGACAAGAACTACCTAAAGAAGGCCGGAGGGCACATCGGCCGAAACATTGTACAGATAACAATAAAAATAAGGAAATATCTTAATTGCCAGTTGTTTTACTGTGATCAAAATGTATTCTTTTAGATCATTTTCTTTTTTACACAAATTAAAAAATAGAAAAAGTGACCATACAATAAAAGAATTAAAAATGTACATTTTTTTCGTATTAAACTTTTGATTACTACCTAGCGGATGAAAATGCGTGCCGCTTTTTTTGGGGTTTCACCCTCTTTGTCTTGTCAGATTATCGATCATATGGAGGTCCAATCTCACAGACAAGTTAAAGAGACAGTTCTTCCAGGCCGTTGTCGTGTCAATACTGCTGTATGGCTGCACCACCTGGACCCTAACTAAGCGACTAGAGAATAAACTAGATGGGAGCTGCACAAGAATGCTGCGGGTGATCATGAACAAGACGTGGAAACAACACCTTACCTCATATGGCAGAGACGTATCAGTATCATTGACAGGTTAATTTTTCAAGGATATATAAAAACATCAAAAATCTTATGTATGTGTGTGTGTATATATATATATATATATATATATATATATATATATATATAATATATACTTGCCTATTTACAGATTTAAGTCCTCTGATGATTGTAAAAATATTTCCCGTAAAGATGTATCAATTAATATTTCACCCCAGACTGACAGCCGCTGATAGCCGCAAGGGTAATGAGCTTGGCAGACGAAAATCCTGTCGGGTTTCGATCCCGGTTAGTGGTAGCGGTTAAAAAGTCGAGCCGCGCTGATGAGAAGTAAGCTTCGAAACACGTGTCTGTGGATGACTGACACACACACACACACACACATATATATATATATATATATGTATATTTTTTTTTTTTCATCCGAAACTAATTTTTAGTAAATAGTATTTTCCTGCCCCTCATGAAAATTTAAGTTTTTTAGAATTACACTATAATTTTTAAAATGTATATTAAATGTAATTTTTTTCGCATACCGACATAATGAAGAACATTCAATCAATGTAAAGGATATAATAAGTATTTTCAGTATTAAAACAATTTTCACTATTAAAACAAACTAGCACTATGATGATCGTAACAGTAACAGAATATAATACCAGGGAGGGGGGTCGAAACACTAGTTTCAAATATAAAAGCAAATAAAAAAAAGTCTCACCTTAATCAACATCAACATCCTTTATACTAAGACTAAATAACCACACATCCACTATAAATCTCAAATCCCCGCATAGTACAATAGCACTTCATTTTAACCCCTTATCACACAACCTTACACACCTCAAATGCATTTTAATAGGACACGCATTTCCAACAACGCAATCTAGAAAACAATCAGAAACTAAATGGATTCTAAAATTACAAACACACGTGAAGGGATTGAACGCAGACATCGGAATTCTCCGTTATTATATATATTTCACAGACGCTGCCGCTGTCGATAGCAACAGAGACAAGGAAGCCGTTAAACAGGAATACCATTCATTTGATAAAGGGTATCTAACGAACCTAAAAATTTATGAAAAAAAATAATAATAAAAAAATAAGTGAATTCCATACTCCATAATATCGAGTTCATTCATTTATATATTTTTAATGCTTCGTAATAACGCCCAACTTTAAAAAATACATTTAATATATATATATATATATATATATATATATATATATATATATATATATATATATATTGTGAAAATAAAATGGAAATTAATCCGACAGTATGAATATGATATAATGAAAAAACAAAAGATGTTTACAACTGAAATACGCTCATCAGTAGAGAAGTGTGCAAAACCGTTTCAGGGCCAAATCTCTCGACGATTTTAAAAAGCAACACCGGCCGATCCTCAACTAATATGAGTACCCTTTCGCATTATAATGCATCGACCGCAGGTGGGTCGGTCATCAACAAAAATAAGACAGGGAAAATGACCGTTAGTAAAAACAGAACGCTGCTAGTCAAACGTTGGAATTAATCAACAAATATATATATATATATATATATATATATATATATATATATATATATATATATCAAAACATTCAACACAAGCAGGATGTGACACAAGATCCATTTTAAGCCATGTTTGAATTTAGAGTTTTGCTTTGGATACACCGATTGGCATACCAAGATTAAAACGCCCAGTCTGTCCTAATATATATATATATATAATATATATATATATATATATATATATAATATACCAAGCGTGTTGGTAAATCCTCGCGGTGAGAAAAACCCAGCAGATAGTTTGATTGTAAAAATATACTACCAAACATCAACCGGGGAGAAAAAAAATTTTGGAAAAAAGAAAAGACCAAGATAGTCATACCAACAAAAAGTAATCTATTGGCCAAAAGAAAAACAATTTTATATATAATATATATTATATATATATATATATATATATATATATATATTCATATAAGTGCTAGGAAAATAAGCTAATAAGTAAAAAGTGCTCAATACCTAAGTAGAGCAGATAATAAAGAAAAATCTAATGACTCAGACGAACCTACTATTAGTTTCGTTTAATGCTCTTCTGAAGAGCATTAAACGAAAATAATAGTAGCTTCGTCTGACTCATTAGATTTATGTATATATATATATATATATATATATATATATATATAAATGATGGGGTAGAATAGTCGGTTGCAAACCTTTCCCATGCGTATTAGTCTTATGTGAAATGCAAACAGGCATGTCCATTTCCTACACTGATAATCGTTTTCAAAACGAGCGGCTCAAGTAATGAATGTTCAATATATTGAGCCTTCTCTTTTGTCCCTTTCTAATGTCTTCTTCATTACTACTGAATAACGAGTTCGATCCTCGTTGGATGTCGCACTCTCGTGATCACGTGTCACATTCTACCCGTGGCAAACGGGTTGGCTGAACACCAACGTCTCACCCTTTCTCTCATCTCTTGTTTCGAATTTTGAGTCTTTATTTCCCATTCCATCAAAATTTATTAAATCAGAGATTGTCATACGGAAATATAAACTAGAAATAAAACAGGACCAGGAGTGGCCGATGTCTACAGTTCACACTTGCCGACAGATGGAGCCACTGGTCTGTCAGATGTCATCATAAGAAAGACTGAAAAACAATTTATTACAGACATCTGAAAGTGATATTGATAATGGCCGAGAAAGATGATGAGAAAAGTTTCAATAAATATGAAATTATTCACACACACACACACACACACACTGAATCTCTCTCTCTCTTTCTCTCTCTCTCTCTCTCTCTCTCTCTCTCTCTCTCTCTCAAACACACATATACAAATATATGTAAACAACTATGTCTTATTTGACATGTGTAAATTATTAAACGCACATATATATCTCTAGACGCAAACATATTTACGCATAAATTAATATAAGAGTACACACACATGCATAAACACAAACACACGTACAGACACACACAGCACACACACACACACACACACACACACATATATATAAAATATATATATATATACTTATATTTATATGTTTATATAAATTACTCATATATCGCAGATTTTATAGTAAAACTTTTAGATCAAAATTCGCTATTAACTACTTGTCAGGCTTGTTGACATGTTAATATTCCCTTGTAAACTTAAGACTGGCTTCGTAGATAGTCTTTAAAAATGGGTGCCGACATGTAAGTAAATTAGGTAAAATTGTCGGAGTGAACTATTGTCTGTATCAGTCGGACAGTGAGGGAGTATATCCCCTTTTCATTAGCGCTTAGCCAGAAAGATTATATTTTGCTAGCATGGAGCGCAGCCCTTGCCGTCAGCTCAAAATGTACCACCCAGAAAAGATTACCTAATCTGTGCTCCTCATACGCTGAGATCGGGGACCGGTATCGGACTTTGAATATTAAGATTCCAAGGAGGGTGCTCTACTGACTGATATATACTCGTATGCATGGCTATATATATATATATATATATATATATATATATATATATATATATATATATAGCCATGCACACGAGTATATATATATATATATATATATATATATAGCCATGCACACGATTATATATATATATATATATATATATATATATATATATATATATATATATATATATATGAAAGGTAAAATGGATATGAATCCGACAATATGTGTAGAAAGTTTTGTAGAAAAAACAAGATGTTTAAAGTTTTGCTGACAGAAATCCGTTTCAACCGTAAGCGGTCTTTATCAAAGCAACATTGCAAACGGAAAAAAAAACGAAATGAATATATCATTATTCACGAGGCACAGAACGCTCTCGGCCAGTACCGGAATTTTCAAATAATTTAAAAAATGCGTATTTTATGTTAAAAATAAGATAAATTTTATTTAAAAAAATATTATCTTTAGCGAGAGCATTCTGTGCCTCGTGATTAATAATATATTTATTTTGTTTTTTCCGTTTACAATGTTGCTTTGATAAAGACTGCATATGGTTGAAACAGATTTCTGTCAGCAAAATTTTAAACATCTTGTTGTTTTTTCTACAAATCTTTCTACATATATATATATATATATATATATATATATATATATATATATATATATATATATATATATATATATATATTTATATATTATATATATATCCCTGCGTACGAGTAGGATGTGACATAAGGTTAATTTCTTAAGTGGAGTTTATAAGTTTTAATTTAGTTTTCCTTCTCCCAGACTGGTTGCCTAACCACATTTAAAGGGCCCGGTATGCCCTGATATTTATCCATAGCTGGAGGGTTAATTGTTGGATTCATATTTTTCACAAGGCTATTAACTATATGTTAAATGCAAACAACCTCGTCAAGTGTTTGAACTCGTTTCGCCGCCGTTATCCAATTACGGTAAGCGTCACACACACACACACACACACACACACACACACATACACATAATATATAATATTATATATATATATATATATATATATATATATATATATATACTAGTAAAAGTACCCGGTTCATGACCGGACTAAAAATGAATTTAGAAATAGGAACCCCAGAGAGTGAGAATGAGAAATCAGGAGTAAGAGAGAAAATACAGGAAAAATGATTCGTCAATTTTTTTAAAATCACCGAGAATTCGTATTGTACATTGTTTGTTTATTTTAGAATATATTTTTTGAATATTTTGAATATTTCAATAATAATAATAATAATAATAATAATAATAATAATAATAATTCTTAATATTTTAATAATAATTTTAATAATTTTAATAATAATAATAATTTTGATAATAATTTTAATTTTTTTTTTTAATATTAAATATTTTGAGTGTTTTGAAACATTCTTCTTTCTTTAAAAACTTTTTTTTACATATAACAAAATCTTAAATTCAGTTCTTAATTGCTTCATTTTTTTTCAATTGCTTGGGTGTTAAAGGGATAATGATAAATTTGTTTAATTTGTTTTCTTTTTACCCCTAAAAAAGTACCAATTAAAAGGAGTGGGGTATCAAACATGTGTCCTTATTTATTTTCCTCTGACGATAGGGTTTGTATAATACGCCGATTGCACCTCTGCTAAGGAGTAAGACCTCCTTCCAATTGGGACACCTGTAGGCCACGGTTGGCGACTCGTGATGCTTATGGACAGATTCCTTTTGGCTTTTGATAATTTGCTTTAGAAGCATTGTTGAGTAAAGTATATTATTATTTATATTTTTTGCTTGAAGTCAATTAAAATGCGTATACCGTATAAAATTCGATAATTATTGAAAATAATCATGACAAGTGAACTCAGCAAATATTGTGCCCCACGTAGAACATCGTACAGCTGCGTGCTGAGTTCCTGGTTTCGATTTCTGTCGGAGGGAAATCGTAAGTATACATCGCTGATGAGACTTATTAAAGTTGAAACAGCTGTACGATGTTCTACGTGGGGCACACTATTTGCCGAGTTCGCTTGTCATGATTATTTTCAATAATCATCGAATTTTATACGATATATGCATTGTAATTGCCTTCAAGGAAAAAATATAAATAATAATAATAATAATAATAATAATAATAATAATAATAATATAATATATATATATATTAAAGAAATGGATACAATGGAAACCTACTCGGTTTCACCATAATGATCTTCAGGTTTAAATCCACTGGATTAATCTAGGTACCGATTAATTGCAAACCGATTACACGTGTGTTCATTGAATAAGATAATAACGTAATATCTTATTCAATGAATACACGTGTAATCGGCTGCAAATTAATCGGTACCTCGATTAATTCAGTGGATTTAACCCTGAAGATCATTATGGTGAAACTCGAGTAGGTTTCTATTGTATCCATTTCTTTAATAAATTTGCTCTACTTTGTATTGAGCACTTTGTATTTGTTTTATCGCGGACTTAACCCCTGGATTCTGTGCACCTCCAACGATCGTGCCCATATTCACCGGTAAGCCACCTTTTATATATATATATATATATATATATATATATATATATATATATATAGCCGTAGATGGGCTACTAGGTAGTTTCTATTAGGATGATTCTAAGTTGGATAATTCTTCCAATAGCGGCATGTTAAAGAGTTGTTCAGGTCCAAATTGAGAGTACGATGTTCAATATCATTGAACAGAGTCATATAATTGTTAAAGAGAAACCCTTAAATATTTATATATATCCCTACCCACAGTTATCTATTTCAACCCACAGATACCTAATGTAGAAATAGATCTATAACCACAAAATGACCGATTTTAAACTATTTTGTTTACCAATATATATATATATATATATATATATATATATATATGGTATCCAAATGACTGGTAGTAAGGGATGATTCCATCTGGGATCCTCAAAGTCTCACTGTATAACCATACTGTATGCTCCTGTAGGTGCAAACATATAATTAATACAAGGATTTTTATAAGTCCCAAGAGAGCTCAATGTATAATAGTCAATAAATTAGATTAAATACAAAGCAATATATAACTTTCAAAGAAAAAAAAAATTAACAAATCGTCATTCCGTTATACGGAATGACGGTTTTTAAGTTTTTTCTTTCTTTGATATATATATATATATATATATATATATATATATATATATATATATATATATATAATCCAAAAGTCCAGAGAAGAAATCTTCCTTACGACACAATAGTTTTATTTAAAAAAACCTGTCGCAGTTTTAGAGCTCAATGTGTGCTCTTAATTTTAGAGTCACAGAGCAAATATATAAGTAAAGAAATAACAAAAGACTTAGAGATTTAGAATTATAGTCTATTTCAGGGAGTTTAGACAAATAGTCTAACTCTCCCGACTCATCAAATGCGAATGATGAATTCTTTATTACTTTAAAGGCATTTGAAAACAGATTTGTATTTTTTATTTTTTTTTTATTTTTTAAAATGTTATAGTCTTGTGATATGAATTCCAAATGAAATCCTTGATGTTGCAAAAAAAAAATGTTTATGTTGTAGTCTCACTTCCGCCACAAAAAAGCTCGGTCAGCAAAAAATGTATCTCTTAAATATATATATATATATATATATATATATATATATATATATATATATATATATATATATATATATATATATTAGAAACTCAACACTGTAATTCCATATTAAATTTATTTCGACCAAAACTTAGGCCTATATAATATATATAGTTTTGGTCGAAATAAATTTATAATGGAATTACGGTGTTGAGTTTTTCCTTCCTTTCTAAGATAAATATTGCTCTGTATATAATCTAAAAAGTTTATTATACATTGAGCTCTTTTTAGTGATTTAAAGATTCACTGTATTTATACTTACTGGATCATACAATAATAATAGAGTGTATCTCAGAAATCACATATAGAATCATCCCTCACTACCAAATTTGGGATACCTCTCATCTCTCTCTCTCTCTCTCTCTCTCTCTATATATATATATATATATATATATATATATATATATATATATATATATATATAATATTCTTATAATTGAGATTGTGGGTTTGTATGTCTGTAACCGAAACTATATTACTATTCAAGTCACGATTCCCTTTGTTATTTACCTCACATTCTCCATAGATTTTATTTTTATTTAAACCTCAATTATTAATAGAATTGTTTTATATCATTAATACTGTTGACCATATATACATACTAATAACATGCAATTGTATGTATATATACAACAAAATAGCAGTTTACAGTGTGAATTTGAAGGCTAATTTGCATATTGATCTTAAAAATTTGATTTTAATAAATATATGCTTAGTATTGTTGATTTCTAATTGTTTGGTTTTATATTAATGAATATGAGCAAAACTCTCGGGGATTAATCTTAAAAGAAATCCTGAACAAGAAAAATAACTGTAATATTATACTTTACTTCCTATTTTAACTAAATAGTTAAATTAGGAAAAATTTACCAATGAAAGACGGGAGTAAGGGAAAATGATGGAAGAGTTAGTTTCAAAGTTGTTCTATTTTTCAATCATACCCACTCTGTTCCAAATCTTTTTTTATCTGCATTCTTATTTAGTTTCATTACCCTTTCTAATTTAATATGATATTTTATTGAATTAAAACATAAATACTTGCACCCGAAGGGTACATATATTTGCTAGTATATATATATATATATATATATATATATATATATATATATATATATTCTCTAAAAGTGCTGCATTAAAAGAGAGTTGTCCGTACAATATTCGGTACACGAGCGCTGTCCAAATTTCCCGCACTTTTGTGTCGTCCTTGGCGACCATTGCAATAAACACATTTAGGGCGTACTTTTCTTTATATGCTTATAAAGCAAATATTTTGGAGTCATAAATAAGATTCTATTTAAATCTCGCATTTCAATTCAGTTTTCCGACAGCTTACGGCCAAAATAATATATAATAAAGTAACTTTTACGGCAACGTCAACACATACACACACGTGTGTACGTGTATTTTAATCTGTGTGTGCGTGTGTATACGCTAAGATAGACACAATCGTCCTTACTTTCATATAAAAATGAAAACGAGAAGATAGGTGAAGAAACTAGATACACCTTTTGTCTCGTTTGAAGGCGCTTTCAGTGATGTACACAGTTTCAAGGAGCAGAGCAGGCACCTGCTATTTTTTTAGATGAATCGTGAAATCAGATTGGGGTGGGGTTGATCAGACTTGCTGGGCCATTCCTTAAGGGCAGACCAAGATATAAGTAGAAACTGATACCATCAAAGGGATATCCAATTACATAAGACGGAGATTCCTACAAGCCCGTCTAAGCAATGATCATAAATACACACACACACACACACACACACACACATATACATATATATATATATATATATATATGATCTATCTCTGTGACTATCTATCTATCTATCTATCTATCAAAATCCACAAATCAGCGCGTGATTGTAGAGTAATTGTTAGTGAGTTATTTTTGCCGAACTCTGAACTTCTGTATGTGTGGTTTAACATATGAGTGATACACACACACACACACATATATATATACATATATATATACATATATATCCTCCACACATCCTCATATATATATTATATACGTGTAATATATATACATACACACAAACATACACACTCATATATATATATATATATATATATATATATATATATATATATAAACACACATTATATATATATAGCTCTTACACCTGTAACTGAGCACTATTTTCTTTTTTTAACACAAAATACCAATATATATATATTATAATAAAAGTTGCATAAAACACACACAATCTATCAAATATCGAACATATTCTGCCAAAATAATAACTCAATGCCTGAAGAAAACAACAGATCAGAAACACGTGATATGTAAAAAAAGAATTTAAAAAAATTTTCTGAGATCATAATACATTTTGCGGGCCCTCTTTTTTATAAATATTAAATTTTCTCCCGTTGGAACCAGAACAACATATATATATATATATATATATATATATATATATATATTTATTATAATGGAGATTGTGTGTTTTTCTGTCTGTAACCGAAACTATATTCCTACTCAAATCACAATTCTCTTAGTTATTGACATCACATGCTCCATGATTTTATTTTTATCTAAACCTCATATTATTAATAAAATTGTCTTACATTATTAATACTGTTAACTATGTCTACATACTGACAACATGCAATTGTATTTATATAACAACAAACTAGAGGTTTACAGTGTGAACGGGAAGGCTAATTTGCATATTAATATTAAAAAATCGAATTTAATAATTATGTACTTAGTATTATTGATTTCTAACTGTTTGGTTTTATTTTAATGAATATAAGCAAAAATCTCTTCAATGAATCTTAAATGAAATCCATTAACAAGATAAAATAACTGTCATTTTATTCTTTACTTCCTCTAATAACTAAATACTTAAATTAGAAAAAATGAAAGACGAGAGTGTGATGGAAAAGTAGTTTCAGTTGTTCCATTTTTTATTACTCCCTCTGTTTCAAATCTTTCTATCTGTTTCAAATCTTTTATTTAGTTTCATTAGCCTTTTAATTAAATACAATATTTTATTACATTAAAACTTAAATACTTGCACCCGGAGGGTGCATATATTTTCTAGTATATATAATATGGTAAAGGAAAAGGCTTAATAATCAGATATTTTGCGGTTATAGATCTATTTCTGACCACAGGTATCTGTGTATACGTATGCATTTCCTCAGACCACTAACTTTATTGAAAATTCTCCATATGAAATCGGTTTGATGAAACCCAGAAGAGAGACAGATAAAGTAAGATAAAGATATAAAGATATATATATAGATAGATAGATAGATAAATAGAAAAATAGAGGGATAAAGAGTAAGAGATAAACTTATAGATATAAAAGTTTAAGATAGATAGATAATAGATAAGGGATTAGATAGATGCATGCATAAAACCCAGAAGAGAGACAGATAAAGTAAGATAAAGATATATATATATATATATATATATATATATATATATATAGATAGATAGATAGATAGATAGATAGATAGATAGAAAAATAGAAAATAGAGAGTAAGAGATAAACTTATAGATATAAAAGTTTGAGATAGATAGATAGATAGATAGATAGATTGATAATAGTAAGGGATAGATAGATGCATACATAAAACCCAGAAGAGAGACAGATAAAGTAAGACAAAATATATATATATATATATATATATATATATATATATATATATATATATATATATTATAAAAAAGAAGGTCCGCAAAATGTATTTTGTTCTCAGAAAAATTTTTTTTATTCTTTTTTGTTTTAAATGTGCAACACGTGTTTCAGATCTTCTGGTATCTTCTTCAGGCTTTGGTTCCTGAAGAAGATACCAGAAGATCTGAAACACGTGTTGCACATTTAAAACAAAAAGAATAAAAAAAATTTTCTGAGAACAAAATACATTTTGCGGACCTTCTTTTTTTATAAAATATTGAACAACACACATATATATATATATATATATATATATATATATAGATAGATAGATAGATAGATAGATAGATTGATAATAATGGATAGATAGATGCTTACATAAATGGGGATAAAAATAAGTGTTCAACCCAGCGCGGTAATTAATTGGCATTTGATCAGAAAATTGCAAGTATATATTTTAGTTATTAAAAGGAAAAACGTATGGAAATAATTTGACAACTTATGTGAAATTAAATGTGTTGTGAAAAATAAATGTTTTTCTTATAATTTCAGAATTGCTGAACTGTCTTACCAAAATATTTAAGTCAGTATGTGTTTGTGTAAACATACAAAAGTATCTTATGGAGGCACGTGCTCTAATGGTTAGAGTCGTGAGGACTAGTCTCGTCGACCCGAGTTCAATTTCTGGCCGGAGCTGTTAAAATATCACATGGCGCTATTTCCTTGGGAAATGTATGAATCAAATTCACCCTCGAGCTATGAGTAAATAGCAGGTCAGACTGGGGTCGAGGAGAAGGTAAACCTGTTACTCAGCTTAAGAAATTAATCTTGTGTCATATCCTGCTCCTGATAAGGTTTTGGTAAATATACACAAGGAACTTAGATAATATATTCCATTACACACACACACACACACACACACACACACACACACACACACACATATATATATAATATATATATATATATATATAATGCCTGTAACTACATTAACTGTATACAATAATAATAATATTAACAATAATAATGATAGTGGAAAAAATGCTGATGATAAATAACACTAGTAATAATAACAACAATAATAATTAGAATAAAATAAAATAAACACAACCCTAATTGTTTTATTTTTATAGTTTCATCCAAACACACATACATGCACACCAACTGCCATTTATAAATGTATTAGCAATGGCTACCCGGCATCGCCTGAGTAGAGGGTTTTTTAAAGTTTGTCCTGCAGATCCATTATTACTGAATCGTGAGTTGAATCCTCGCGTGATGCCCTATTTAAATCCCTGTGTAAAAAAATTGACATTGCATTGATCCAGCTAATCTAAAAAGAAATGTTAATGTCTATTATCTAAAATATTATATGAAAAAAATATCCATGCTATTATCATTTAATTTTATTTTCTAATTAGCTTCACGAATATAAATCAAATCTCTATTATTTTTGCTCAAAAACCAAGCCCTGGTGATACTTAATGTGTACTTGTATTTACTTTGTCGTTAATTGTTTTATTTTCGAAGATTCCTCCGGACATACATACATATACAAACAACTGCCCTTATATATGTCTAGATAGACAAATCTTTAATTTAAAGAAATTAAAGTTATTTCCAAATATTTTAGTCTGTCTGCATTTTGATACTCCGTTATAAAGCCCTTAAATGATACATCACAGCAATCCATTAATCTCTACTCTCTCTCTCTTTCTCTCTCTCTCTCTCTCTCTCTCTCTCTCTCTTTCTCTCTAGATACTTCTGCCTTTAAACACAGACACTCACCATTTAGTAAGCATGTACATTGTGTTACCCTCATTTACAGCGTGAATATGTATAAGGCTTTGATTTAAACTTGGGAATTCCTCTTCGGAACTTATTTGAATTATTAAGAGCTTTTATGTAGATTGGCTTGAAATCCACTGAATGGAATCATCGCTCTGAAAAGCCTCCAGCAACGTGAAACGCGTCCGGGGTGTAATGAAGGAAAGTCGGCGTTTATACGAACGCATGAATTCGAAAAGATAAAAGAAATCCAATGTGTCTCCATTGGTAGCTAAGCATTTATATATAAATAATAACGACTTCGGGTCCTTTTTCTTATCTGCTTTTTTCTTTTCAAAATATTGAATGAACAAGTCACTCTTTTATTCCTTACCATCTTTGGCTTTTTCAAAAGATATCGCATAACATGGCAATTAAATGCAACTGGTGATGCCAAAAGGAGGAATTGAAAACCCGGTAATTATGAACTTTTGTTTAGTAAATTATGGTGACCCAGAAAAAAACAGAACCCAAATTATTCCCAAAAGAGTATTCGGTAATTATTATCCCAGTGAACCACCGGCTATGGCAGGTGTGAAAAACTCGGTAATAATGATAATAATAATATGACCGATGATTACCTCGGCAAGCACCATTGGCTATGCGTCTACTCTTTCCGAAGATAGATATAAATTGTCTGTCACCGATATTGAGCACACTATATTCATAACACACACATTACAAACTATATATATAATAGTGACTATATATATATATATATATATATATATATATATATATATATATATATATATGATATAATGAAAAACAAAAGATGTTTACAACTGCATGTGCTCATCAGGAGAGAAATGTGCAAACCGTTTCGGGGCCTATCTCTCGACGGTTTAAAAAGCCACACCGGTCCTACCTCACTGACATGAGGACCCTCGCAATATAATGCATCGACCGCATTTTTTTTTATTAATTCCAACGTTTGACTAGCAGCGTTCTGTTTTTGCTAACGGTCATTTTTCCCGTTTTATTTTTGTTGATGACCGACCACGTGCAGTCGATGCATTATGTCCTCACATCAGTGAAGTAGGGCCGGTGTTGCTTTTTAAACCGTCGAGAGGAAGGCTCCGAAAACATTTCTCTCCTGATGAGCTCATGCAGTTGTAAACATCTTTTGTTTTTTTATTATATCATATTCATACTGTCGGATCAATTTCCATTTTATTTTCACATATATATATATATATATATGTATGTGTGTGTGTGTGTGTGTGTGTGTGTGTGTGTGTGTGTGTGTGTAGTAAAGATTAGAGGTAGAAATGTGGACATAGGAACAAAACTCAGACAAGTATATGTAGGAGATATATTTCGCCGTACATTGAGCGCGGCTTCATCAAAACGACTGATGAAGCCGCGCTTAAGTACGGCGAAATATATCTCCTACATACACTTGTCTGAGTTTTGTTCCCTTGCCCACATCTCTACCTCTAATCTTTACTACATTCTGTCGGATTTACCCAATCTTCCTATCCTCATATATATATATATATATATATACTAACCGACCATGAACGGGTTTAAACTCTTCTTTTCTGAAAAAGAGAATTTTTTTTTTTTTGTCTTTTTCTTTCAAAATTGTTACACTGATGAAATACAATGTAGCAACATCTTCATGACGTTAGCGAAAAAAAAAACACGCAGAGGATGTACAAATGACGAAGCGATCGCATAGCTTACTCGCTTTTTGGAAAAATAATGCTTCCGTTTGAATTTAAATTATATTCTGCTTCCCTCTCGATGAGTCCGGATTAAAAACAAGCTCTGATGATGATTTTTTTATAAATCGAAATATTGTTCAATATTAGGTATGAAAATGATAAAAAATATATTAAATTTTAACAATATTGTGTGTTTTCATACCGGTTTATCTACACACACACACACACACACACACACACACATATATATATATATATATATATATATAGCAAACTACAGACACGTTTCGAGGTATCACCTCTCATCGGTGCAGTTATACCATTTTAGCAGCTGCCTCTGGCCGGAAACTTCTTACCCATACGGCCACAATCAGCTGCCAATTATAGCAGGCTATTTAATCGCTATATTTCTAAGCGGAAATAAATTCACTAAGAGTACTCAAACTTTGTAAACAAAGTGAGATTTGGCTTTAACGCCGAATACGGTGATTTTTTGCAATTAAATTCCTCCTAAATAGAGTGCTCAACTGAAATTAGGAGCGTATAATAAAGCCAACTACAGACACGTGTTTCGAGGTATCTATATATATATATATATAAAAAGATAATGAATTGGGTAAAACACAATTCTATTAAGAAAAGGATTGTGAAACCGAAAACCGAGACATTAGAGGGATATTATATTCCAAGAGTAAAATTAAATATAATTGAAATACAATTTTTTTACGTCTTTATGCATATGTTGTTCACTTTAGCTTACAAAATGTTGTCACTAGACACGAACTATATATATATATATATATATATATATATATATATATATACTATATGAGTGTGAAACCATAATATCACCATTGATTATATATATATATATATATATATATTATTATTATTATTATGATATGCTATAGAAAATTTTGAATCACAATGCTGCAGTGTATGGTCAAATGTATTTAAAAACATATTTGTTCCCTCGTCCAGACGTTTGTTTTCATTTCGCTAATTAGCTGAGTCGGTATGAATTTCAATGCTGAAATAAAATTTAAAAAATACTCTCTAAGCAATTATTTCGTAACACTTTTCCCAGATTTAGAAATTGAAGCTGCAACGAAATATCCTATATCTAATCACTAGCAATGGCTACCCGGCATAGTTTAAGTAGAGTGGGGATTTTTAAAAGTTAGTCCCGCAGATCCATTATTACTTAATCGTGAGTTGAATCCTCGTGGATGCCCCATTTAAATCCCTATGTAAAAAAAAAGACCTTGCATTGATCCAGCTACTCTGAAAAGAAATGTTAATATCTACTATCTGAAATATGAAAGGAACAAAAATTCCATCCTGTTATCATTTAATTTTATTTTTTAATTATCTTCACGAATATAAATCAAATCTCTATGATTTTTGCTCTAAAACCAAGCCCTTGTGATATGTAATGAGTATATATATTTACTTTGTCGTTAATTGTTTTATTTTCGAAGTTTCCTCCAGACATACACATACCAACAACTTCCCTTTATATATGAATATATATATATATATATACACACACATATGTATAGATTATGAATAGTAATATCTGTACTCGTCGGAGAGGTAAAGAGTTAAGTGTCTATCATATTTTCAATCTAAATGATTTTATCAGAGACCTACTGATAATTAACTAAATCAATGTAATTCCTTTGTTAAACAGTTTAACTAAGAATTACATGGACTTAGTTAAGTATTGGATAGGGTCCTGATGAAATCATTTCGATTGAAACCATGGTAGACACTTAACTCTTTCTCTAATATAACCACTTATATTATTATTATTATTATTATTATTAGAGCTATGTTTTAATATATTGGTCACTTTTGGTTAAACTCATGCCACTACAACAGAAAATTAAATCTATATATATATATATATATATATATATATATATATATATATAAATATCAACGGGGTTAAAACTCTTCTTTTTTGAAAAAGAGTTTCTATTTTTGAACTTGAAGTATGTCTTTTTCTTTCAAAAACTGTTACACTGAAGAAATACAATGTAGCAACATGTTCATGACGTTAGCGAAAAAAAAAAAAAACACGCAGCGGATGTACAAATGACGAAGCGATCGCTTAGCTTACACGCTTTTTGGAACAACAACAATATATACATATATATATATATATATATATATATATATATATATATATATATATATTCAAAACACACTTTTGTCCCAATACTAAATTCCGAAAAATACTCAACGACAACACCACCATTTTAGAAAACAAATAGGTAAACAAAGACTAAAGATTTTAGAAGCACTGCATATTAGACACAAAAATCCAAAAACTAAACAAAATGAACTTCCACAATAACACTAATGTTCTAAAATGCCTATAATTACATTTACAATTTATACAATAATAATAATAATAATTAACAATAATAATAATACTGGAAACAATGATAATAATAACACTAATAATAATAATAATAATAATAATATATATATATATATATATATATATATATATATATATATATACATATATATTATATATATATATAATTTTTACCACCTACCATACTAATGGCTGAACTTAGTGCCACCAACCTCATCTCTACATCTTTTTATCATCTCCATGCAATAAATCAAAAACTCTCTTCTGACCAACCAAGAATTTGAACCCACTTATCCCTACCCCCTTAGCAACTTCCTAATCTTATCTCCCCGCACAAACTACAATCCTCTGATCTTCACCCCCCTTTCCATGATAGATATCCTCTGATCAACCAAATCTTCACTAACTTTCCCTTCCCTTGAATTTCATCACCAACTCACTTTCTCTTCTATAAATACAAATGTACGTACCTTGATTTAAATATTTTTTTTTACCTTACCTCATACTGTCGGATTTTACTCCAATCCTCCTATCTTCACACACACACACACACACACACACACACACACATATATATATATATATATATATATATATATATATATATATATATATATATATTTTCTTGAAGGCAATTACAATACGAATATCGCATAAATTCGATAATTATTGAAGATAATAATAATGACAAGTGAATCTCACAAAAGAATTACTCGGTGTGTAGAATATCGTACAGACTGTTTCAACTTTATTAAGTCTCATCAGCAATATATACTAACGACTTCCCTCCGACAGAAATCGAAACCGGGACCTCAGCAGGATAGTTAGAAACTATACTGTTTCAGCCACGATTCTATAATTATCGAATTTATGCGATATTCGTATTGTAATTGCCTTCAAGCAAAAATATAAATATCAATATATATTCTTTATTCAACAATGCTTCTAAAAAATAAAAAAATAAAAAACAAACATAAAAAAACTTATGTATATATATATATATATCATATATATATATATATATATATATATATATATATATATATATATATATATATATATATATATATATGCGTATACATGTGTGTATGGTTTTGTGTTTACTTTCTACGAAATGACCGATTGTCTATAACCAGCGGCATATAATAATGTTGTAGTATGTAAGCGGACAAGTGTGAGTGTACGAAATTTAAATGCCTAAATTTAGATAACTAATTTGAATGTTTAAACGCCTCAAGAACTTAATGAATGATTTGCATTACGAAACTAATTATTCACATTTAATTAAACTTTAATAATAATCATCAGTAATAGTTCCAGTGGTAGATGTTCAATAATTCCATTGAATAGTTATTTGTTGTTCCATAAAACTATTATAGCAGTAAATAGTTTTAATATAAACGCTTTAATCGAATTTTAATATCATATAAGTAACCACTGGAAGCGCGTGGTGTAATGGTTAAAGTCATGGGAAATGGACTCGTCGCCCCGAGTTCAAATCCGGGTTGTGGTAATTGCATTTCACTTAGCGCTAATATCATTGGGCAAAGTATGAATCCTACTCTCTCTCTCCGGCTATGGGTAAATAGTAGGGCAGACTGGCTCTTTAACCTTGGTTAGGCAACCTATCTAGGAGAAGGAAAACTCTGAATTCAAGCGTTTGTTTTGTTTTATGGCATATCAACCTCAGTGGGTCATTTAATGCCGATAAAGTTTTGAAATAAATCAATTCTTAATGGATAATACAATTTTTTTATAAATACATTTAACCCTAACAGGTACTACCACTCCGGATCAGAGTGGACCAGGGAGCAATTGTGATGAAGGGGTGCTCCACATTCCCCAAACCTCCAAAACTGGAACCTCACCATCAGATAGAGTTTAACGTCATTCCCAGGACATGTAGACGCGCAGCCACCGCCTTCTAGCACCCATATGATAAAAAGGGGTTGGTGCTTGCCATAAGGGCAACAGGGTTGGGAAAATCATATAGGTGCTAGGGCTTGACGTGACCAGCCGATTGATCGGAGGGGGCCTCTCCGACCGCCCGTCTAGCCCAAGATAGGGCCAAAGTGGAGTATTGCATGTCATGAACAGCTCATCCACCTGGGCTCTATCCTTAAGCATCACGGGTCACCACCCACGACCAACAGGTGGCCCCATTGGGGGAGTCTTACACCTCTGCAGAGGTGCAGTCGGTTCAGGGTGGTCGGCATAAGAAATTGACCTTGTGTCGTATCCTCCTCGTGTGGAGGAGTGGGTAAATATATATAGGTAACCACTGTATGAATAGGTTATCCACCGGGAATTGTACAAGGAATCAAATTTTGATGAAACTAATAAATTATATATGTACAAACAAGAACTCGTCCTAGAGAATGAGACGCATACAATTGTGTGAGATAAAATCGGAACAACCAAGCCTGGCCAGAAGAACAGATTTAGTGTTAATTGTTCCGATTTTGCAAGGGAACTAAGACAAATGTGGAACATGAAGGTAAAAGTCGTTCCACAGAATAATGCATAAGAACAAATTATATAGAACGGTCCCAAAAAGCTTGGAAAAAAGACTGGAGGAACTTGAAACCAGGGGGAGAATTGAGACCACCCAGACCATTGTATTGCTACAATCGGTGGGAATACTTAGAAGAGTCCTGGAGAGCTGAGGAGACTTGTTGTCACTCAGACTTCACTGAAAACGATGGTCTGAAAAACTCTAATAATAATAATAATAATAATAATAATAATAATAATACTGGGACATTGAAATAAAAACGGATCCCTTATCCAGCAAGAAGACCAGACCTAGTGTTGATTTACAAAAAAAAAAGAACTTGTCAGCTAGTGGATTTTGCAGTTCCAGCAGATCACAGGGTGAGGCTAAAGGAAAATGAAAAAGTGGACAAATATCTGGACCTTGCCAGAGAACTGAAAAGGTTATGGAATATGAAAGTGAAAGCTATACTAATTGTAGTTGGTGCACTTGGACGGTCCAAAAGGATTGGAAAAGGGTTTGAAAAGTTTGGAAATCAGAGAAAGAATTGAAACCATTCAGAACACTGCACTGCTGCAATCTGTCAGAATACTCAGAAGAGTCTTGGAGACCTGAGGAGACTTGCTGTCACTCAGACTCCAGTGAAAACCATCAGCTTACACTGATGCGAAAATTCAAAAGGAGTAAATAATAATAATAATAATAATAATAATAAGAAGAAGAAGAAGAAGAAGAAGAGGAGGAGGAGGAGGAGGAGAAAAAAGGAAGATGACTGAAATCATTCAGAATCCACTGAAACACCACCGGCTTACTCTGGTGTAAAACAAATTGATAATTTTGTTTTTACTGTGTGGTAAAATGAGGAACTGATGGTTGGTGTGACACTCCACCTCAGACGCCAAAACAATATCCTTGGTTTAGCACTAGTTAATAGCTGTCTGGCTGATACCGTCATTAGGACAACCCGCCGACTAATCATTAGCAATTACTTATACTAGGAAAAGTATGCGCCAGCTGGGCGCAGGTATTTAAGTTTTAATATGATAAAATATATTAAATTAGAAAGACTAACGAGACTAAGTAAGAAACAAAATAGAAATTTTACTCTTATTTTAATGTTATTTCAATTTGTTTCTATATAAAATTATATATAGGATTGCTTTTTTATACGTTTGAGAATAACATGATATTATAAGAAACCAGTAACAGCAAATAATTATTTATTAAACCCAGTTTTGTTAAAATCATTATGCAAATTATTCCCATCATATACTAGGTAAATCTTTGGTTTGGTTTGTTTTGTTTTACGGCATATCAACCTCAGTGGGTCATTTAATGCCGATAAAGTTTGGAAATAAATCAATTCTTAATGGATAATAAATTTTTTTATAAATACATTTTTCTATTTAACCCATAGATGGGACCCTAATAGGTACTACCACTCCGGGTCAGAGTGGACCAGGGAGCAATGGTGATGAAGGGGTGCTCCACATTCCCCAAACCTCCAAAACAGGAACCTCACCATTAGATAGAGTTTAACGTCATTCCCAGGACATGTAGACCCGCAGCCACCGCCTTCGAGCACCCATATGATAAAAAGGGTTTGGGGCTTGCCATAAGGGCAATAGGGTTGGGGAAATCATATAGGTGCTAGGGCTTGACGTGACCAGCCGATTGATCGGATGGTGCATCTCCGACCGCCCGTCTAGCCCAAGATAGGGCCAAAGTGGAGTATTGCATGTCATGAACTTCTCATCCACCTGGGCTCTATCCTTAAGCATCACGGGTCGCACCCACGGCCAACAGGTGGCCCCATTGGGGGAGTCTTACCCCTCTGCAGAGGTGCATTCGATGCATTCTAACGCCCCAGTTGAAAGGCGGAGGTAAATCTTTATTTCTTAGAAATATGTTTTATGATTTTAAATGCATTAATGATATTGTCAGTTTTGTGACAAATGTACTTTTGTTAGATTTAAAGAGATCATCGTTAATAATAATGCTAATTAAGATTAAATAATGACTTTTTCATAATAGTTGAGAATATAACTTTAACAACAAATGACGTCAGTGATGACGTACGTTTGGTTACAGACACAGTTTCTATATCTCTATTATAATATGGTTGTTCATATATTTTTCCTAAGAATTAATTTATGAATCTGTATTAAAAAAATTCTTATAGAATCGAATCACTGAAATTTGGAGCTGGATAATTATTCTTTAATAGGAATGTCGATTTTACCAAGGCTGGAACAATGGCATACAATTTTATAGACACGACTAACTTTTGTGATAAAGTGCAAGTGGTCGTACTGCTGCTTTCTCGTGGGGTGTTATTTCCACGACTTGTTTAAGATTGCACGCAGCATTCTTGTGTAGATCTCACCTAAGTTATTCTGAAGACACTTCACGAGGGTGCAGCCGTACAATAGCACAGATGCAACTACAGATTGGAAGAATTGTCACATTAAGTAGTCAATGAGAGTGGATTTCTATAGGAGTGATAGTCTGTCTATGACAGACCAGGCATTCCCTATGCGAGAGCATTAACATCGTTTTCTGTGGATGGGATGTTACTACCAAGGCATGGAATG
Organism: Doryteuthis pealeii; assembly: GCA_023376005.1. Classification (NCBI taxonomy): domain Eukaryota; kingdom Metazoa; phylum Mollusca; class Cephalopoda; order Myopsida; family Loliginidae; genus Doryteuthis; species Doryteuthis pealeii. The sequence continues at coordinate 108,027,020 of CM042150.1, read as the reverse complement.
TTCCACCAAGTTTAGAAGTTTGCCATCGAGTGGGGAGTGACTTCCATCATTTCTAAAATACATGATTTCAGTTTTATCAGAGTTCATTTAGAGGCCGATTTTCCGGGCTGCCTTGTTCAAAATAAATAAATAAAATAAATAAAAAATAAAAAAGAAGAAAATCCTGATATCATTAGATTTGAAGAAAAATAAATTTTTATTAAGAATAGAATAACTTTTTCCATCTTTATTTATTAGTAACCTTTTGGCTTTTATCTATTTCCTGGTCTGTTCCCATTGGCACCGTGTTTATCCGAAAATAAGACCTGGCTGCAAAATAAGTAAAGTAAAGTCGTCGGGGCGGCCTAAAGTCGGTATCAGCCAAACAGCGAGGGAGTCTATCCCTTTTCACTAGCACTAGACCAAGGAGATTGTTTTTTGGCATCTGATGTGGAGCGCCACATCTACCATCAGCTGCTTACTTTACCGCACAGGTCCCTGTGCTACTCATACGCTGAGTTGGCGAGGACCGGAATCGAACTAGGAACCATGTGGTTTCTAGCCGAACGCTCTACCGACTGAGCTATTTTTAAGGATTATTTTAATATAAATCCGAACCTTAAAATAAGCCCTAGTTGAGATGCTGGATATGACATTAAAGGGAATTTAGTAGTGAGGCTTCAATTCTGGAGCTTTTGTGAGAGTAGAGCACTCATCAGTGTCTACACTGACCCGAAGTGGTAGTACATGGTTACCAAAGAAGAATGAACAAAAAAAAGATCTTCAGTATAAAATAACCCGAGGGTTGACATGCCATAAAATCAGCCAACCAACCAACCAACCAACCAACCAACGAGTTTAATGAATAGGTTTCATAAAAATACAGTTTTCGACTATCCTTCTCCTTTGTTGAAAGTTAGACGAACGGAAAGTTTAATAACCAGGTTTTACCTAATTTTATTTTCAAATATAGCAACATAATATGAGATTTCCAATAAAAAATTGTAATAATTAACTTCTCATGTTGTTAGCTTGTCATGAAAGTATCCTGTCTACAATATGGAATACTGAATGAAGTGGACTTAATTTTACTTTCAATATTGAACGACAATTTCCATAAATTTTCATTTCATTTTTGAAATATTATCAAAATTAATAGTCATCATGTCCATTTTAGTAAATAATGTGTAAATCTATAAATAGCTATATTAAGATCAGATTATACACACACACACACACACACACACACACACACACACACACACATATATATATATATATATATATATATATATATATATATATATTGAGAGAAATCATAGAATTCTCATATGGATAAATACATAAATAGTTATTTTGTCCTACGGATAGAAAGACAGATTATGAGCAGTGACAGATATATAGATAGATAAATAGATAGATGAATAATGTACAATCTATAATATATATATATATATATATATATATATATATATATATATATATATATATATATATTGATGTGCGTTTGTATTTATATGTTTATATATTTGAGAATATATAGAGAGATACGCATATATATTTATGTATATATATATATATATGTGTGTGTGTGTGTGTGTGTGTCCGTCTGCATATTTAGAGAGTGACTGTGTGTAGGATAGAGGTATATTCACATCTAGAAAGAAACAGAATAAGATAGATAGATAGATAGATAGATCGATAGATAGGTATACTTGCATACACATAGATAGATGTAACAACTTAAGGTATATACCGATACTAATAGAGAGTGAGAGATATTAATATAGGAGAGAGAGAGGGGAGGGAGACAGAGGGGAGTGAGAGAGAGGGGGAGAGAGAGAGCGGGAGAGAGAGAGCGGGAGATTTCCCTAAATGCACACATAAACATGCAATATTTCTGAAGAGATTGGAGTCGTTTTTATTTTCACCGAAAATCTTTCTTTTTTAATAATTTTTTTTTTCTGATGATAAACAACGCGCGATATTTCCAAATGGTAACAGAAAAGAAAGAGTTGTCTCTCCAATAAAATACAGAGACATTCTTTCCCAAATCGAACCGTCTTTTGTCTGCATGCCCAAAGAAGTATTTACGGGTCTTCTCTCTCCACTCACAAAAACACCACACAACCCAAATAATCCCCGGTATTGTGGGAGCATAAATGTTGTCATTAAAAGAATAAAAACGACAAAGACATTTTTCCTTCTTTCTGAAGAGCTTCCCAGTCACATGATGTTTAAGGTAAGTGAAAATTCCCCAACATTAAAAGTTGAGCCGTAAATTGATAGACTGTGACAGGTGTAGCACAGTTTTACAATATAAAAAATGGGTGGGGGTGAGGGCCAAGTTCTGTCAGAAATGACGAATAAATCCGAATGTTGACGCCAATATTTTTTTATGAGTTCCCTGCCAAATGTTATCCGGCATTTTCTTTTTTCCCTATTTTAATGCATCAATCAACGCTAAAATAAATATTCTCTCTGATGTATTTGACCACAATGATTTAATGGAAACGCATGGCCAAGAATAATGCTTACTGTTTTTACTGGCTTAACGCTTTCACGGTTTGACTACAGTTGTATTCCCAAATTGCCTTAGACACTATAACCAAATTTCTCTATACCTCTAATATTAAATACGAATGTATGTCAGTATTTCACATTTCTAAAAAAGCTTTAATCAGAAAAGGGAATTTTATTTCATTAAAACGAAACGAATAAAAATTTTAAAAAGAGAAATCAAATTGATACTGAGATGATTCGACCTTCATCAGGGTGAAACTTTATTTTGAATGAAAAAATTCGTTGTGGAAAAACGGAGAATTTTTGGAAATTTTCGAAGAGAATTTTGGAAATTTTCGAAGAGAATTTTAAAAAAATCACATTTGGAACGCTGAAATATACCGTTAGAATTTGGATATTTGATTTTTCTAGGAGTTATGGTAGAAACAATTTTGTATTGCAAAAATAAAGTGTTATTATTTATCCCTAACATGTTGAAAATTTCAGGGAGCCTAGTTTATGGTATTGTTTTGAAAAAAAAAAACCCCAAAAACGGTGAAATCATTAAAAAGTATTCGTTTATAAAAATAACCTAACTTAGATAATAATAATTTTTTTTTAATGTTATTTTTTATTTTGATTTTTTCGTAAGATAGTCAGTTTGGTTGTGTATATGTTTGTATTTACAGATTATGTTAAGTTAAAAGTTACGGTGTATATAATGAAGAAAATGTGATTTCATTATTGCATGAAAATTTGAGGCCAGATAATTTGGGAAGAAATAGGTTTTAGGTATATTTATTATTATATAATATTGCGTTATATAATAAAAATGGAATTATTTAATAATTTATAAAATATTTGTGGTATGGTAATTTATAGTAGATAAGTGTTAGGAAGAGAAGAAATTCTAACGGTATATTTTACAAAAATCTCCGTTTTCCCGAACGAATTGTTTCATTCAAAATAAAATTTCCCTCTGATGAAGGTCGAATCTTCTCTGTGTGCGGAATATTTTCACACAGATAAACTGACCGAAACACATGAGTAAATGATATTGATTAAATTCATCTTTTATTATCCATTCTATTCTTTCTTTTCTTTATTCATTCTTCCTCATATATATATATATATATATATATATATATATATATATATATATATATATATATGTATGTGCTTTTTAATTTTAGTAATTTTTGAAAGTTAATTCATTTATGTTTAATTGTTTAATTAGGCGGGATTTTAACTAATTAAATGTGAGGCTAAGAGAAAATCGGCACAAAGCTTTCGAGTCACACGCTAGGCGGTCCTCGTATCTATAGCTCTGCTGATGAGACCTAATAGGTCGAAATATATATTCAGAGATTGATTTTTCTCGATTTATTTAGCCTCACATTTAAGTAGTTAAAATCCCGCCTAATTCTTTCAGGTCTGACTAAGCACATATTCTCGTCGGCTGAAAATAGCTAAACCGACAGAATGGTCTAATGTCGTATCAGCTAGACATTGAGGAAGTATATCCCTTTTCACTAGCGCTAGAGCAAGGAGTGTGATATTGCGTATAAGATGGAGCGCCACACCTATCATCAGCTCATCCTTACCGCACAGATCCATATGCTAATCATACTCTGAGTTAGCGAGGGCCGGTAACAAATCATAAACATTGAGAATTGCATGATATTCCAATAGAAATTATAAGTCTTGGTTTATTTGGTTTCGAAGAAAATGCATTATTATATATATATATATATATATATATATATATATATATATATATCTACACGTGTATAAATTCACAGACACACACACACACATATATATATATATATATATATATATATATATATATATATATCTACACGTGTATAAATTCGAAGAAAATTAACTATTATATATATATATATATATATATATATATATATATATATCTACACCTGTATAAATCTCTAGACACACACACACACACACATATATATATATATATATATATATATATATATATATATATATATATATATAACTTTAATGAAAAAAAAGAAACAGATTAACAGGTGTTTAAATACCTATGAACCACACTATATATCTCTATAACCGGGGACACACACACACACACACACACACAATATATATATATATATATATATATATATCTACACCTGTATAAATCTCTAGACATATATATATATATGTATGTGTGTGTGTGTGTGTGTGTGTGTGTACATGTCAGAGATCTATACACGTGTAGATATAAGCATGTTTACATTAAATCCCAGAAGCTCAAGGTAAGTCTTCCAAAAAAAGAAAAAAAAATTCGTTGAAGATTTTTTTTGTTCTGGATTTCCTGAGATACCAAAAAAAAAAAAAATAATAATAATCTGACGAAAGACATGTTTTAAAGACTTCAACTTACTGCGTGAAAAATGAGATCGTGATCTTTCGAAGTAATGTTTTTTTGTTTTGTTTTTTTAGTTATTTTTTTAATTCTTTATTTATTTATTTTTTTTTTTTTCACTTTCTTTTTCTATCTTACCAATCCAAAATGGAAGGCCTACAGCTCCGCTAATTCACCTTAGAAAACTCTGCATGGATACAACACGAGTATTCAGAATACGCTGTTCTGCGCATCGCGCACGCGCGCGAACGCATATACTCACACACTCACACATACTCACACATAGATACATACATACATATACGTAGAAGCACTCATTTTTTTTTTTCAAATCAAACTGCTTCAAAATTCTGGTGTCATCACCCTAGCAGTAGCTATGCACAGGCATTATTACTTCTTTTTTGAATTGGTTAGTATTTTATTGCACGCTTTCACGTGACATCACAAGGAAAAATTGTCAATTTCTTTTTAGAATTGTAAGTCAGTTATTAATTACGAGCAGGACCTGTGGATATACCACAGTATGCTGATTTAATCATTACAACGGTTGAGATTTTCTACTTTAAAGCTATTGCTATATACTTCAATATGAAAGGTAAAATGGATATGAATCCGACAATATGTGTAGAAAGTTTGTAGAAAAAACAACAAGATGTTAAAAGTTTTGCTGACAGAAATCTGTTTCGACCATATGAAGAGGTCTTTATCAAAGCAACATTGTAAATGGAAAGACGAAATAAATATATGATATATTTATTTCGTTTTTCCGTTTACAATGTTGCTTTGATAAAGAGCTCTTCATATGGTCGAAACAGATTTCTGTCAGCAAAACTTTTAACATCTTTGTTTTTTCTACAAAACTTTCTACACATACTTCAATATGTAAAACGTTTAATAATCTTGATATAAATCTCTCTCACTCTTTCTTTCCTTTCTTTCATCTTTTCATTATGTTCGATTGCAACAGATTAGCGTTATCCCTTCTTTGTGCTTACCCCCTCTCTCTATTATATCCCAACTTTCTTTCTTACTTTTTTCTTTCTTTCTTATTTCATTTTTTCTGTGTAGTATGTTATTTTTCTTACCTTTCTTTCTTTATAATAAAACGGAATGGTCCATTATTTAGCTAAGGTGACGACACTCATAAGTATTAAAATTCTACGATTAAGCGACGTCAGATAATCAGGGTGTACATGTAAGCTTTGACGCTTTGCATGGTCTTCTTTTTAACCAGAGGGAGTTGCGGGATGATAACGGTCGGAAGATTAAGGAACAAACGTATTAATATAAATAGATTTCCACGAACGATTGATTGATTGAGTGAGTGAGTGAGTGTATTTAACGGCACGTCAATTCACGTGGGATTATTTTTGTTACATAATTATTAGATTCCTAATACTTGTGTACAGTAGTGTAGAAACCAAAATGGCTGTTATAAGTGCAGCCGGCGGCCTTGAAGGATTGAATAACAAAGCTTGACCTCATCCTGAGCCTTCCGGTGGATACTGTGAGAATCGGTGGAGAAGACCCTCTTCCGGTTTAGATTAGAAAGAGATTTTAGTTAGTATCGGCCCAACCACGAAGGTGGTAAGTCGCGTTATGTGCATTGCTGTACTCAATCTGCGCAGGTAGTCTGGTGGGGATTTCGAAATAAAATATGATCTAAAGCAAATCGAAGTCTTGTGTTATTATCTAAAAACTACCAATGACACAGGGCTTCTGAAAGAGAAATCCCCAATGGAACACCAGACACGAAGTCCCCAAGACGAAGTCCAGACGCTAGAAGAAGAACGTAAGATACCAAAGATGAGCAGAAGAATAATAGAAGTAAAGAAAGAGAGTATGCAATAAATCGCATTTATTGAATGTTCATGTTTACATTTTTTACATTTTTCTGAAAACGATGATGTGATATTAAGTATTCATATCTAATACAAATAATTTGCACACAGTTTTATAATTTTTAAAATATTTCATTTATTCTCTTTTTCTTTCTAATTAATAAATAATTAAAGACCTACAACTTCAATTATTAAGTATTCCGACGAAAATTCGTTGATTTTAACGGCATGTCAACTCGTCTGGCGTTATTTTATTCTTAAAGTTAGGAAATCGTATTTATTGTACATTCATATTTATATCCCTCTTAGTTGTTTCTTAAAAGGTTATTTTTAACAGGATAATGCCATATCAAGTATTCCTATTTAATAAAAAAATAATAATATTAACAATTTATTACATAATTGTTAGTGCGCTAACAATTGTGTAGGGTTAGTGTAGAAATCAAAATAACTGTTAGAAATTACGCCTAGCAGTTTTGAGTGGGAGTATGTGACGATATCATGGAAGATTGATTGGCACATGTTAAACTCGTGTTAACCCCTTTTCCGGTAGATACCGTGAGAATTAGTAGAGAAATGAGAAACAAAGGCTCTTTCCGGTTTTGATTTGCAAGAGTCAGGTCAGTACTGGGCAAGCCAGGGAGATAGCAAGTCACAATTAGCGCGCTCTCATACTCACACTCTGCGCAGTCAGTGTGGATGAGGATTTCTAAATAAAATATATAATAAAGAAAATCTACGTCTTGGGCTATTTATCCAAAAACTACTAATGACCCAGGGCTTTTGATAGATGGGAAATCCCTAATGGAAGACCAGACACAAAATCTTCAAATGAAAGTATCAGATGCTAGAAGAAGAACTCCCAGCTTCATAAGTTAGTGAAAGATGATCAGAAGAATAGATAAACAAATTGTATGATTACAAGTATTCTATCTACGAACCAGTATCTAAAATTATCCACACTTTCACCGTGACATATCTTTATTATTGTCATACTTCGTTCTGCTCTTGTATGTTAATGGTTGGCATTGTTGTAGGCATATGCTCAATTTTTGAGCCAAATCGCGCTATTTTGCTTGCTGTCCTTACAGTATAAACATGGCCGTTCTACGAGCAGTATGCGGCAGGGAAGTGATCATATTTCGCTAGTCGGAAGGAGTATCGGGGGCGGAAATTCATTGATGACTTTTAGCATAATACGGCGGCAGTGAAATGTGGATGAATGGATAGAAAAGTTAAAAAGTCACTGGAGAAGCCTGGTGCTCCAAGAGGGAGCAGGACGCCTATCAATCCCCACCACTGATGAGGAGATTCAGCAGGTTAGAGCGATGGCAAAACGGGTAGTTTGTTCTCTGTAAATTAGTCATGGTTCTGCCTATCAAATCATCCACTACGAGCCCCGCTTCCATAAGACAAGTGTGTGAATAATTTTTGAATCTCCCTCGTTATACTATTATTACCTCCTACCACACAAACTATCCATATAAGACAAACATAACATCCTGGACATTGCCGAAAAAGCAAAGACATTCTCATATGGATACCTTATAGCTTGGGAGGCTGGAGACCAACTTTAAGGAAGTCTAGAAAGGAACAAGTCATTGTGTCCCGATTACGCATTGGTCATACAAGACTAACGCACTCCTATATACTCAAACAAGAACAACAACCACAATGTGGAACATGTCACACATCTTTGACAGTTAAACACTTATTCATGGAATGCAGGTTAATTGCTCACATCAGAAACGGTTTTTTTTAAGCAAACAATATGAAAGATCTGTTTGAAAACGTCAACATGGAGGATATTCTCTCTTTTTTTAGGGAAATAAAATTATACCATAGAATATAGACATGAAACAAATCAATACCATACAACATAATCCCCAATAATGCTAACACATTGTTACAACCAATTACTATAAGTATAAATACAAATACACGATATGTATCACTTCCTAACCGTTAGGCATGACATAATCCTAAACGGGTTGATATGCCGTTAATCAATAAACAACAACATTGAAAAGACCAAGTTTGAATATCACTCTTGAAATTTCTCCACCGTTTCACTTCCTTTTTTTTTTAGCTGTGTTCAGTAAATTGTTATACCTTAAAAATAAGACCATTAAGCGATTTACCCATAGCTGGAGGGAGAAGAGTCGGATTAATACATTTAGACCATATGACCCTTATACACAAACAAACAAACTTATAGCTAAGAGATAAGACATAGACTCATGCCTTTCATCAGTTGCTATAAAAATTGGAAATTGTAATTGTTACACTTCCAAAACAATATATTTTCTTCAGGCATGAACATGAACAGAACATGAAGCCAAGAGGCCCAGAAGAAAGCGGCATCAACAAAGCATCGGCACATCAACATCTTCAGGGACAGCCTTCACATGCGACATCTGTGGTCGATAATGTTTTTCAAACACTGGACTTCACAGTCACAGGAGGCGCTGTAACTTCATGGGCACAAGAACTATATAGTCTTCCGAGACAATGCCAATGAATTACTATTTTCTATTTCTCTGAATGTTTGAGATGAGGCTTGAAGATTAGTATTATCTGCGTTATTCGGACTATTGAAGATGGGGACAATAGTCCGAATAACGCAGATAATACTACTATTTTCTATTCTCCTGTTTTCCTTCGAAATCTCAAACGTTGCAAAAATTATTTTTATATTCTACCGAACAATGCCAGATGATCCTGCTGACATACACGAAAATGATCAAAAACTTATTGTTAACTCTAAGTCCTTTGTATTTTGTTTTTTTCTAACTTCTGACCAAACCAATGTCCAACAAAATATTTTTCATAAATGTTCTATAGCAGGGGGTCCCCCTGACAGCCAGTTGTCTTACAACCCCTTCATGTCTCCCTGCTGACACGGCAATATCCCAAACAATAGACATAATAATGCCCCTTCTCATCTTTCACTATCACTTTCTCATCTGTATCACGTTTCGTAAATTGGGATTGGTGACTTTTTGATGATAACTCCTGGTTGACAAGTCTTTCAGAAAAAAAGGGGCCATCCGAAATTTTAGTATTAGTGGCTGCACCAGAAAATCAACCAGCGTAACATATACAGATTTGATACCCTTCCAGTCTTTTTTCTTATCATCTCTACTAGTTTTCTTATAATTTCTTCATCTTATTACTCTTCACATGCCACAATCTTGCATAGCCATTCACACGTATCTCTCTCTCTCTCTCTCTCTCTCTCTCTCTATATATATATATATATATATATATATATATATATATATATATATATATATATCATTATGAACCTATATAGGTGGATACGAAGGAAAAGAGAGAAAAAAAAAAATTGTTTTATTTGATAAAAACAAGGGCCTTTCGTCCGGTTGCTCATCAAGGTTTATACAGCCGGAGACGACTAAAAGTCAAATTGTAAATACATATGTATATATGAGGGGGGGGGTTTAGGGAAAGAAAAAAAAATTTTACTTTTCTTTTAAGTTTTTATCAAATAAAACAATTTTTTTTTTCTCTCTTTCCTTCGTATCCACCTATATAGGTGATCATAATGATTACCCTTAAAGCATTATTTAAATTGCCTGTACCAGAAATTTATATTATATAATATATATATATATATATATATATTATATATTAATACTGTGTGTGTGTGTGTGTGTGTGTGTTGTGTGCGTGTGTGTGTGTGTAGAAAGTTTTGTAGAAAAAATATATAAATTTATTTTATTTTTAACAATAAATACGTATTTAAAATTTTTTTTGAAAATTCCGGTACTGATCGAGAACGTTCTGTGCCTCGTAATTAATGATATATTCATTTCGTTTTTCCGCTTACAATGTTGCTTTGATAAAGACATATTCATAATGTCGAAACAGATATCTGTCAGCCAAACTTTTAACATCTTGTTGTTTTTTCTACAAAACTTTCTACACATATTGTCGGATTCAATATCCATTTTTAACTTTCATATATATATATATATATATATATATATATATATATATAATTGTGTATAGTTTGCACTATTATACTTAAAGAAGCGGCAGTAATCCATCGTACAGTGTTATTAGAAGAGTGCTCAATATCTGTGATAGAGCGTTAATAGACAAATAAATGAATAAATAAAAGGTTTAGCTTTTCATCATTATCATTGGAAATATTATTACATCCATTCGGTTTCTTGCTATGGTATTCGTCAGGTAAACGAAATTGCTTTTGAAAATGAAAATTTCGTTTACCTGAGGAATGCCATAGCAAGAAACCGAACGGTTGTAATAATTGTTCCATAAATAAAAAAGCTAAACCCTTTATTTATTCATTTATCTATCTATGTATCTATCTATGTATCTGTCTATCTATCTATCTACCCATTTTGCTCATATCTATCCATCTCACCGGTTTAATAGTAACTTGTGTTACCACTTAAGCAACAGCTGGTATCATAATCAACCTGGGTCCTTTCTTTAACAAAATTGATTTGATTCGGTATTGAATGACCCAAAAAGGGTTGATATGCCGTAAAACAAAACAAACAACTTATCTCTCTCCTTTTGTTCATATCCGTCTATATATCTATCTACGAGGATAATGCAAAAAGTAAGATCTCCAAAGCGCTGAGAATGCAGGGAAACTGTTCGTGCGACTATTGGCCACACTGCTGTGCTTATGTTTCCCCTGCCAGTGGTGGCTTTACATTCGTTTCTGAATGGGCTGTATTTTATAAAAATAAATTTACCCCCCCCCCATGATTGAATAAAAATTACCAAAAAATCAGGGAAATATCCGATTTTAATAAAATTTTCAGTGTTGATTTATCCATGAATAAATTTTATAATGCATCAGTTATTTTATTTCAAAACGTTGTTGTTTTTTTTTCAAGTCACTTAACATTGCCACCCACCCTCATTTTGTGGGCGCATAATATCGGCGGGGGCTATATACTCTCGAAATTAATTACAGTATAAATAAACATACAAAAACCGAAGGTGTGAATAGAAGAAAAAATTATGGGGAAAAAAAATGTAAAATAAAAACTAAAGAAAATAATTTTGGGAGATTTTTTTTGTTTTTACTCTTTTCGATAATCATTTAATTGGCTAATATCTTGTAAAAGAAAAAATATACAAAGATTTTTTTCTATTTAAAAGGGGACCTAAATTTTCAAATGTTTTCTACAAAAATTATCAGATATCAAAAATAAACTAAAGTAGTTATTAAATAGATATTTGTCTTTAGAATCTAAAAATGTGTAATTTGAAACTTAAAATTGGGCATTTCATATTTGAAATGAGTGTTATCTGTTAATTACGTATGATAATTATTTCTGCTATTGTAGGCAGCAATGGTAATATTCATCTTAAATAATTTCGATTTATTTTTATTGAATCTGTTTGTCAATATCCTCTGGTTAAAAAAGACACCGTCCAAATTTTTCAAGATGCACAGCAAAAAATGTGAATACAGATTATCTGGTGTTGCGTAATCGCAAATTTCTTTTTCGTCCCATTTTATTTCACCCAATTTTTAAAATTAAACATTCCTAATGTTATGGCGTTTCTTAAATACTTAACGTAAACTTTAAATGAATTAGAAAAATAAGTTACGTGTGAATAACTTGTTTACAGCCTGCTATCCTCATTGCACATACACCATACCAAAATTGGCAAAATAGCTTCCATAATTTACAAATTTCATATTAAAAATAAGACAATTATTTTTAATATGAAATTTGTAAATTATGGAAGCTATTTTGCCAATTTTGGTATGGTGTATGTGCAATGAGGATAGCAGGTTGTAAACAAGTTAAAGAGACAGTTCTTCCAGGCCGTTGTCGTATCAGTGCTACTGTATGGCGGCACCACCTGGACCCTAACGAAGCGACTAAAGAATAAACTAGATGGGAGCTGCACAAGAATGCTACGGGTGATCATGAACAAGACGTGGAAACAGCACCCCACGAGAAAGCAGCTGTAAGGCCCTGCCACATATCACCCAAACCATCCGAGTAAGACGGACAAGACACGCGGGACGCTGCTGGAGAAGCAAGGACGAACTCATAATCGACGTCCGCCTGTGGAAGCCAGCACATGGGCGCGCCAGTGTGGGCCGACCAGCAAAGACGTACATTGATCAGCTCTGCGCGGATACAGGATGCTGCATAGAGGACCTCCCGAGAATGATGAACGATAGGAACGGATGGAGAGAGACTGTCATGGATATCCGTGCTAACTGTGCGACATGATGATGATGATGATGATGATGATGATGCAATGAAATTGTAAGACATTTTTTCTGACTTAAATAGCTCCTCTTGATTTTTGTTTCGTTTCGTGGAAATTCCACGGGTGCCGGTCAGTGAATTAATTAATCAATCAATCAATCATTTGTTTTTGTTTATCTTGTTTTTTTTGTGTGTTTTTCAGCTGTTTGTGCCTATAATAGTGTTACATATATGTGTATTCATGGGTGAAAGGCTTCTCATGTCAAGTAATGATCGCGCAAGCGTGAACATTTTCATAGAGATACGTCTGTTTGTGATTTTAAATTCGTTTTTACTGAATAAACATTGAGTTTTATAAATGTGAATTGTAAATAAAGAAACGAATTGTGTATAATAGTGTAATGTCAGTGAAGACTATAGTATCAAGTAAACTGGTGTATGAATTTACCCAGTACCTCCGGCACGGGCAGGATCTGAAGCAAGGTCAATTTCTAAGTAGAGTACAGCGTTTTTTTTTTCGCGTAGACCGGTTGTCGTACCAATGTTAAAGCGTACAGTATGTCCGACAATTTACCCATAGCTGGGGGAGAACATATGGCTTCATGGCTTTACCAAATATTCTGGTTAGAAAGAAAGAAAGAATGAAGAAATACATAAAGCAAATTGTATCCTTCTGTGAGGGAGAACGAGAAAGGAAAAAGAGCAAGACATTGACTTGCCTGCCGGGATCGAACTGGCGTCCCCCGCATGCAAAAACAAATGCGATTTGGCACTGGACGGACGCGAGGTTCGACTAATGCGCCCGGATGTTTGGATAAATATGTCCATAAATAACAAGTGAGTCGAGCGCTGGGCAGTCAGCAGCAGCAGAAGCAGTCGACGACGACGAAGCGCTTTGCGAACGACCCAGTAAAGAAATGGGTCTTAGTCCAACAGAAACAAAACTAAATAGGAAATGCGATTTTGAACTGTTAAAGATCATTTCGACTACGACGACGGATTTTCCAGCTGCTAGACGAAGACGAAGACGAAGAATGTGTTGACCAAAAGAAAGTCTGGCTTGTCAGAAGACGCTGAACTCGCTTGTTTTTGGTCCCCCCCTCAGCAGGAACTTCTTGATTCGAATATCTATTTCACCCCATATATTTTCCCCCCTTCTATACCTTCCTTCTTATGATTGTCCAATTGCTTGGGAAGTCCTATGTTACGTCCCGAAAAAGCGATAGTCCTAATACGATTTTATTGATAAATAATCATAGCCGAACCGGTACTTTCATTTTTTCATACACAATGGAACTTCCGGTTTATCAAAACCAAGAAACAAATTAAACCAATAACAAAACGAGCATTTTAAACTAGCAAAAATAACTCTTCGTTGTTTTTTAATGTGTTACATAATCATTAGAACCTAATGATTATGACAATAGTGTAGAAATCATTATGGCGATCAGTACAGCTGATGGCCTTGAGAGTGAGTGACAATGCTTGACCTCACTCTGACCTTGCCTTGCGGGATAGACCGTGAGAAACGGAATCCCGATAGAAAGCCCCCTTCCGGTTTAAGGGGTAAGCAACTCAGTTAGTTACAGTTAGGACTTAGAAGCGAAGCTAGCAAGATGTGTCTCACTGCGTGATTGTCTGGTCTGGGGGTCTACGAATAAAGTAACATCATCGTAAATCTAAGTCTTGTATTAATTACTAAAAGCTAACAATACACAGGGCTTCTGGTAACGAGAAACCCCAACAGAGACCAGACCCAGAATCCTCAATAGAAGACCAAGATAGATGATAGACGATCACAAGCAAAGACGGCCGGAAGACTAGACGACAGAGTAAGATGTAAGAAAGATATATAACATATACCTATGTAGGGCCGGTAAAGAAGGGTATACAATAAATGGTTAGTAACCTAGTCTCGAAGTCGAGTGAGCGGTGAGTAGGAATTTAGCTAACATCCCCGCAAGAGCATAGCATGCGATAAAGTCAGTTTCTAAGCAGGGTACTGTTGGTTTGAATTCTGAGTTTTCCTTCTCCTAGATGAGTTGCCTAAATAATGCTAGAGAATACAGTCTAGTCTATGATTGACTCATATCATGTCTATAAATGTTTGTACTTGTATGTATATGTGTGTTTAGATTTCTCTATATTGGTTGTGTTAGTGAAAATATCAAATAAAAGTTACCTATTAAACAGTCTTATCTTACGGTCAAGTCACGTTGAAAACACCAGTTTCATCTTAATCACCGAAGTTAAGTAGTAATGAGCCTATTCAATATTAGATGGGTGACCATTTAACCAACCGCCAGAACTGTTAGCAACCGGATATGAAAATGACTTGATTTGTAGGCATGTGCATTTTCTCGCTGGTTCTAAAAAAGTGTGAACACCGGAATTTCTTCTAAAAATCATATAAAATAAACTAACCATCCGATTTTAATAAAACTTTCGGTATATGAAGTAATAAAAGACGAACCTTTATTGTAAATAAATGTTTACTAAATTGAAAAGGCTAATAATTTTTTCGGTAGTTTTTGTTTCGCGCAAATATGGTGAATATAGTTTTTTAGTCTCTTAGTAAATTTGGATATAAACTAAACTATTTTCTAGAGAGTGTGACACCAGCTCATTAACAGGTTTATGTCTGCCGTATTAAATAACAATTTCATGTACAGGAAATGAAGATTACTTTCATTGAATGTAAGACTAAGTTATCAATATTTTCTATAATAAAGAGGAATTTTTAAGAGTAGTTGTTCTTTGTGCGGAAGTTTATTCAGACAAAAGTGGAGCCTGATAATTATTCCAAAATAAACAGAGCAGCTGGAAATACAACTTTCTCGACTTTATAAGACATTGGCTTTTAGATTATGTTGTTTGGAAACTAAATGACAAAACGTTCATTGAAAAAGATTAACTCTTTTATTCTTTGTGGAAAGAATGAAAATTATTCGCTTAGTCTCAATTCCAGTCGATATTGAGGAAATTAATAAGGAGTCTCTTCGTTCTACACCTTCCAAGAAATCAACAATATTGAGTTTGGTTGATAAATCTCTTGAGACGAGGCGTGCACAAGATCGAAAGAGATCAGGCCGGTCATCTCTCTAACTATCACGATGTGTCCAATAGTTTTAATCGCTTAGCCAGAAGATCAAATATTCTTTATATCCTTGAAACGACCGATATGTCGATATATAAAATAGATGGTATTTATTTTTGGACAACCTGATATTCATTACCCTTGTCAACAAGGCGTTTCGCGAACACCGATTTACATGACTGTCTCATTCTTTCTCTTTTCTCTATCTCTCTCTCTCTCACTCATTCTTTTTATCTTCCACTCTCTCTCTTCTCTCCCCCCTCTCTCTATCTCCATATCCGTCTCAATCCTCTAGAGGAAACCCTGTGTCCTCTCTATTACGGTAAAGCCGTGCTGAAAGAACCGGTTTCTGCTACATCATCGAAGTTAAGCAGCGTTTGTATGCATTAAAGTTCCACCGAAGATAAGGTGACAACAAGTCTCCCAATATTTCAGCACCTTTATGTATTGTCATATCTGTACTTTGTTCAACTTTTCACTAGAGCCGGGGCGGGGAGAAAGTATGATTGAAATTAAGTGACAACAAGTCACCTCAATACTCCAGGAATTTATTGTGAAAGTTATTTGTAGTGGTGGTACTGTTGGTGATAGTGGAAGTGGAAAAGAAGCGTAGTAGTAGTAGTAGTAGTAGTAGTAGTAGTGGTTTCCTTTATGTTTTTATTGCTTTTATTCGTTAAGTCCTAAACTATGCTGTTAAGACAAAGGAAGAAAAAATAGACCACTTTGGTTGTAACTTTTATGTGTGAAAAATATTTTCACCAGTAGATTTCCAAGAAAATATTGTTTGAATTTATGAAACATTATGTTATTATGAAAATATTGTGTTGCGCGATTCAATAATTAATCAGTATACGCCGACTGCACCTCTGCAGAGAAATAAGACCCACACAAAATGAGGACATCTATTTGTCGTGGGTGGCGATCCATGATTATTAAGGACGTTATCCTAGTTGCTGGGAATCATGACATTATATATTCACTTTGGCCCTTATTATGATAGACACGTCAATCGCCAGAACCTTTATGACTGTGTCAACCCTTATGTTATTATGAAAAAAATAATTATAGACTAATAGACCTTGGTTTCTGATTGTATATTACAAGGCAAGAACGAGAGTGAGTCTGAAAATGAGATAGTGAGGCGGCTAGCTGAAGTATTAGAAGGATACGGCGCAAGAGGAGAGAGTCTGGCTGATGTGTTTGAAGGAATCGATGGAAGATGAGGGTCTGTATTTCAAGGCTTTTTACTCGTGTTAAAGAAAAATGAGCTCTGAAAAAAAAACAAAAAAAAAAAACAACAGCTTCGAGTCTTGTATTTGTTGATTAAAAACTAACAATGGATACAAGGACAGAAAGAACTCAAGTAGATCCTATGTGATTCCAGACCCACAGAAGAACAAAGGAATACCAGCAAGCTCAACAACAGACCCAGCTACCCAGCTATCCCGACCCAGATCAGTAGAATAGAATAGAAATTAAATTACGTACACATCTTATTATAATGGAGATAGTGTGTTTTTCTGTCTGTAACTGAAACTATATTACTATTTAAGTAACAATTCCCTTATTTATTTACGTCACATTCTACAGGATTTTATTTTTATTTAAACCTCAATTATTAATAACATTGTTTTACATTATTAATACTGTTGGTAATATCTACATATTAATGACATACAATTGTATTTATATATACAACAAAATAGCCGTTTGCAGTGTGAATGGGAAGGCTAATTTGCATATTGATCTTGAAAATTTGATTTTAATAAATACATGCTTAGTATTATTGATTTCTAATTGTTTGGTTTTATCTTATTGAATATGAGAAAAAATCTCGGGGATAAATCCTAAAAGAAATCCATTAACAAGAAGAAATAACTGTAATATTATTCTTTACTTCCTATTTTAACTAAATAGTTAAATTAGGGAAATTTACCACTGAAAGACGGGCGTAATGGAAAATGATGGAAGAGTTAGTTTTAAAGTTGTTCTATTTTCCGATTATACCCCCTCTGTTCCAAATATTTTTATCTGAATTCTTATTCAGTTTCATTAGCCTTTCTAATTTAATATGATATTTTATTATATTAAAATTTAAATACTTGCATCCGGAGGATGCATATATTTGATAGTCCTCTTAAATATTATATACTGCTCAGTTTAATACTTCATGACCATACACAGATTCATAATAGATCCCGCGATTTCAAAATTCTGGTAACCGACTGAGGTGTCATAGCAAAAGAAAGGCCTCAGTGGCTTAAAATGAGAAAGCACTGTTTTTCTAAACAACTTCAGCGACAGAATACAGTAAATGCTGTAGAGAAATAATAGTTAAGAGAATTCTACTTTAGAGATTTATTGATTTTGAACATTTTTTTTGTTTTTAATTGTTTTGTTTTTTGTTGTTTTGTTGAGGATAATTTTTTCTTTTCTTTTTGCTCGGATTGTTTGTACTAACTAAGCAATAATTCTATGCAATTATTCTACATGTCCAGCTTGAAGAATCGACTATGAACTTAATTAGTAATATCTAATTAAATGAGAATGATTATTTTAGTAGAACAATAGACATTATTGATTGGTCTATATGACTAAATTGTTCTATAAGATACCAAGGGAATGACTTAGCAAGTCTGGCACAAGGCTGTAATTACAAAGCACTCAATGAGGATCAAATTCGCTACTCTAGTGACAAGAATGTGAGACTAGCTTGTTAACCATCAATGGAAGATATCTAGAGTTTTATTTAGCTTATTCTGGTACAAGACCACAGGATCGGAAAGCTTAGAAATTATCAAATTTGGGCGAGGGAGTCTATCCCCTTTTCTCTAGCGTTAGACCAAGGAGATTGTTTTGGCGTCAGAGGTGAAGCTCCACACCTACCATCAGCTCCTTACTTTACCACACAGATCTATACCATCATATTTGTTCTCAGTCTTTAGTTGCATACATTTCTTTAGATAAATTATATTTAAGTTTTTCAATTGTATTCTCTCTATTTATTATCAACAACTGTCAGCGCGACTGATCCGCAACATATATCACGAAAAACAAACAAATATTTTTTATTTAGAGATTATTTCTTCCTGTGCGCGTAAAAAAGAAACATATTTTCCCCCCTCTGTAAACTTATCATCTCCTATTTTAATCGTAGGTAACATTACCGATACGCCAACTCTGTGTTTATCTAGTAAACTAGATGCGCTCTTTAAAAAAATAAGTTGAAATGTTATCCTTGTTTTCATTTTATCTACGTCACTCGACGAAACGCTTGGAAAAAAA
>CM042150.1:107990182-108000182 GCA_023376005.1 Doryteuthis pealeii | reverse complement strand
TAGATTTCTCCAAGACATTTTTATCCAAAACACTGGAAATATAGGCAATACGTCTAATATATTGTTCCCCAAAGAAACTGTTGCCACTATAAGTAAGTAAAGTAAACTCGTCGGGGCGGCCTAAAGTCGGTATAAGCCAATCAGCGAGGGAGTCTGTCCCATTTTCACTAGCGCTAGACCAAGGAGATTGTTTTTGGATCTGAGGTGGAGCGCCACACCTATCAGATCCCTGTGCTACTCATAAGCTGAGTTGGCGAGGGCCGGTATCGAACTAAGAACTTTGCAGTTTCTAGCCGAACGTTCTGCCGACTGAGCTAACCGGCCCCTAATGATACACTATAATGATGTTCTATAAAAACACAAAAGCAATGGTTTTCTCATCTAAGGTGACCCAAATGTTTTGACATTGTCGCTGGAGCAGATAGCAAGAGGCACTGACCTCTTTGGTAACTTAGATAGAAAAAAAGAATTATGGTGTTTAAAACGAGATGGACCTTTCTCCAGATTGGATGATAATCCTAAGAAATTAGTTAACCAGTACACATAACAAGGTAACAATATCTCCTCTACTGAAAGTGATTTCAATATACGCATAGGAAAGGTATTGTTCGCTAGGGACAGATAATCAATCATATAAAATCTGATGTCTCTGATAAAATAAATGGAACTCTTCCAATCTGTAGTCGTATCAGTACGACTGTACGGCTGCACCACTTGGATTTTACTGAAACACTTAGAGAAAAAGCTACATAACAAATACACAAGATTAGTACGAGCTGTTCTGAACAAATACAAGCAGCAATCGACAAAAAAAACTGTCCAGCCACTTAGCACGAATCTCACAAACCATTCGAGTAAGTCAAACAAGACATGCTGGACACTGATCGTGAAATAAGGACGAATTTATAAGTGACGTTCTCCTGCGGACATCTACACATGTACGCACAAGTTTTGGCTGAACAGCAATATGACAAACAAAAGTTATGTGCTAACACTGAATGTCATGTTGAGGACTTGCCAAGCGCGATAACCGATAAGAACTGGTGGTAAGAGAGAAGAGAGAGAGAGACAGACAGACAGACAGACAGAGAGACATGGAAATCAATCTCTCTCCTCCCTCTCTCTCTCTCTCTCTCTATATATATATATATATATATATATATATATATATATATATATATATTCTGTTCGTTGGCTGTTTTGTTAACTGATCATCTTTAAAGATGTGTAGATGTAGTTTCGAGACTAAACTGTTTAATCCTGTTGAAGCACGACATTGAAGAAGTGTTTTCAGATCATCCAGCTGTTTTATATCCACCATGCTGCTCTCCACGGTCTCTGATGCTACACTTTCGTATATTATCAATAATTGTGACGTTCATTGTACTGCTCGTTGTAAGTAAGGGAATTTTACTGATGAAGACATATAAGGAGATCTATGCAATTATACTGTAATTAGCAGCCGTCATAAAATTACATTTCAACCAGGCATATATATATATATATATATATATATATATATATATATATATATATATATATGAAAATGTTTACGCCAGTTTAAATAACTTATTTGGACAGTTTGGGTGAACTTTAGATTAATGAAATCATTTTATCATGTGATTTTTCCAACAATCTAACCCGGGCTTAATTTAAAGTTCACCCAAACTGTCCAAATAAGTTATTTAAGCTGAAATAAACATTTTCATTTGACCAAAGGAAAAAGAAAAACAAGGGAAGAGTCACTTAGTTAATTCTAATTACAGGTAATTAAGATTTTAATCATGGATATTATGACAATCTCTCGCCAACCTTACCCTATCATTCATTGCTCTCAGGAGGTCCTCTGTACAGCATTCCGTGTCTGCTCAGAGGTGTTCAATGTATGTCTTTGCTCACATGTTCATACTGGTGTGCTGATTTCCATAGAAAAATGTCTCTTAAGAGTTTGTCCTAAATCCTCCAATATATATATATATATATATATATATATATATATATATATATATATATATACCCCCTCTACACGAGTGGAATGTGACACAAGGTCAATTTCTAAAGTTTAACAGATTTGAATTCAATGAGTTTTCCTTATGAAATAGTTGCCTAACAAATTTAAGAGCCCTGTCTCTCCTACTATTTACCCATAGCTAGAAGGACAACTGTTTATTCATACCTTTCCCAAGGGTATGAGCTCTATGTGAAATGCAAACGGCTTCCTCCAGTATTATCTGCGTTATTCGGACTATTGTCCCCATCTTAATTGTTATTTGTACAACGTTTCGGACGATATGCTTTCCGGCCATTCTTCAGGTATTTCTTCTTGGATTCGGGAACCTTCTCGGGGAACTTTCTTTTCGAACTCGGGAACTTTCTTGTCGTAATCAGGAGCCATCACGGAACTTTGAATCTTAGCCCTTTATTTAGTCCACGGGGTATCCTGTTCTCATTCTGCTAACCACAGCTGGGGTAGGAGTTGTGTTAATTATTTTTCTAACTGCCTCTACTCAGGATTGAACTTGGGATCCAGAGATAACTGTCACCTAGAACTGTCTTAATCTAACTACCTTATCCACTAGGCCATGTGTCCAATTGCACTATAAATAACAAAGAAGATGGGGACAATTGTCCGAATAACGCAGATAATATTAATCTTCAAGCCTCATCTCAAACATTCAGAGAAATAGCTTCCTCCAGGATTTGAACTCAGTGCACCATGTGTGTTTCCTACGCTGATGACTATTAAATGATGATCGATGGAGAAGAATTAGATTCATACATATCCTCCTCCAAGAATAGTAGCCTACCCAAGTTTAAAAAAAAAACAGTCTGACTTACTATGTACCCATAGCTGGAGGAAGAATAGTTTGATTCATACCTTTATTTTTCATACCTATGTGAAATGCAACTGCTTCAACCGGAATTTGATCTCGTCTCGCTGTGTTAATTTCTTTCAACACACGCCTTTTCCCTTAACCGTCGTTCCGAACCTACGTAAACTGACGTCATAGATAAGCTCCTGCTACGACGAACCTAATACACTTACATTAAATATACATCAAGTCAGTTAGACATATACTAAGGACAGATAGGAAAAGACATTCTAATTATTCATATATAGATATTTACGAGGGGATCCGTATGTATCTAATTTCTTTTCGCAATCAAATCAGCCACATTCTAGAATTTGACGTTTCTCATCACGTCTCGTATTGTATTTACATTGTGAAAATAAAATTTATTGAGTGAACATAAAGGTCAAATTTGGCTCCATTCTAACACATTGAAAGAAAAATATATATTATATTTACAAATTTCTTAGAAGAGACACGTGCTCGTCGAGAAGACGCAAAGGTAAAAAGAGAGACCCACCCTGGAACTATTCATTCAAACTGCTGTTGAGCTATATCCAGAAGCCGTTAAAGTAACAAAACACTACAGTGTGAAGACGAGCTGTCAATTACAACATTTTAAATCAAAACGTACCTTGAGATTAGATCATTTTCCTGTAGATACTGAAGGGGACATTTTATACACTGTGACGAAAAAATAAATCACACCCTAAAGCGAGTCACTTCTAAGAGCCAACCTAAATTAACCGTTTCTTCATTTGAGCCTTGTCAAATAATAATAATAATAATAATAATAATAATAATAATAATGCCAGTGAACCACCTGCTAAGGCGGGTGTGAAAAACTGGAAGGTAGAGAAATAATAATAATAATAATAATAATAATAATAATAATAATAATAATTTTACTACAAGCTACGATTGGGAGGTCATTCAAGGGTCTTTTCTCCTGTAAGTGGGCAATTACAGGATGCTCGAACCGCCACTCACGCATGTCCACACGCGCACAAACAAAGACAAATACAGGTATATATATATATATATATATATATATATATATATATATATATATATGTGTGTGTGTGTGTGTGTGTGTGTGTGTGTGTGTGTGTGTGTGTGTGTGTGTATTGTGTGTGTGGTTTGTCCTAATTGGAATGACTCTGGAGCAAGGAGTGGATATTTTCTCGCATAAAACCTCAAAATAAAATCAAGAATGCGTTACGAAATTAATTTCACGCATATTTCTTTTAAGAATGAGAGAGAGAGAGAGAGAGAGAGAGAGAGAGAGAGAGAGAGAGAGAGAGAGAGAGATAGATAGATTAGATTTTTACATTTAGATTCGGGGACGTACAAAGTTCACAGATTAGACAGGGTGGTGTACTTAATCAGTGGAAAGAGCATCAGTTGTTTTTGTTTAACAACAACAACAACAACAACAACAACAACAACAACAACAAAAAAAAATTATAAAAAAATAAAGAAAGAAAATAAAAAAATGAAAAAAAAAAAAAAAAAAAATAAGCTTGAAAGCATTTATTTTATTTGAAGAAATATGGAGTTCCTTCTAAGATTTTTTGTACCGGAATTAAATTTCGATTAAACATGGTTTATTTTTTAAATTTACGAATAAAAAATGATGGTGTCAAGGCATTCAATGCCTTCATCACAAAAATAGGCAGACTGAAAGACAGGCAGACACACACATACAGGCGTGTATATTAACGTATAATTAAAAACGCATATATTATATATATATATATATATATATATATATATATATATATATATATATATATATATATATAAGAGAGACTTCTTGACAAGATAAAGATCGTGTTGAAAATCTGACATTATCCCGATGTAATGTTCATCTTTGATAACTAGCTGAACCTGTAGGCCATAAAATACACCGGTCTTGAGTCTTTTCAATTGGCAGGCCAGGAAATTCCAAAATGTGGTACTTGAAACATTTAGCTTTATTTGGCAATGCTATCAGGAATTGCTTCAAGACATCTAGTTTCATGTGCGAGGTGGAAACAATTCTCTTTATGTCGACAAATGGATCATGTAGAATTTTGGGATCAAGAGGTTTAAGGTCAGATCTTGGAAGCAAAATTCCTCTCCAACCAATTCTTCTCTCAAGCTCTACTGCTCCGCACTGTGATTTCAGCTGAATGAGGCACTGGATGTATAACTGATGGTAGAATAGGATACTCAATTTTACATTTGTTTTTCTTGTTATATGGTGAGGTTTTTGTAGTGAGAGAGGAGACCTACCTCGTGGAACACGGTGTGACAGAGAGAGTGGCGGGCGTGAAGATTTGCCGTATTCTCGAAAGAAGCGGGCTAGGCTTTGCCTGGCGTGTAGGACTGACCTTTTGTTTTTTGTTTTTTCTTTCTTTTCTTTTTTTTTTGGTGCCGAAACCCGGTATTTTGTTGTCGAGACGAGCGGGACAAAGAAATAATTTTGAATATTTGATTTTGGAGCGTGATACAGTTGGGAGTGTTTAAACTGTCAACTGGAACCTTGCGTCAAACTTGAATGTAACCCCCTCACACACACATACTGATTAGAGTTTTCATTAAACAAAAGTAACAGTCTGTGTAATATTTCTGCTCTTTCCAAATCATAGCTATACCAAATGCCAACTTATCACGTGTTCCCTTGATCCACATCCGTAAAATATTAATACACCGCTTGCACATCTGGTAAGGGGCCCAAGCCTCGTCGTAATTGCCAAGTTTTAATTTAAAATATGCAAAATAGACTGGCTTCACGAATGTGCCGGTGTTTTCTTTTTGAATGTGAATCAACCTAGTCACCACATGTGAAAAATCTCCCTTCCTTTTGTTCGGTTCTTTTCAGGTATTGTCCCCGGTGGCGATTAAAAATCAGTGACAAAATTGTCACCGGTGACAATAATAATATGGCTCACATTTATATATATACAAGGTGTGTCAAAAATGATCGAGATTTTTTTGTACTTACTGAAAAACCTTGTATTCTGAAAAATAATAATGTTTCATTTATTCTTCATTTCTGTCTTGGTAAATACAGCTTTAAACGTGTTACTTTTTTGACAGACCTTGTATTCTAAAAAAAATCAATGATTGGAACGTTATTTTCTTTTCAGAATACAAGATGTATCAAAAAGTACAAAAAAACTCACTACTATTTTGACACACCTTATATATATATATATATATATATCTTATTATAATGGAGATTGTGGGTTTGTCTGTCTGTAACCGAAACTATATTACTATACAAGTCACAATTCCCTTAGTTATTTACACCACAATCCACATGATTTTATTTTTTATTTAAACCTCAATTATTAGTAAAATTGTTTTACATCATTAAGACTGTTGACCATATCTACATACTAATAACATGCAATTGTATTTATATATACAAGAAAATAGAGGTTTACAGTGTGAATGGGAAGGCTAATTTACATATTGATCTTTGATATTTGATTTTAGTAAATATATGCTTAGTATTATTGATTTCTAATTGTTTGGTTTTATCTTATTGAATATGAGCAAAAATCTCGGGGATAAATCTTAAAAGAAATCCATTAACAAGAAGAAATAATGATTTTATTCTTTACTTCTATTTGACTAAATAGTTAAATTAGGAAAATTTTACCAATGAAAGACGGGAGTGAGGGAAAATGATGGAAGAGTTAGTTTCAAAGTTGTTCTATTTTCCGATTATACCCCCTCCGTTTCAAATATTTTATCTGAATTCTTATTCAGTTTCATTAGCCTTTCTAATATAACATGATATTTTATTATATTAAAACTTAGATAATTGCACCCGGAGGGTGCATATATTTGCTAGTATTTATAAAGTTTTTATTATAGCTATTTTATATCTTTCGGGGCATTCGCTATTAAAATTTAAAGTTGTTGAGTTAGCGGTTACGGGCTTTTTATATGGATATGTTGTAAAAGTGTTATTGTTGGTGTCATCATTACATCGAGGAACGGGAGTTGATTTTTATTGTTTAATTCATATGTGAAATTTAGGACAGAGTTTTGTTGGAATGCTTGTTGGAGTTCAGTTAGTTCATTTGTGTTGCTAACAAGGACAAGAATATCATCAACATAACGAACTAGAGTGAGGGCTTTTTTATAATGTTAAATATTTTATTTTCAAGGTGGGCCATGTAGAAATTGCTAAAGGTCGGACCCAAAACAGAACCCATCGAGATACCGTCTTGTTGTACAAATAGGTTACCAAGATGGTCATAAAATGGGATATATATATATACATATATATATATATATATATTATATATATATATATATATATATATGTGTGTGTGTGTGTGTGTGTGTGTGTGTGTGTGTGTTACCTTGCTAGAATATCGACATTTGAAATATTAACATTTATCTTGCCTCAAACATTACCATTTATTCTGTTTAAAAATAAAGTTAAAAATGTGTCAAATTCCTTACCGTATTTGTTTCAGTATTATCTGTGTCATTCGGACTATTGTCCTCATCTTCATTGTTATCTGTACAATGTTTCGGTCGATGTACCCTCCGGCCTTCTTCAGGTATTTCTTTTCGGACTCGGGAACCTTCTTTTCGAACTCGGGGACCTCCTTGTCATAATCGGGAACCTTATTTCTCTAATCGGGAGCCTTCACGGAACTTTGAACCTAACCCTTTATTCAATCCATGGGGATATCCTGTTCTCATTCCGCTAACCATAGCCGGAGGGTACAACGGCAGAAACGTTGTACAGATAACAATGAAAATGAGGACAATAGTCCGAATAACGCAGATAATACTATACTTGTTTCAGTTAAGAAGAAAAGAAAGTATCACATAGCCTGCTTTTATTTTTAAAATTAGGGTATTAGTACTTTTCTCACATAGTTAATATTCTTATTACGTGGTACGCTTCGAGCAGACTTTTTTAGATCCTATCTACGAGAATATATAGGCTGGTAGTCATTATCTACGTAAGCTTGTAGAGACTGGTTGTCTATCAAACTGATGTAACACATCTTTCTTTAATCAGTTCTACTAAAGAGCTTTCCTAAAAATATACAACACGGATTTCTTACCAACTGGAAAGGTGTAGGTTGCATTTTACGAGAGAAGTTGCACAACTGACTATGAATTAGTCATCTGAATGTGTTTACTCTGTTGGCATAAGTGGCTAATGTCTGGTTCTTGCTTTTCCTACACATATCAGATACACACAACAATATAAAAAAAGAACTAAATTTGGCATATCATATTATAATGGAGATTTGTCTGACTGTAACCGAAACTACGTCACAATACCTCCATGAATTGCGTAAGTTTATCAATGAGTACTTTGTAGTCAAAATCATTAAACATCATCATCATCATCATCATGTCACGCAAGCAGCACGGATATCCATGGCAATCTCTCGCCAACCTTCACTATCACTCATTGCCCATGAGAGGTCCTCTGCGGAGCATCCAGAATCCTCGCATAGTTGGTCAATGTAGGTCCTTAGTGTGCGTCATACGTTAGAATGTCCATGTGTAGGAAAAAGAAATTTCGACCTTCATCAGAATTGCTTTGTGTGCGGAACATTTTATTTTTTCTATTATTATTATTTCATTTCATTTGGTTATTTAAAAATAATAATTGTTTGAATAATGTACACATGGATAAACTCCTGACCGAAACAAGTGTAAGTAAAATTGATTAAAATATCCTAGATTATCCATTCTATACATTCTTTCCTTTATTCATTTTTTCAACATACTATCGGATTCACTTCCAGTTTCATTTTACACACACACACACACACACACATATATATATATATATATATATAGTGTCATCCACACACACGTGTTTCGACTTAGCAAGTCTCTTCAGTGTGGCTATATATTTGTAAGCTACCTACAGCCGGGATTGAAATCCGATCGCTTCAGTGTTAGTCAAACACCTTAACCGCTAGGCTATATAGTCACCCACATAATGCGAAGGGGATTTTAACTGTTTTAATACACACATCTCTATGTATCTAAAGGCTGTCATAGAGTACTCCATCCCTTATATAGGAAAGCGTTGCGTATATGTGTATGTGTTTGTGCGTGCGTTTGTGTGTATGTGTGTGTGTGTGTGTGTGTGTGTGTGTGTGTGTGTATACATATAATGAAGAAAAACGGCAAACAAGAAATGTGTTTGCATAAAAAGAGTGCTCAGTGTAATTATAGCAGAGCAAATAAAAACCTATAAATCATAGACTCCTTGACATTATACATCCGTTATTCGAATTTCCTGTGTTTTACACAATCTATAGTCGAGAGAGCGGTAAAAATGGGCAATCAAGCGATTGTATAGTGTAAGTGTATTGCCACGCGGAGATGTTTATTTGCGAGAAAAGAAAAGAAAAACAACGTGCTTAGGTGTTAGTATACGTGATATTTAATATTTAAACGAGAGATAAAAAAACAAACATTTTTTTTCTCTCACAGTCTAAAATA
This sequence comes from Doryteuthis pealeii, assembly GCA_023376005.1. NCBI lineage: Eukaryota > Metazoa > Mollusca > Cephalopoda > Myopsida > Loliginidae > Doryteuthis > Doryteuthis pealeii. The sequence goes on along the minus strand of CM042150.1, from coordinate 107,990,841 downwards.
GTGGAGTGTAAGTATGTGATTAATCAGAGTCAGGTCGTAGATGACAGAAGAGAAGTTTGTTGATATGTCTACACTCTGAAACTAATTCGCTTCTTTCGTTTAGCAAATTGTACAAGGTATGATTTTTTTCCGGACAGTCTCTATTTATAGTCATCTCCGTTCTCCCCCACCTCTCTGTCTGTCTGTTTGTCTATTTCTCTCTCTCTCTCACTCTCTCTCACTCCCTCTCTCTCTACTCTCTCTCTCTCTCTCTCTCTCTATATATATATATATATTATATATATATAATTAAATATTTTATATTTTTGCTTGAAGGCAATTACAATGCGAATATCGCATAAATTCGATAATTATAGAAGTTAACAATGACAAGTGAACTTCGCAAAGAATTACTCGGTGTGTAGAATATCGTACAGACTGTTTCAACTTTATTAAGTCTCATCAGATATATATATATATATTATATAATTATATATATATATATAATATATATAACGAATAATTTTCTTTAAAAGATGATTAGATTTATCGATACTTTCACAAGATAATTGGTTTGTTTTACAGAATACATATATCGGCGCCAGTTTTTGCCGAAATATTAATCATGATCATCATGATTATCAAGACGTGCCGACAGAGCGGATTCCTTTGACTATCTC
>CM042150.1:107975182-107982682 GCA_023376005.1 Doryteuthis pealeii | reverse complement strand
ATGATGATGTTCCGATGCTTTGTTGCCGCTGCTTTTTTCTGGACTTCTTAGCTTCATGGTGTTATGTGTCAGGCTGACTTCTGACATCTACAGTCCTCTATGGATATTCTGCCACCACCGAGGGCGGTCCTGAGCCAAATTTTTCCAGCTGAAAAGGACAATGCCAAAGCACCTGAAATTATTCTTGCAGACATCCTTGAATCGCAGCTGGGGGCGACTAATCTGTCTTTTACCAGACGTAAGCTCTCCATAGAGGATGTCTTTCGAGATTCGTCCATCATCCATCCGACGTACATGACCCAACCATCGGAGATGACGTTGTCTCAGTAGAGAGTTCAAGCTGGGGAGTTGAGCTCTCTCTAGGACTGCTGTGTTAGTGATCCTGTCCCTTCAGGTGGTGCCCAGTATACGTCTAAGGTAGTGAAGGTAGAAGTTATTTAGCCGCCGCTCTTGGTGGGAGTATAAGGTCCTTGTTTCACTTTCATACATGAGGGTGCTGATAACACATGCCCTATACACTTGTAACTTTGTACGGATAGTGAGCTTGCTGTTGTCCGACACTCTTGCTGTGAGCTTTCTAAAAAGTTCAGGCAGCTTTTCCGATCCGGCAACTGAGTTCAATATCAAATGACAGGTTGTCAGTGATTGTGGATCCAAGGTAGGTACCGGTTTATATGTATATATATATTCGAATCGAGTTGAATTCCTAGACGAAACTTTTGGCATTTCACATAGCGCTAATACCCTTGGGAAAGGTATGAATCCATATATGCTCCCTCCAGCTATGGGTTAAATAGTAGGGCAGTCTGGGCCCTTCAGCCTTGGGTAAGTAATCATTCTAGGAGAGGGATAACTCTGAATTCAAAATTCCCTCCAGCTATGGGTTAAATAGTAGGGCAGTCTGGGCCCTTCAGCCTTGGGTAAGTAGCCAAGGGAGAGGGATAACTCTGGAATCCTTCGGAAGGGTGTTTTTGAACCAAAACCCTTGATTTCTTTCCTATCGACTGTGCCAAAAAGTGTGGATGGTCCAACATAAGCCTTCACCACTATAAAAATCACTGTGTGGCTGTTCATTGTGTATATGAACCTCAAACGAGAGTCCATAATATATATATATATATATATATATATATATATATGTGTGTGTGTGTGTGTGTGTCTGTGTGTGTGTTTGTGTTTGTGCGTAATACGTATATGTGTTTGTGTTTGTGCGTATACGTGTACATGTGTGTATGTGTCTGTGTGTGAGTATATGTGTGTGTTTGTGTCTGTGCGTGTCTGTGCGTGTTTGTTTTTGTGAGAGAGAGTGAGTATGTGCGTGTGTGTTTGTGTGAGATATTTACGTCGAAGTGAATAGAATGAAATAGCTAAAGACAGCAAAGGCAGCATATCGCCAGCATGTTGATTAAAAACAAACAAACAAACACACAGACAGACAATCAAATCAAAAACAAAACAAAAAGCTCGTAGTGAGTGAATTTTTGAGCTCTGGTGCCGATAACAAATTACTGTATTCATCTTCTAAGCTGTTGTTTTTTGCTCTTTAAAATCCTCAGCATCTCACATCTCATAACAAGACGTCTTGTAATTTTTATGTCAATTCTCATGTTACAGGTGTGTCAAAATTTGTCTGAAACTCATTGAACCCATCAAATGTATTGACCTGCTCTTCTCGAAGAAGATAAAAAAAAGTTGTTACGCTTTAAATCTTTGACAGATATGTAGAAATTTTGACAAGAAACCGACTGTTTACATAAATTAAAAAATATTTTTTTACAAGTGCAGTGAATGTTATAATGAAGAAGAAAAAAATATAATCATGTAAAAGAGAGAAAGAAGGAAAGAAAAAGAAATGATAGTGAGTAAGAGAAGAAAGGGAGATAAAAAAAAGAGAGAAAACAAAAAAAGTAATTTTTTAAGGAAGAAGGAAAAAAAGAAAATATGGTTGGGAAACGAAGTATATTCGAAACTAAATGAACATTTTTATATGTAGAAATAAAAAAGAGAAATAGATAAGTAAAGATAATAATAAGAAAAAGCAATGGAAACTAAATTTTAAAAAAGGAAGAAATAAGAATGAAAGAAAGAAAGATAGAAAAAAGAAAGAAAGAAAGAAAAAGAAGAAAGAAAGAAAGACAGACAGAAAGATAGAAAGAAAGAAGAAAGAAAGAAAAAAGAGACAGAAGATAGAAAGAAAAGAAAGATAAAAGAAAGAAAGAAAGAAAGATAGAAAGAAGAAAAGAAAGAAAGATAAAAAAAAGAAAGAAAGAAAGAAAGAAAGAGACAGAAAGATAGAAAGAAAAGAAAGATAGAAAGAAAAAGAAAGAAAGAAAGAAAGAAAGAAAAGAAAGAAAGAAAGAAAGACAGATAAAAAGAAAAGAAAGAAAGAAAGAAAGAAAGAGACAGACAGAAAGATAGAAAGAAAGGAAAGAAAAAAGAAAGAAAGAAAGAAAAGAAAGACAGACAGAAGGATAGAAAGAAAAGAAAAGAAAGAAAAGAAAGAAAGAAAGAATGAATGAAAGATGGGAAAGGAGAAAAATGAAAAGAAAGAAGGAATGTTTTGAAAACGAAATATATTCGAAAGAAAAGAAACAGTATTATACGTAGAAATAAAAGAAGAAGTAGATAATAAAATATATTATTACGAAAAAGCAATGAAAACCAAATATGAAAGAGACAGAAGGAAAGAAAGAAAGAAGGAAAGAAAGAAAGAAAGAGGGAAATAATTATGAGTAAAAAAAGAAGATGGATAAAAGAAATGAAAATGAAATCCAGAAAACAGAGAGAATGATAAGAAAATGAGAATTTTTGGAAAAAGATGAATATTCGAATGAGAAGAAGATAAGTAGTCGTAGAAAGAAGAAACAACAGATAGACAATGAAAATATTAGTTTGTAAAAATTAATGGAAAGTTTATTTAAAAAGAAAAAGACAAAAAGAAAGAGAGATAAAGAAATAATAATAAGGAAGATGGGAATAAGAAAGAAGGAAAGAAAAAAAGAAAGAAAGAAAGAAAGAAAAAAGAACTCATGTAAATGATACAAATGAAAGAAAGAAAGAAAAAAAAAAAAGAAAAAAAGAAACTTATGTAAATGATAAAAATTATAGAAAAAAAAGAAAGAAAACAATATTTTGAAAACGGGGTATATTTGAAAGAAAAGGAAAATAATTATTCGACCAAAGAAAAGAAAGGAATATGTAATTAAATATATCAATAAGAAAAAAGCAATAAAAACTGAAGGAAAAAAGAAAGAAGAGACGAAACGATGCCTAAGAAAGAAAGAAAGAAAGAAAGAAAGAAAGAGAGAAATATGAAAAGAAAGAAAGAAAGAAGGAAAGAAAGAATGTTTGAAAAACGAAAGAGACGCAAAGGAAAAGCAAAATATTGGAACGAAAAAAGAAGAAATGGACAATGAAAATTATAAGTAAAATGTAATGGAAACAAAATTTAAAAATAGAAATAATAAGGAAAAAAGGAAGCAAGAAAAATCTATTATAATTAGGAAAAGAATAAAGAAAGAAAGACAAAAAAAGAAAGCAAAGAAAGAAAGAAAGATAAGGTGTTTGGAAAACGAATGATATTTGAAAAAAAAGGAAAATTATTATTCATAGAAATATATAATAAAAGATAATATTAAGAAAACAGCAAAGGAAATTTCATTTAAAAGGATAAAGAAAGAAAAAATGAAAAAAAAAATGAAAGAAAGTCAGAAAGAAAAAAAAATGTTTGGAAAACGAAATATATTTGAAGGAAAAAGAAATGTATTATAAGTTGAAAAATAAAAACAAAATAAGAGATAATGAATGATATTAATAAGAAAAGGCAATGGAAACAAAGTTTAAAACAAATAGAAAGAAAAAAAATGAAAGAAAGAAAAAGAATGAAAAAAAGCATTTAATAATGGCAAATCGGAAAATGACACAGAGAACCAGTTAATTTATATATGTGGATATTTTCATAGTGTTACATAATTATTGGATCCCTAATAGTTTTTAAAGGTAGTGTAGAATCATAATGGCGATTAGTGCAGCTGATGGCCTTGAGAGTGAGTGACAGCGCTTGACCTCACTCTCACCTTGCCTTCCGGGGATAAATCGTGAGAACCGGAACCCCATAGAAGGCCCTCTTCCGGTTTAAGGATATAATAAGTTTAAGTCAGTTAGAAGTTAGAAGCCGAGCTTGTAAGATGTGAGTCTCACTGTGCAAATGTCTGTTGGGGATTTACAAATAAAGTAACATCAACGTAAATCGAAGTCTTGTGTTTATTACCTAAAAACTAACAATGACACAGGGCTTCTGATAAGGAGTGATCCCTAACAGAAACCAGACCCGGAATCCTCAATAGAAGACTAGACCTTAGAAGATATACCAGACCAAGATGTTAGAAGATAGAACCAAAGTCGACCAGAAGAATAGATGACCAAGATATAGAGAAGAAGTAAAGAAAAGTATATAAAATTATATGCTGATTTGGTACGGTGAAAGACCAGTATATAACAATAGTACATATGTCACGCCTATTTAATTTGCATAAATACACTCAGCGCCCATTCAAAATAATTGTGACCGGGATATTTATAGGAGGATTTTTCAAAAGTCAGCTTATGTTCGCTTGGTTCCAGTGGTGCCTTCTCCCCAGGCATCAAATACGTTTTTAAAAAATGTGTTTAAACATTTTGTTTGAAAAAAAACTTTGAATACCTATTACGAAGGAATAAAACAAAACGTCTTCGACTTAAAATACCCCAACAAGAGTTGACATGCCGTAAAACGAAACCAATCAACAAACAAAACAGCATGGGTGTGACATAAACTTGCATCTAATGGTGCAACCCCAAATCTGGAGGTTTGGGAGTATGTGGCACCCCTTCCACTTCACGCAGAGTGGCAGCAACTGTTAACGTCATATTTATGGGTCCCCTAGATCTGTTTAAATATATTCGACAAGAGATTGTTCAAAAGACCCTAAATACTCTTAACTTTTAACGTCGTATATCACCTCATTCCACCTGGCTGGAAGTCACATTCATTTTCCTAATCAACTCCAACCAATACCCTTTGTTTAAATGTAATATCAAACATATTCAGAAGTCTTTAGGGGCCAGGTTAGCTCAGTCGGTAGAGCGTTCGGCTTGAAACCACAAGGTTCCTAGTTCGATACCGGTCCCCGCCAACTCAGCGTATGAGTTGCACAGGGATCTGTGCGGTAAAGTAAGGAGCTGATGGAAGTGTGGCGCTCCACCTCAGATGCTAACAAAAAACAATCTCCTTGGGCTAGCGCTATTGAAAAGGGGATAGACTCCCTCGCTGACTGTCTAATACCGACTTTAGGCCGCCCCGACGACTTTACTTTACTTGAATGAACAGGCCATTTTTAACCATTTTTTGATAAACCTTAGTGGAATGAAGCTTTGGAATTAGAAAATTCTCAACAGGATGTTAAGAGTTAATAAAGAAATGTATTATCTGCGTTATTCGGACTATTGTCCCCATCTTCATACAACGTTTCGGCTGATATACCCTCGGCCTTCTTCAGGTATTTCATGTCGGACTCGGGAACGCCGGAGGGTATATCGGCCGAATCGTTGTACAAATGACAATGGAGATGGGGACAATAGTCCGAATAACGCAGATAATACTAATCTTCAAGCCTCATCTCAAACATTCAGAGAAAAAGAAAATGTAATTATAAACTAACAACGAACGTGATTCTCTAATCTCTAGGCATAAAATAACCCAGGATGGGTTGACATGCTGATAAAACCAATCATTCATTTATTTCCCGTTCATAGCTATCTATATATCCTTGTAAAATAAGCGTTGCCGATCAAGATACAGGCAACCGGAAGATTAAGATAAAATTTACACTCTTTTAACTCGAAAGCAAAAACATCGTAAGCAAGCAATGGATAAGAACGGCAGCCATTTTGATTAGGAAAACATGGCGGGCTTCATTATAGACGACTGGAGGAAAGAAAATCGGTTATTTTACGCACCAATGAATCTCACCCCCAACCCGCGAACCATTTTGTAGACGGCACGTAACCGTGTGCAGTGTATTGCGCTATCCTTACAACTTCTAGCAACTCTGATCACTCATCAGCCATTTTCTTGTCTTTTTTCTATACTATCGACCCTTAGGGGGAAAATAAACTCAATGAAGCAGACGACACCTTATCTCTTTCGTATTAAAACTTTGCCGTTATCTCTCTTCCCCGGCCCATATTGAATTAAACAGTGAAATGGACAATCGCGTCATTCGCAGTTGCGAAACTTAAAAATAGAATCAGTTTTCTTCAATCTGTAAACTTTAATGAGAAGAATAGATAGAATTTCCAGTCATTCCGATTAAAGGATTCATCATTTAAACAGCAAGTCTATTCATATTTATTGCAAATACTAAACTGTTTATTGATCTATGAATCTATTAATGGTTGATGATTGATTGGTTGGCTGGTTAGAATTTACGGCATGTAAACCCCTGGGGTTATTTCATGCAGTAGACGTTTTTGTTTTATTCATTTTCATTAGGTTTGCTTTGATTTTTTGAGATTTTACGGCATGTCAACCCTTGTTGAGTTATTTTATGTCGGAGAGGTTGTGTTCTATTCACGCCTTCATGAGTATTCATAACTGCATGGTGGTTGCTTGCTTGGAATATACGGCATGACAACTTCTGGGTTATTTTATACAGAAAACGTTTTTTCTTTTCTTCATTCTTATTGGGTTTGGTTTGGTTTAGTTTACTAGATTTTACGGCATGTCAAACTGTAGTAACGAGTCGAACTTACCTGATTCAAAACGTCCTAGATGCCTGGCCTGCGAAACTGTCCCTGGCAAGGAAATGAATGTGGTCGGGGGAAGAAGGAATGTGGTACGCCATTATGCCCACTCTGAGTAAGAAGTGTCAAGAAATTGGAGGGGGCAGAATAGACGTTTTATAGAGGTTACGAGGAATTATGGGTGACTACCCATAGTGCATCGCAACTTTTATTTTACTATAAAAGCGACCTATTTTGGCCTGAACGGCAGACTTCATTTTTGTTCTTCAGTAACAGTGTTGAGAGAGAAGAAGAGGAAGAGGAAGAAGAGAAAGAGAAAGAGAAAGAGAAGCTGGTGGACAATTTTCAAGTATATCCGAATTTGCATAAGCGCATCCAAACGGGCAGAAATAAAGACGCACTGTCGCTGACAGGGCGAGTGAGGAAGAAAGTGTTTGGACGGCAAGTGAAATCTGACGACTGCTATTTGAAGTGAGAGTGGCGTGTTCGGTTGGGAAAGGAATTGTATTTCGTTTGCTGGAGAGACTTGCAAAGGATTGATATTACCTGGAATCTTTTGGACCCTTTCAAAATCACAAACCTTGTTGGCTTATTCTAAGTTGATGTTTTGTTGTATTCATGCTTAATGAGTATACACTTATTTTTTGGGTCTACTTAATCCAGGACCATAAAGGGCAGAACCACCCCGGGTCGGAGTGAACCTGAATGTAATGGCAA
>CM042150.1:107967682-107970182 GCA_023376005.1 Doryteuthis pealeii | reverse complement strand
CACCTTTCGTCTCTGTGGGTTGCCGTAAATAGCCCAATTCGGCTTTGTAATATTTCGCTCATTGTTTGGGCCTATTCGCTTCGTGGGACGGGAGCAAATCGTTCAGCGACATCTAATATTGTGAAATTGAGAAAGCAAAATTTAATCTTTTTTTTCTTTCTTTCTTCTTTCTTTTCTTTCCTTTCTTTCTTTCTCTTTCTTCTTTCTTTCTTTCTTTCTTCTTTCTTTTCTTTCTTCTTTCTTTTTTCTTTTTCTTTCTCTTTCTTTCTTTCTTCTTTCTTCTTTCTTTCTTTCTTTCTTTCTTTCTTTCTTTGTTCTTTTCTTTTCTTTCTTCTTTCTTTTTTCTTTCTTTTTCTTGTGCCATTCTTTCTTTCTTTCTTTTCTTTCTTTCTTTCTTTCTTTCTTTCTTTCTTCTCTTTCTTTCTTTTTTCTTTTTTCTTTCTTTTATTCTTTCTTCTTTCTTTTCTTTTCTTCTTTTTCTTTCTTTCTTTCTTTCTTTTCTTTCTTTCTTTTCTTTTTCTTCTTTCTTTCTTTCTTTCTTTCTTTTTCTTTCCTTTCTTTCTTTCTTTCTTTCTTTCTTTCTTTCTTCTTTCTGTGCAATTCTTTCAACCTTTCTTTCTTTATCTATTTGTACCATCCTGTCTTTATTTCTTTCTTTTTTTTCATCTTTATTCCTTTATTATTCTTTCTTCAATTCTTTCATTCTTTTTTTTCTGCTACTCATTTATTCACTCATCCTTTCCTTTTTTTCATTCGCCCTTTTTTTTTCTTCTTTCTTCTGCTATTCATTCATTCATTTTTCTTGATTTCTTTCATTTTTTCTCTATCTTTCTACCATTCTATTATTCTTTATTTTATTTCTTTTGCCTTTCATTCACTATTCATTCGTTTTTTCTTTATTTCTGTCATTCTTTCTTTTATTATGTTTCTTTCTTTCTATCTATCTTTTATTCTTTCTTTTAATTATTCTAACATCCTTTCTTCTTTCTTTCTTTCTTTCATTCATTCATTCTTGTATTCCTTCTTTTTCTTTCTTTCTTTTTTTTTCTTTCTTGTATTCTTTCTTCTTTCCTTCTTTCTTTCCTTTATACACCATTGCCCTCTCGTCATAAGTACTATGGAAACACTTCACGAATTCTGCCTTTATTTTGGATATTAGCCTTCTCGGTCATCAAAATCACTTACATAATCAACAGACGACAATAATTGAATGTTGTACCATTATAACTTTCTTGGGTTATTCACAAAAGGTTCCAGGATATTGATGCAAAGATTGAGAGGAGGGAGAGAGAGAGAGAGAAGGGAGGAAGATAGAGAGAGAGGGGGGGGTTGAGAGAGGATGAGAGAGAGAGAGATGAGAGAACAGGGGAGAAAATGTATTTTGTTTTATTGTAACATTATACAATTTTCAAATTATACAGGGTATGTAAAAAGAAAGACAATATTGATTATCAAACTTCGCCATAAGGATGCCACCTTCGGATTGTATTTTATTCTGAAAAAAAAAGCAAAATCTCCACATTACAGCTGGGAAAAAGTGAATCAATCTAATATATATATATATATATATATATATATATATATATATATATATATATATTATAATTTGCTGAGTTTTTATAGATCATATATAAAAAACGGAATTAATTTAAAAATAAAATAAATAAAAATTTTCAAAATAAATTTTTTCTATTTTTAACAAATAAATGGAGGTAACTTCGTTGGCATTGTTACAAAAAAAATGCAATTTTTGAAAAAATTTAAAAATTTAAATTTTTAATAAATCCGAAGTGCACTAGCGTCCGCGAAAGCAACCGACGTTATTTGCGGTCCAGAATGTGACATTAAGAAAAGATCTTCAATAAACACCAAGGGATCTAACTCAAAGGGCTGTGATTGCTCCCTAGCATGAAACCTGGGTAGCTGCTTATAATAAACATTGATCTATAAAAACTAAGCAAATTAAATAAATATTAGCTCTCACAATTTGTGATTGAGCACTGTATTTTCTTTGTTTCATCACAAAAAAGTTGTTTTTATATATATATATATATATATATATATATATATATATATATATATATATATATATAAGAACAATTGAAAAAACACAGATATCAATGAGTTAAATGGTAAGTTTATTGGCCGACGCTGCAGTGTTTCGATCTATTAATTTGATCATCTTCAGGGCATTTGTTGGTATATGGAAGGTGATAATTTTTTTTATCACAGAATAACGAGAAAAGCGAGTAATAGTCCTTGTTTATCAGTCTGTTTAAAATTTGAAGTCTGAAAAAATAGAACGTTGAAAAAGTGGACGGTTTGAAATATGACGTCAATTATTATTTTTGCGGTGTGAGTATTAGAGTGTGTAAGTGTGTGTATCGAAACAAAGCATATATATATATATATATATATATATATATATATATATTCATTATGACCAGTGAGAGAGAGAGAGAGAGAGAGAGAGAGAGAGAGAGAGAGAGAGAGAGAGAGA
>CM042150.1:107960182-107962682 GCA_023376005.1 Doryteuthis pealeii | reverse complement strand
TAACTGTAAGTTTCAACGGAAATAAAACACTACTTAATCAATGCTACATCATTACTGGAATTTAGAGACAGGAAGTTACATGACACAGAGAAGAGAAAACATTACCCTGTCCGGCGACGAAAGCTGCTTGTAGCGCCAGGGGTGTCAGTACCGCTTTTGCCAGCGTATTACACCTGGTTGGTATCTGATGAGAACAGGTTGTAGCACGTGCAATCGGAAAAATCCAGCGGTCATCAATATCGATAATATTGACTTGTATCGTTCGTCTTGTTAATTTTCTTTTCTTCCGATCACATTAAAAAAAAAAAAAAACTAATGTAAAATTAAAAATTAAAAAAAGAAATACTTATGTAATTAAATTGTTCCAGCTAATTGTTTTTATTGGTCGAAGCTCTTCAAATCATATTTTAATTTGGTGTGAAATTGTACGGTCGTATTTCATTTAAGTTCCTTTACATCCTCGAATGCTACCCCAGAGATACATTTCTATCATAGAACTCAACCAAATGTTAATGGGTGTTCTAGTGTTGTTGTGGCTAACAAACTGGACTATGACATCAAAGTTAGCGAGCTCGAACACCAGTCACGCTATTACATTCACTTTCGGTCTAATATCCATCGCGACAAGTGTGGTCTTCCCTATCGGTAAAATACCAATACTGTTCTTCTACAAGGATGAGTTTGGCATTAAATAACTCACGAAGGTTCATATGCCATTACCTAGTTATGATTCGTCTACACAACTGCTTAATGTCTAGCAAGACTCGGATTATTTGTCTGATTTTTTTAGATGAGACTTGATGTGTATAATTTTGATTTTTCGGTCTGTTGTTCTCGTTTTTATTGCGACATGTAAAATTACACCGTTTCTGGTTCCTGTATCCTCCGGCGTTCCTCATGTGATTCCTGTGTACACAAGTGGTCACTGCAGTCCAACATGTGGAATGCATCTTTAGACCTCTTCTATAATCAAAATAATAGATAGGGAAGTATATTGAAAAAGTTGACGTCTCAAAGAAGAAGTGCATATGTTGGTCTGCAGTAACTTCTTAAGTACACAGTGTTAAATAATTATTGGGTATCTTACAAATTATGTATGTAAGTTAGTTAGATTTTAAATTAAAATTCGTTGAAATTCAAAATCGGAGGGGGTTAGATTATTAATAGGTAATGACCTTACTTACCCCCCCCCCCAAGAAAATCCGCTAATGGGAAAATGTGATATCTGAAATTAAGTTCAGTTAGTTAGATATTGACCGTTAGTCAAAGGGCCTGAATGTAACATTCATCTGTCCCAAGATGTTAGCTTCTCACCATGCAGCTGAAAACCCTTTTTGGCTTCGGAGGGCAGTCGTGTGTATGTGTATGTCCGGAAGAAACTTCGAAAATAAAACAATTAACGACAAAGTAAATATATATAGACATTAAATATCACCAGGGCTTGGTTTTTGAGCAAAAATAATAGAGATTTGATTTATATTCGTGAAGATAATTGAAAAATAAAATTTAAATGATAACAGCATGGAATTTTTTTTTTCATTGAATATTTTAGATAGTAGACATTAACATTTCTTTTCAGAGTAGCTGGATCAATTCAAGATCTATTTTTTACGTAGGGATTTAAATGGGGCATCCCACGAGGATTCAACTCACGATTCAGTAATAATGGATCTGCGGGACTAACTTTAAAAATCCCCTCTATCTAGGTGACAGCGGATAGCCACTGCTAGTACATATATAAAGGTCGGTTGTGTGTATATGTATGTCTGGAGGAAACTTTGAAATAAAACAATTAACGACATAGTAAATATATATATATACATTAAATATCACCAGAGCTGGGTTTTTGAGACAAAAATTTATTTTATTTTCAGAGTAGCTGGATCAATGCAAGGTCTATTTTTGCGTACAGATTTAAATGTAGCATCCCACGATTCAACTCACGATTAAGTAATAATGGATCGGCGGGACGAACTTAAAAAACGCTCTACCCAGGCGACACCGGGTAGCCGCTGCCAGTAAAGAATAAAGTCGTCTTGTAAAGCAATAGTGTCTTGCTTAATTATTACAACCAAGAAATGAACATAGACAACCCAGTCCAGCAGAAGAAATCAGCCCAGAGGAAGATGGCGACTGACAAAGCAGAACCAGTAAGAAAGCATCTTCTCTCCTCTCTCCCCATTATATACCCAATATGAAGTGGGTATATAACACACAGGAAATACCCGAGGAAGGACGATTAAAGCAGAAGCCGAAACGTTGTGATTTTACATACCGCAATAAAGACGAGGACAACAGTCCGAAAATTAAAATTATAGACTCATATTATTAGACAAATCTCTTCATCTAAATCTTAAATTCTAGATTTTCAGATTATAAAGATATTATTTCTCTGAATGTTTGAGATGGGTTTGATGATTAGTATTATCTGCGTTATTTGGAATATTGTCCTCATCTTCATTGTAATCTGTACAACTTTCGCCGCTGTGCCCTCTGGCCT
>CM042150.1:107927682-107952682 GCA_023376005.1 Doryteuthis pealeii | reverse complement strand
ATAATATATATGTGTACACCTGTATATTTGCGTGCAAGTGTGTATGTATGTGCATGTATGCATGTATATATATATATATATATATATATATATATATATATATACATGTGTATGTGTGTGTGTGTGTGTTCATGTGTGTTCATGTGTGTGTGCATGTGCAGAAAGATAGATGGAGAGGAAACAAGTCTTATGCCCGCTGTATCTATACACATTTATGATATGTGTGTACACACCTTTATATTCACGCGCACGTATGTATGTATATGCATATATGTGTGTATATATGTGTGTATGTGAGTGTGTGCGTGTGTGTATGTGTGTGTGTGCGTGTAATGAAACATAGATGGAGAGAAAACAAGATCAAAGGATTGCTGTCTTATGCCCGTCGTATCTATACACATTTATGATAAGTGTATACACACCCGTATATTCACGCGCACGTGTGTATGTATATGTATGTGTGTATATATGTATGTGTGTGTGTATGTGTGTGTGCGCGTGTGTGTATGTGTGTGTGTGTAATGAAACATAGATGTAGAGAAAACAAGACCAAGGGCGTGCTGTCTTATGCCCGCTGTACCTATACACATTTATGATATGTGTGTACACACCTGTATATTCACGCGCACTTGTGTATGTATATGTATGTGTGTATGTGTGTATGTGAGAGTGCGCCCGTGTGTATGTGTGTTTGCATGTAATGAAACATAGATGGAGAGGAAACAAGACCAACGGCTTGCTGTCTTATGCCCGTTGTATCTATACACATTTATGATATGTGTGTACACAACTGTATATTCACGCACACATGTGTATGTATATGTATGTATGAATGTATGTATGTGTGTATATGAGTGTGCGCGCGTGTGTATGTGTGTGTGTGTGTGTGTGTGTAATGAAACATACATGGAGAGAAAACAAGATCAAGGACTTGCTGTCTTATGCCCGTTGTATCTATAAACATTTATGATATGTGTGTACACACCTGTATATTCACGCGCACTTGTGTATGTATATGTATGTGTATATGTGTATGTGCGTGTGTGCGTGTGTGTAATGAAACATAGATGGAGAGAAAACAAGACCAAGGGCTTGCTGTCTTATGCCCGTTGTATCTACACACATTTATGATATGTGTGTACACATCTGTATATTTACGCGCACTTGTGTAAGTATATGTATGTGTGTATATGTGCAAGGGCTTACTGTCTTATGCCCGCTGTATTCATACACATTTTTAGTGTATGCGCACAACTATATAATCGTGCGCTCGCCTGGTTGTATGAGTGTGTGTGTGTGTGTGTGTATGTGTGTGTGTGTGTGTGTGTGTGAGAGAGTATGTCAGTGTTTACTTTTATATTTCAAGAGCGAAAAATCGTGCATTCTATTGGACGTCTGTGCAGATCAGCATCAAGTGCGCATTGCACAGTTGGTCGCCAGTCGCTGACGGAAGACACTTGGCGACTGTGAAGGTTTTCGAATTTCAAATTACACAGTGAATGTTCCCTCGGGAGACAGTCGAGTAATTGCGGTCCAATCTCGGTACGTAGAGAAAATGGAATCTCATCAGACCTCAGAACAAAAAGAAAACAAAAAAAGTGTAAAAAAAAAAAAAAAAAGAAAAGATAGAAAAAAAGAAAAAAATTTCTGAGTTAAAAAGAAAAGAAAAAAGAAAAAAAACAAATGATAATAATAATAATAAAACTCCCAAATTATAGAGATCCAAACACAACAAGCGTCCGTCACCTACGAAAGGGGTTGTCACGTGATGACGGCGTTGGAGAATTTGCCCATATGATGGTCGATACTTTCTTTAAAAGAAAAGGACAATGTAGCTTTTTTTTTCTTTTCTTTTCTTTTTCTTTTAAACCTTAGTTGCTCTATTGTAGATACTAAGAAAAATTACCCTCTCTGTCTCTGTCTCTATCTGTCGCCCCCCTTCTCTCTCTCTCTCTCTCTCTCTCTCTCTCTCTCATCGTATCTCCTTATCTACATCTCATCAGTGTTTAAATCACGGTGCGTTTCCATGGGAAATTCGGTTTTTGAATTTATTTTTTTCGCTATGCTGTTAACTGCTTTATTTCCATAAGCACGTCGGCCTCGATATTTACATACGAGTTCTTTTTCGTTCTTCCCATTTTATCGCCTGCTATAATAACAAAATCTTTCCTCAGAGGTAAAAGTGGATTTCACTATCACAAGTCTGGCCACTTGCGAGATATGCCTCAGACCGGGTTGAAATTCAGATTTGCGGTAGCAAGTGTGAACGATTTACCATTTGGGTTAGAGCCTATATTTCCCAGCTTCAGAGAAGTTGGTTTTTAGCTCGGGGGAAGGAAGAGGAGGAGGAGAAGGAGGAGGAGGAGGAGGAGAAAGAGGAACAGAGGAGGGGGGGAGGATCACTCGAAATAGTTTTCACTAATGAGAAGACAGTCCGTTCGGTTTGAATTTAGAGTTTTACTTCTCCTAGACCGGTTGTCATACCAAGATTAAACAGCCCAATCTGCCCTATTATTTACTCATCTAATAGTGAAGATCCAATTTGGAGCTTTGGATCGTGTGGAGTACCCCTTCATTGTCATTGCTCACAGGTCTGCCCTAACCAAGAATGGCAATACTGTTAGAATCTTTTGGGCCATCGTGGAGGCCTTAAGCAAGAGCGCTTATCCAGTGGTATTGGGTCCTTGGTAAAGAGTCCTGAGTATTGGTAAAGATCTGGTAATCCTGTAAGACCGTCCTCAATGAGTGCAGTTAGAATAATGTCCAATATAGGGGGTTCAAGTAGTGTATCAGCCACGCAGTATGTTTGGTGATTGGCGAAGTAATAGACCACGTGACTTAGGCCAGTCTATAAACCCAATTTGGGAATTAGAGCACACCTTATATTGCAAAATATTCCAACAAATACTGTTACGGTCCCATTTATATGTTAAACAGTTAAAAAATGAGTTTTCAATAATTGTGTTTAAAAAAGATTGTATTTGAATAAAATTGAATTCACAATAATAAAAAATAAAACGTCTTCGGCATGAAATAACCCAATGGTTGACATGCCGTAAAATCCAACCAAACAGTTACTCTTAGCTGGAGAGTCCTTTTTTGAAGAGTATTAGCGTTTTGTAAAATGCAAACAGACTCGTCTCACCGGGTTCCTTTTCTACGACAGTAACCATTACATTACACGCACCCAACAAAGTGATAATACATATTTTATTCAACCTGGCAAACAGGAATAAAATACTTTTACTTACATTTTGATCGTAGTTTTTCTTCAAATCATTTGGTTTCTTTCGATTTCGTTTCTTTGCTTAATGACATATCAACCGTTGTAGGTTATTCAATGCCAAAGTCATCCTTGCATGTATTTACTAACACTTTTTATCATATATGTGCATAAAGACAGAGGCTGATGGTCTTAGTGTTCTTGGTATGAGGTTAACTGCATCTAATAGTTAAGTTCCAATTTTGGAGCTCTCGGGAGTGTGGGGTGCCACTTCATTGCCATTACTCCCAGGTTCACCCTGTCCCGGAGTGGTAGAACCTATTAGGGTCCCATATATAGGTTAAATAGATAAACACATTTTTTGTTTAAAAAACTAAATTTGAAAGAAAATGAGTACACTGCAAGAATGAATAAAGCAAAACGTCTTCGGCATAAAATAACCCAGCAGAGTTTGACCAGCCGTAAAATCCAACCAACCGAACAACCAAACTTATTTCTTCTGTCCACCTTATGTATCTGACATTAATATCAATCTTTGTACTCTTTGCAAACTCTCTTATTTATCATTCATTTCTCTACTCTTTCTTGATCCTCTTATTTATATATTAATACGCATGTTCCTACATCTTCCACCCTCTGATTAAAAATGAAATTGTTCAAAATGCAATGGAAAAATTTAAATCTAGATTATCTAGTGTCGCTTAATCACAGATTTCTAATTTGTCCAATTTTCTTTCACTCTATTTAAAAAATGAAACATTCCAAATTGTCTTGCGTCGGTTAAATGCCCAACGTAAAATTAAAATGAATTGAAAAAAAGTTACATGTTTGTTTTATTTGTAATATTGAAATTGTGAATTACATAATATATTTTAAATTACGTTAAAATGTTTTAGCGTACTAGCGTCAGGCGAATTTCCGGCCCAACTTAGATATTTTCCAAGGCGTGTTTTTGTCACTTTTTGTCGGCAAATTAATGTAGATGTTTTTAACGCCTCCCACAGATTTTTAACAGCAAATCAAAGAAAATATTGTACACCCCCCATCCTTTTAAAAAGAGTGAGAGAGTTAAATCAAGATTATTATATTGTTACATATTGAACTATTTAGCAATAGCTCTTAAGTAAACACATCAAACGTTGTAATAATTAAATTATCATACTGTGGTATATCCACAGGTCCTGCTAGTAAATATTAATCGCTGTACTCTTTGCAAACTTTATTATTTATCAGCGATGAATATCAGTATCTGTACTCATTCTTGACCCCACTTTTATATGTTATGAATATTAAGATTTGTACTCTTCCTAATCCTCCTTATTAGTATGTAATAAATATTAATCGCTGTACTCTTTGAAAACTTTATTACTTATCAACGGTATCAACATCGGTACTCTTTTTGATACCCTTATTTATATGTGATAAATATCAATCTATGTACTCTTTGAAAACTCCCCGTAGGATGAATATTTTATCTGTAGTCTTTCCAGACCCCGCTGGTTATCTATCTACTATCTATCTATCATCTATATTATATATAATATATATATATATATATATATATAATCCAAAAGTCGAGAGAAGAAATCTTCCTTACGACACAAGAGTTTTATTAAAAAAAAACCTGTCGCAGTTTGAGAGCTCAATGTGTGCTCTTAATGTTAGAGTCACAGAGCAAAATATATAAGTAAAGAAATAACAAAAGACTTAGGGATTTAGCATTATAGTCTATTTCAGGGAGGTTAGACAAAGTGTCTAACCCTCCCGACTCATCAGATGCGAAATGATGTTAGACACTTTGTCTTTTGTTATTTCTTTACTTATATTATATATATATATATATATATATATAATATATATATATATATATATATATTTCAATTTCAAATTAGTTTGTCCGGGGAATCGTCGAAAATAAAACAATTAACGACAAAGTAAATTAAAAAATAACGTATTAAATATCACGATGCTCGGTTCTAAAGAAAAAATAATGAAGATTTTATTTATATTTCGAATAATTTAAAATTTATACAGCTGTATAAAATACCATTAGGATAAAGCTCCACTTTTCTTAGCGTCCTTTTTTTTTATAAAGAAATAGATAGCCGTAGTGATACTACTGCTTCTGCTATATATACGGTGAAATATAAAATTCTTTCTAAGGTTAGTTTAGATTTTTAGATTCTTTTTTTAAAAATTAATATGTTAAATAATAGACATTAATTTTTCACAGACGTTTCATGGCTGTGCACTTTTTTTTTACATAGTTATGTACTGTACTGGTGTCTGATTTTCGATCGGCTACGCTTTGAATTAATGTTATTATTGAAATATTCACTGAAAGTATTTTATAATTTAAAAAAAAATATAGCTTTCAACAATAGATAAAATATAATTTCATTGAAAAATTGTTTATTGAAATCTGATTTTTTATAATATATATATATTATATATTATATATATATATATATATATATATATATATATATATATATATATAAAATTAACACACAAGGTTAGATGAAAGAAGTTGTCTGAACCTTATACGTCGAAATCGATGGGAGAGTCCATCATATATATTGAACTTTTTAAAATTTACATCATTATGTACTGGTAAAAAACATTAGGTACCACCATTTCCTTGTGAAATTTACCTCCCCTATATTTAACACAATGATACTTGCAAAAAATTAACATTATCTTGAAAACATTTTTCCATTCGAAAGAAGAAACAT
This sequence comes from Doryteuthis pealeii, assembly GCA_023376005.1. Taxonomy (NCBI): domain Eukaryota; kingdom Metazoa; phylum Mollusca; class Cephalopoda; order Myopsida; family Loliginidae; genus Doryteuthis; species Doryteuthis pealeii. Next base: position 107,946,724 of record CM042150.1, on the reverse strand, counting down.
TAAACAAACTCCTGTTTATTTTTTTAAAAATTCAGCCAACGAAAATAATGAAAATTATGATTGAAAAACAATACTTTCATTTTTGCTGCGTAAATCAATTGAAATTTAACGTAGCCAAAAACAAGTTATGCAAGAGGATTTTTTCTTTTTCATTTTTTTTTTTCATGTTTTTACTGATTCAAATTTGTAGTAAATATTTCATTGTACAAAAAGATTTAGATTAAAGAATTATCTTAAATTTAGATAGTTTATTAATTTTTTTCATATTTTTAAATTTGAAATTTCAATTAAACAAATCGCCTCATTTATATCTTATCTTAAAAGATATTGTTAATTGTTGAATTAAAATTTCTTACTATCATTATGTAATGGCATCCCCTCCACTCTGACGAAAAAATCCTTGACCTCCCACCAGGCCGGATTAAAAATAGGATCTTTTTACATGCTGATTTTTATGAGTCATCCTGCGAGGATCGAACTCGCTATTCAGTAGTAATAGATCTGCAAACGATTATTAAACCTATATTATATATAATATATATATATATATATATATATATATATATAGTAAAGTCGTCGGTATCAGCCATGCAGCGAGGGAGTCTATCCCCTTTTGACTAGCGCTAGACCAAGGAGATTATTTTAGCGTCTGAGGTGGAGCGCCACGCCTACCATCAGCTCCTTACTTTACCGCACAGATCCCTGTTCTACTCATACGCTGAGTTGGCGAGGACCGGTATCGAACTAGGAACCTTGTAGTTTCTAGCCGAACGCTATACCGACTGAGCTAACCCGGCCCTTATATATATTTAACAGGGCTTGGTTTTTGAGCAAAAATAATGGTGATTTTATTTATGTACATGAAGATTATTAGAATATAAAATTTAATGATAACAGCATGGATTTTTTTTCATTTAATATTTTAGATAGTAGACATTAACATTTATTTTCAGAGTAGCTGGATCAATGCAAGGTGTTTTTTTTTTTTGTTGTTGTTTTTTTACATAGGGATTTAAATGGACATCCCACGAGGATTCAACTCACGATTCAGTAATAATGGATATGCGGGAATACTTTAAAAATCCCCCTCTACCCAGGCGACGCCGGGTAGCCGCTGCCAGTATGTGATAATATTAAAACTCTTTCTTAACACTGTTAATTTATGAGTGATAAACATCAATCATGTACTTTTTTTTTACCCATTTTTTAAAAAGGATATATGTTTATCTTCGTACCTTTTCCTACCACTTTCTGGATGGTAAGTATTTATCCTACCTTTAAATGATGAATATTTATCTCTGTAATATTTAAACGCCCTATTTCCACGATAAATATTTATCTCCGTACTTTTTTGGACCCCTTACTTTTAAGCGGAACTTTATTTCATGTTGTGTAACAGAAATATTATTTTTCTTTCCAAATGATTGGAAATATATATTTCTTTTCCTCGGGAATGATGTCGTCCAAAGTCACTTTCAAATCCTTTATTAATTTGTTTATTTATGTATTCAGTTATTTATCTGTTTATTTATTTTTTTGTTTGTTTATTTATCTATCTATTTATTTATTTATTTATTTATACAGGAATCCACATACTCTATTTCCAACAATCAATCAGTTTTAGACAAATTGGAAGAAGGTTTTTTTTTTCCTCTCTGATATTTCATTTAGATTATACAGAAAGTGCATGAATATGGTTTCGCCATTTTATTCTCTTTTTATTTCAGAAAATGCCGAGAAATACATATGAAAATTCCTTTAAAAAAATAAACGAAAACTCTCCTTGTTCTTCGGTTTCGAATTTCACTTCTGAATATTTTCACTTCTCTTCTATCTTCTCTATCGTCGCTTCCTTATTAATCATTGTGGTTTCAGGTCTTCAAATGATTCTAACGCGTCTCTGAAATTGAATACGTTTTCCCTCAAGGATTCAAATCTACATTTTGTCTATTAAAAAAAAAAACTTTCTTTTTTCTATCATATTTCCTGTCGAAGGTCTCTTGAGAAATAAGAAATCTATGTAATTGAATGCAAAGATCATTTTCGAAAAACAAAAAAAACAAAAAAATCAAACAAAAACGATTACTCACACGTTTATAGATATGAGGAAATACATTGTTTTGCACGTTGAGTCTCTACATTGCCTTCCATAGTTTCGAGGTGACATCGTCTAGATTTCACAGGTAAATAAACAGCAGCGTAAAATAACCTATGTACATGCCATTGCAATTTTCTTTCAAGGACATGTATCTCGTTGTTTACACAAATAATGCAGGAGATATAAAAGGAGATGTAGGGGTTCTATATCTGATCACGTAAAAATAGATATATGCAAATGCGTACATTCTGCAGGATGTACAAAACACACACACTCATATATACACACATATATATATATATATATATATATATGTGTGTGTGTGTGTGTGTGTGAGAGAGTGACTCTGTGTGTGTGTATGTGTGTGTGTGTGTGTGTGTTTGTGTGTGTGTGAGTGCCTGTGTGTATGTGTTTGTTATTTCAAATGAACACTCATTTGTTCTTTTAGATCCGTCTAGAAAAAGAATACTTAACAGAATGATTTTGGAACACTAGGAAATAAGAGAGAAAGAAAAAAGAGAGAAGTAAGGTAGCGAGTGAGAGGAAAATAAATTAGCAAATTCCTTATCAAATTTGAAAAAAGAAATCGCTTCTTACAATGTTTTTTTTTTATTTCAGGAATTGTTTCTTTTTTGTTTCTTTTTTACATTGTAAATTCCATTTAAAAATGTAATCTTAAACCCGTGAAAATTTTGAAAAAAAATACATTTTTCAAAAAGAGTTTTGTATATATGACAAAAATTTAAATTCAATTCTTAATTACTTGGGTTAAAGGTTTTTAAAATGCCTTAGTTGAATTCCTTTTCTAACCCTAAAAATAACAATAAAAAGAAGGTAAGAATTAAACATCCATTCTTATTTGTAGGTGGAAGACTTTGCTTATTGATTTAATAATGTTAGTTTATTCTATGAATAGTTTATTGCTTAAAACTGTTTGTGCTTCAAGGAATATATTTTGTTCGAAGAAATAAGTTCTTATATGACAAAAAAGTAAATTAAGTTGTTAATTACCTGTTGTGGTACAATGAAAACAATGTATACATTTTTACAAAGAAGTTAGGAATTATCCTATTTTGTATTTACTTAGGAAAAACTGTAAAGAGTTAAAGTGTATTAACGATTTCAATGGTCAGTGACATCTTTTCTCTGGGCTGCTTGCATACCAAAATAGACATGACCCATTATATATACTAGCAAATATATGCACCCTCCTGGTGCAAGTATTTAAGTTTTAATATAAAAAAATATCATGTTAAGTTAGAAAGGCTAATGAAACTGAATAAGAATTCAGATAAAAATATTTGGAACAGAGGGGGTATAATCGGAAAATAGAACAACTTTGAAACTAACTCTTCCATCATTTTCCATTACTCCGTCTTTCAGTGGTAAATTTTCCTAATTTAACTATTTAGTTAAAATAGGAAGTAAAGAATAATATTACAGTTATTTCTTCTTGTTAATGGATTTCTTTTAAGATTTATCCCCGAGATTTTTTCTCATATTCAATAAGATAAAACCAAACAATTAGAAATCAATAATACTAAGCATATATTTATTAAAATCGAATTTTTAAGATCAATATGCAAATTAGCCTTCCCATTCACACTGTGAACCGCTATTTTGTTGTGTATATAAATACAATTGCATGTTATTAGTATGTAGATATTGTTAACAGTCTTAATGATGTAAAACAATTTTACTAATAATTGAGGTTTAAATAAAAAAATAAATCATGGAGAATGTGGTGTAAATAACAAAGGGAATTGTGACTTGTATAGTAATATAGTTTCGGTTACATAGAGACAAACCCACAATCTCCATTATTTAAAGATATTATAATATATATATATATATATATATATATATATATATATATATATATATATAATATATATATATATATATACAATGGATGCTGCATACTGTTTTGAATACAATCTTGGAAGCAGCACGTTACAAAAGAGCATCTGTACAGCCAATAACTTTCAATGTGACAAACCATCATAGTAAGACGAGCAAGACATGCTGAGCAAAAAATTGACAAGTTAAGGGTGAACTCATGAACAAAGTTCTAGCATGAACTCCTAAAGATGTACCCACCATTGTGGGCTGGCCGGCAAAAAATTACATTGATTATTTCTGTGCGGACACTGGATACCGTCTAGGGGAGTTTCCATGAGCGAGGGCTTATACGGAATGATGTCGAAAGAATGAAAGGAATCATTGTTTTCAGCAAGCGTTTCTTCTTCTTCTTCTTCTTCTTCTTCTTCTTCTTCTTATTATTATTATTATTATTATTATTATTATTATTATTATTATTATTATTATTATCTCCTTTTGAGTTTTCACATAAGTGTTAGCTGATGGTCTTTCACTGGAGTCTGAGTGACAGTAAGTCTCCTCAGGTCTCCAGGACTCTTCTGAGTATTTTGGCAGATTGCAGCAGTGCAGTGTTCTGAATGGTTTCAATTCTTCCTCTGATTTCCAAACATTCCAAACCCTTTTCCAAACGTTTTGGGACCGTTCCAAGTGCACCAACTGCAATTGGTATACCTTTCACTTCTTCTTCTTCTTCTTCTTCTTCTTCTTCTTCTTCTTCTTCTTCTTCTTCTTCTTATTATTATTATTATTATTATTATTATTGCTAAGTAAAATGAAACAATTTTGGACACTTGTCTTTTAGTTGATTTGTCTTTTTCTTTATAAGTAAAAATCAGAATAGAACTAAAGAGTTAATTTGCTATATCATCATTTCTCTGAGTAGCAAGGAAAAAGGTCACCCCCCCCCCCAGTGTCATATGTGTAGACTACAGATTGATTAAACTATAGAGTTCTGATAAAAAAAGTATCAAAATAATGGTTTTGAAGAATAGATCTTTAAGAATAACTTTTTAAGTTCTACTCTATGAATGGCCAGTTCAATCTGTGTCTATGTGAACAAAAACAAGAAACAATAAAAAATAAACAACAAAGAACAAAAAATATACATTAGCAAGAAAGATCCGAAAATGGGGGTCTATTTTAATTGATCCGATACTTGCTGTGTTAAACAGATACAGAAAGAAAAAAGACGGATCGATGATTATTCGTTCAAATCTCTCATTATCAGACGTAAATAAAGTCAACGGAGTGAACTAGTGTCGATATTATCCAGACAACAACAGAGTTTATACCCTTTTCACTCGGGCTAGACCAGGGAGATTGTTTTGCATCTGAAGCGGAGCGTCACAACTACCATTAGCAACCTACTTTAACACAAAAGATCCAGGCTATGCCATTCGTTTACTGAATTGGTGAATGTCAGTATCGAACTCAGATCCAAGGCAGATGCTTGGTAGGAGGTTAAAGTAAATACTGAATCACTGGTCTCAGAAAGTATCCAGCAGGACCCGGTCGCTTCACAAATTAACCTCGTCGTCCCAGGGGGGAGGGATCCCTCAGGTAACAGCTGCTGCTTCGATTTAAAGGGGCAGGGCTGGGTTTATTGCCTGGTGCCTGAGTCGCCCTAAAAGGGGAATGTCGATGAGATCCACGTATTGTTTTTTACGAGCCATTGCACGAGCTTGGGTTTGTGCGCAGCTTCCCGCTATCAAAAAATACTTTTTGTCGCATCCTGACCTGACCTGGGAGGTCAAGGGAGATAACACATGAGCTAAATTGAACTTCAATTCAATTCTGTCAACCTCAAATTACACATAAGTAAAGTAAAGTAAAGTCGACGGGGCGGACTAAAGTCGTATCAGCCAGTCAGCGAGGGAGTCTATCCCTTTTTCACTAGCGCTAGCCCAAGGAGATTGTTTTGGCGTCTGAGGTGGAGCGCCACGCCTACCATCAGCGCCTTACTTTACTGCACAGATCCCTGTGCTCCTCATACGCTGAGTTGGCGATGACCGGTATCGAACTAGGAACCTTGTGGTTTCTAGCCGAACGTTCTACCGACTGAGCTAACCCGGCCCCTGTGGATAAAATAGTGATAGATTGATTTTAACCGCATATCAATCTGTCTAGTATTATCTTATGCCTAGTGGTTAGGGAATCCCTTAAATTGTTCAGGGTGATAAGAAAATCTTGTCACCGTCTACAAAAAAACTGTTTCCATTGCTGTGTCGTCCTATGCGAAAGAGCGGGTTTGCTTTATCTTGCTGGGAATTCATGTCACTCATCGTCCATGCTTTTGCGAGAATGCAAGGACCATATGTTCATACAAGTGCAAGCAGTTTCTCTTACAAACTTTAGGAGCTCATCTCAGTCATCTGAAATAGAAAATTATTATTATTATTATTATTATTATTATTATTATTATTATTATTATTATTATTATTATTATTATTTCTTCTTTTTGAGTTTTCACATCACACTGGAGTCTGAGTGACTGCAAGTCTCCTCAAGTCTCCAGGACTCTTCTGAGTATTCTGGCAGATTGCAGCAGTGCAGTGTTCTGAATGGTATCAATCCTTCCTCTGATTTCAAGACTTTCCAAACCTTTTCCAATCCTTTTGGGACTGTTCCAAGTGCACCAACTACAATTGGTATCACTTTGACTTTCATATTCCATAACTTTTCCAGTTCTCTAGCAAGGTCCAGATATTTGTCCATTTTTTTCATTTTCCTTTAGCTTCACCCTGTGATCTGCTGGAACTGCAAAATCCACCAGTTGACAAGTTCTTTCTTTGTTGTTTATCGACACTAGGTCTGGTCTTCTTGCTGGGATGAGGGGATCTGTTTTATTTCAAAGTCCCAGAGAATTTTATGCGTTTCGTTCTCAAGAAAGAGAGAGAGAGAGAGAGAGAGAGAGAGAGAGAGAGAGAGAGAGAGAGAGAGAGAGTAAATGGTAATAAATTGTAATGCTTAAATAAGCTAAACCTCGATGTCGATGATCTCATGTAATATATATTTCAGATATGCGTAGAGATTGTTCCAACTTTCTTATTTTTTGGTGGGGAGTAGATATTTTCTCCGATTATCTTGCCTTATACATCGGGAATGTTGAGATAATTGTCGGCGAGTATCGCTTGACTGTTTACAAGTTGAAATAGGCGGAGTAGATCAGTTTATCTGTAGGTTGCTATCTACGCTAGGATGATTTTAAACATTATATCTAAACAAAGATAACTACATAAATACAACAAACATGACTGCCCCCATAAAACAGTTGGAAAAATAAGGAAACAGGATGTAGAAATAATATGTTTGATGGCTGGTTGGTTAGATTTTACGGCATGCCGACACTTGGGATATTTTATGCCGAAGACATTTTGGCTTAGATACGTAGATGACACATTCATTCTCTGACCCCATCAAGACGATGTTCAAATACTAATGGATCATGTGAACTCAATCCGTCCATCTATACAGTTTGCGATGGAGAAAGAACAAGACAACAAATTGCCCTTCCTAGATGTGTTAATAACTCGCAGAGAGCAAGGATTCAGTTCATCCGTGTATCGTAAGCCCACCTTCACTGGACAGTACTTCAACTTCAATTCCCGTCATCCATAAAATGTAAAGAAAGCAATCGTTCGTTGCTTACAGCATTGAGCAAAGATTATCAGCAGTGATGAGGTATACCAGAAGGAAATGGACAGCTTAAGGGAAACCCTCCTTCGTAAGAATTATCCTGAGAGCATAACATCGGCTATGAGAAATATGAATCGCAGGACAGAGGATGATACCCAAAAAATCACCACAGTGTCTTATTTTTATTTTTTTTATTCTTGTTGTGTAGTCAAATTTTATTTTTTTAAAAACCTATTTTGTTATCAATATAGCCTATAGAGGTGACACACAGAGGTACCACCACTCCGATTCAGTGGGGACCTGGAAGTAATATCAATTAAGGGGTACTTCACACTTCCCAGTGATCCGTAAGTGGAACCACAGCACTAGATACATTTTAGCATCATATAGATAGATTAATAGATAGGAGACATTATAGTTTTAAATAACAAAGCAAATATTTATCATATATCAATAGATAGAAACGATGTGTCGATATAGATATAATAAGATTGATTTGAACTAATTTAGATATATACACCTTTGCTCAATCGATAGATAGATAAAAAGAAGAAGCACGTGATGGACGCGGATATATACAGATAAGTAGGTTTGTGTTCCCGTGTATCAGTCTATAGTTGAGTACAGGATAGATGGTTGGTGGATTGGTCGATTGATTGGAATTTTCAGTAAGTCATCCCTGTTGAGGGTTTCAGTGGTGATTTTTTGACATTCAGTTATTATTGTATCTTTCAAATCATCGATGTGCGTGGATGATTCTGGTAAACAACAGATTTAAGATGTCCCCAAAGGAAATAGTCAAGAGTTGATAGATCTGGTGATCGAGGTGGCCACTCCACGGGACCTCTTCGACCAATTCATCTTCCGGGAAAAGTTTGATTCAGGTAGTTACGCACACAAATAGCAGAGTGTGGTGGAGCTCCATTTTGCTGAAAAAAGAGGTTTTGTCGTCGAAGTACAGGAACATTTTCAAGGTAGTCAAACAGGAAGGTCTGTAAAAACTCCAAATAAGTTTCTCCGGTGACATTGCTAGTATTGAAAAAATAAGGACCAACGATTTCTTCCTCTCATATTCCAGCCCAGACCCTGATCTTAGGGTTGGTCTGATGATGTCCCTCCTCATTCCAGTTAGGATTTCCTTCTGACCAATAGCGAATATTGTGACGGTTTACTTGACCATTGAAATGAAAAATTGCTTCATCACTGAATAATATTGAAGATTCCATGTGATTACACACCCATTCAAGATATTTTTGTTTTCATTCCTATTGGGGTTTTTTAATAAATAAACAAAATCTAAACTCATTTTTTTATCTAGTTGACCTATAGATAGAGCCCTAATAGGGACTACCACTCCGTGAAGATAGATTAGTTACGTCATGCAACAGACGAGTTTCCAATTGGTAATTGATTTTTCTTAAAAGCCCCGCCCAACGAGAATGTCTACTTTTCCTTGTTAGCAAGAAAAAAACTTATTTAAATCAAAATTCTCTTCTGTTCCGACTGCACCTCTACAAAGGGATAAGACCCCCACCCCCCGATAGTGCTATTTTGTTGACCCTGGGTGATGCTTAAGGTCGGAACCCTGGAGGCTGAGCAGTCGATGACATGCAATTCCATTTTGATCCTTACTGTTATAGGTGATACACCCTATTGACCAATGGAATGTGCCGACAGGTTACTATAAATAACACGGATAATTGTGGCTTAGCAGTAAGCCAATGCGAGCAAGCCAATACTCTATTGTCGGATGTAGTTTTCCACATCTCTCTATTGTGTTTGTCTACTTTCTGTTAATACATTTTTCTACTTTTGTTACCCGTCGTTTTGTTCTTATTTGACCCCTTAAAACCTCACAACACTTACTTAGGCGAGACGTTTTGTCCCAACCCTATTTCCCTTATGGCAAGCTCTAACCCTTCTTATCATATATGTGCTAGAAGGCTGTGTCTGGTGGTATTATTGTCCTGGTTATGAGGTTAAACTCTATCCGATGGTGAGTTTCCAGTTCTGGAGGTCTCGTGAATCCGTGGCTGAGAGTAATGGAAATGAGCGTGTACTCGATACTGCTAAAGCTCCAAAATTGGAACCTAACTACTATAATAACGTCATATCCAGGACACGAAGACCCCCCCAACCACCACATGCTATCACATATATGATAAAGGGGCTGAGGATTTACCTTAACAGTAATAGGGTCGGGACAATCATATAGGTGCTAGGGCTTTATGTGATCAGATGATTGATCGAAAGAGGCATTCTGGTCACTCGGGACAGTCATATAGGTGCTAGGGCTTATGTGATCAGATGATTGATCGAAAGAGGCATTCTGGTCACCGGGACAATCATATAGGTGCTAGGGCTTTATGTAATCAGATGATTGATCGAAAGAGGCATTCTGGTCACTCGGGACAGTCATATAGGTGCTAGGGCTTTATGTGATTAGATGATTGATCGAAAGAGGCATTCTGGTCACTCGGGACAATCATATAGGTGCTAGGGCTTTATGTGATCAGATGATTGATCGAAAGAGGCATTCTGGTCACCCGGACAGTCATATAGGTGCTAGGGCTTTATGTGATAGATGATTTGATCGAAAGAGGCATTCTGGTCACCCGGGACAATCATATAGGTGCTAGGGCTTTATGTGATCAGATGATTGATCGAAAGAGGCATTCTTGTCACCCGGGATAGTATATAGGTGTAGGGCTTTATGTGATTATAGATTTGATCGAAAGAGGCATTCTGGTCACCGGGACAATCATATAGGTGCTAGGGCTTTATGTGATCAGATGATTGATCGAAAGAGGCATTCTGTCACCCGGGACAATCATATAGGGCTAGGCTTTATGTAATCAGATGATTATCGAAAGAGGCATTCTTGTCACCCGGGACAATCATATAGGTGCTAGGGCTTTATGTATCAGAGATTGATCGAAGAGGGCATTCTGGTCACTCGGGACAATCATATAGTTGCTAGGGCTTTATGTGATCAGATGATTGATCGAAAGAGGCATCTTGGTCACCGGACAATCATATAGGTGCTAGGCTTATTGATCAGATGATTGATCGAAAGAGGCATTCTGGTGACCCGGGACATCATATAGGGCTAGGGCTTGATGTGATCAGATGATTGATCGAAAGAGGCATTCTGGTCACCCGTATCGCCAAGTAAATGGCAAGTAAAGTGTTGCATGTCATGTACTACTCAGCCACCTGTATTCCATGCTTAAGATTCACGGGTCACCACCCACAGCTAATAGGTGACCTTATTGGTGCTGTTGGTTTATGCTAGAGGCCCTGCCGAAGGACTGAAGATGTTTGAATACAAAGGGTAAAAGTCCCTCCGCATTCGCCGTGAACTTGTTGCTGTGTAAAGCGAGCGTTTATTAGTAAAACAAAACATATATTATAGAGACGGCTAGATAAGAATCTGTTCAAAGATCTGATGATCAGGTAGATATAAAATGGGTGTGATGGAATATGAACGACATTCCCTACAATTCACTTACTTCAGCGAGATTTACTATAAAAATGCATTGGAAATTATTTTTTCTATAAAATACATTGGAATGATTTTACTATAAAAATGCATTGGAAATGATTTTACTATAAAAAACGCATTTGGACATGATTTTTACTATAAAATGCATTGGAAATGAATTTTTACTATAAAAATGCATGGAAATATTTTTACTATAAAAATGCATTGGAAATGATTTTTACTATTAAAAATGCATGGAAATGATTTTTACTATAAAAATGCAATGGAATGATTTTACTATAAAAATGCATTGGATGATTTTTACTATAAAAATGCATTGAAATGATTTTTAACTATAACAATGCAATGGAAATGATTTTACTATAAAAATGCATTGGAATGATTATACTATAAAAATGCAATGGAAATGATTTTTTACCTATAAAAATGCATTGGAAACTGTTTTCTGTTGTTTTTTTCCCCTTCCATTCATTTCCTTTTATTTTCTCTTATTCCCCTCCCCCTCAGTGGCGGAACTTATAATACTCATATAAGACTTTGTAAATAATTAGATTTTCATACTCTAGTAAAATCCACATGTCCTGCTAGTCATAAATTATTTTCGGTATCATACTGTCTGTGGTTTGCTGGCATGTTTTTCAGCTACAACTCTGGATTTCATTCAAAAATTGGATATATCTGATAGGTAATGGGTTAAAAGATAATGTAATCATTAACATCGGTTTTGTCAAAATTATGCTTTTTTCCTCGTTATTTAAATGTGTCATGCATTGAAGTATCTCTGCAATTAATTTAATTTGCGAGACGCTGTTGGAAAATCGCAACGTATTGCAATTATCTATTTTAATGACAATGCTATATTTGTAATGAGCTTGTGTCTTTAGACGAGAAAAACAAAAACAAAAAACAAACAAAAAAAATAAAGAAAAACTATTCGAAGTTTATTTAATTCTTCTGTGACCATTTACAAATTCACGTCTTTTCTTTTGTGTCGATTTTCTTTGTCTTATAATTTGATTTTAAATCTGAGTCAATTGTTTCAGTTTCTAGCAAAGAACTTGGCTCTCATCTGGTCTTTTTGACAAAGGGGAGTACATTATATGTACTGTAGTGTAGAAAAAAAATGGCTGTTATAAGTTCAGCCGCGGGCCTTAAGGATGAATGACAAGGCTTGACCTCAGTCCTGATCCTCCTTCCGGTGGATGCCGTGAGAATCGGTGGAGAAGACCCTCTTCCGGTTTAGAGATTAGAAAGAGATTTTTTAGCTAGATCGGCAAGAACTACGACGGTGTAAGTCGTGTTATGCATGCTGCCGACTCAATCTGCGCAAGTAGTCTGGTGGGATTTTAGAATAAAATATGATTTAAGTTAAATCGAAGTCTTGTGTTATTATCTAAAAACTACCAATGGAAGACCAGACACGAAGTCCCCAAGACGAAGTCCAGACGCTAGAAGAAGAACGTAAGATAGAAAAGATTAACAGAAGAAAAATAGAAGTAAGAAAGTAAGGAAAGAGAGTATACAACACGGGGTTAACTCTGGGCAAACTAATCGATCACCTAGGGCGTCAACTTCTGCGGTGCCATAAATTCAGAGCAAAAACTAATGAAATTAAAAATGAATGTAAAACTGTGGTGGACCTCGTTTCATTGAGATTTTGTCAAAGGTTCAATAATCGAACTTAATAACAATCATTAGTTATTTGCATGAATAAAGTAATAAAATGACAAAATAATTATGTTATCAACTATCAGCGGCTACCCAGCGTCGCCAGGGTAGAGAGTGGATTTTTAAAATTTAGTCCCACAGATCCATTTTTGAATTGCGAGTTGATTCCTCGTGGGATGCCCCATTTAAATCCCTATGTAAAAAAAAACAACCTTGCATTGATCCAGCTACTCTGAAAAGAAATGTTGATGTCTACTATCTAAAATTAGATGAAAAGAAAATCCATGCTGTTATCATTTAAATTCTATTTTTCAATTATCTTCACAAATATAAATCAAATCTCTATTTTTGCTCAAAAGCCAAGCCCTGGTGATATTTAATGTGTATATATATATATATATTTATGTCGTTAATTGTTTTATTTTCGAAGTTTCCTCCGGACATACATATACATACAACTGCCCTTTATATATGTATATATGATGTGTATTCAAAAGGGAGATGGAAAATAATTAGATAATGCGAATTAAAAAACACAAGATTAATTTCGGGTATGGAGAGGGGTGATGTTTTAATCGAGATATATTTTAATCATTATTCAAATATCTATTTGAATAATAATTAAAATATATCTCGATTAAACAAATGCATATTTACATAGAATGCATCGTGAAATTTTTCACGAACAAATATCTCTGATTCATGTCTACAATTTGTACCCTGTACAGACAAATAATATGTTTACCGATCTCTTTTCATGAACCTTGATAATTTCCTCAAAACCATGTGTAATTTGAAGGAAATATTTTTATTCGACAGCCAGATAAGAATATGTCTTCTCTCTCTCTCTCCTCTCCTCTCTCTCTCTCTCTCTCTCTGTACCTCTCTCTCACTGTACCTCTCTCCCCTCTCTCTCCTCTCTCTCTCTCTCTCTCTCTCTATATATATATATATATATATATATATATTATATATACATGAGTATATATGTTGTATTCATATATCATGCTTATATATACGAGCAAGGTTGATATAAATTACGTCGTGTATCATTCATTATATATATATATATATATATATATATATATATATATATATATTATATATAACATATATGGATATATAACTTACGTATATATGTATGTATATATATACATACACACATATATATATCCATATATATATATATATATATATATATATATATATATATATATATATATATATATAATATATAAATATATATATAATCGTATACGAGTAAGGCAGATATACAAATAGCATGTTCATCATTTACATAAATAATAAATCTATCTATCCTGTATATATATATATATATATATATATATATATATATATATATTATAAAGGTTATTTATATTCTCTCTCTCTCTCTCTATATATATATAAATATATATTATATATATAATATATATGCTTATATCATATATATATTTAGATACTTGTATATATATATACATATATACATATGTACACACACACACACACACAACATATATATATATCTATATTATATATATTGTATGTTTGTGTATTTGCATATGAGTACGAGTAACCCAATTCATTATTTTGCCTTCCTCGAATCTTTTTATGTTCATGTTACCGATTGTTTGTCGAAATATTCCAATAAACAAGAATGACCGAATTATTAAACTACTATTCTTTTCTTTACTGTTTTTCTTTTTCAAATATTCTAAAAATTATTTTTGTGGAATATGTTTTAATTTGCATAGATCCATATCATTGATTATGGAAGACTTTCTCGTCTCCTCCATTTTTTATTTCTCAAAGGCCCGTTTTTCTCTAATCAAAATTCAAAATCAATTTGAAAATTTTCAAATTGTTTTTTATCCATTGACTTCCAATTCCCCCCAAAATATTGCCGTTCAAACAACAGATTTAATATTCATATATTTTCTTTATAAAAGAAACTAGCAATTTATTGCTATTGATCCGAGCATGATGGGATATGATTCGCTGAAATAAAAGTTGGTACATGCTGTTTGAAAAAATGCAGTATGGGATCGAATTATTTACTGGTATGTTTCAAAGACTTTTCTGATTACTTTAGACTTACAGAAACTGATCAAACGAAAATGAAATCAATCTTTGAACCACAATTTATTTATTCAGATTGTTTTGAATATTCAGTAAATATTTAGTTGTGAAATTTATATACATATAATTTTCAAAGAAAGAAAAAGCTTAAAAACCGTCATTCTGTAATAAATTTATTTCGAACAAAAGTTCAAAAGGCTTAAATTTATAACGGAATGACGGTTTGTTAAGTTTTTTCTTTCTTTGAAAATAGATATTTCTCTGTATCTAATCGAATTTATTGATTATTATATATTGAGCTCTCTTGGGTATTTATGAAAATCCTTGTATGAATTAAATGTTTGCACCTACAGGAGCATACAGTATGACTAACAGTAAGATTTTGAGGATCCATGTGGAATAACCCTTACTACCAGTCATTTGGATACCTTATATATAAATATATATATATATATATATTATATATATTATGTGTGTGTGTGTGTGTGTGTGTGTGTATAAATATTAATCAATTTTTGCTAAAAATATTACAAGATAACTTATGCTGATTATCAATATCATTACTTTTTTAAAATACGCAATCCACACACACACAACACACACACACACACACACACCACACACACACATATATATATATATATAATATATATAAAATATAATAAATAAAATATATAAAGGTATTACATTTCAAATGAAACATCTGATGATTGCTCACATGAACCAATACGGTCGTGAATGTTCTTTGTCACCTAATAAATAGATATGTAAAACCTTTATATATTTATTTTATTATATTATATAACAGCTCTATTTTATATTGAGCACTCTACCAATAATACTGCCTTTGGTACACCATTCCAGCAAAAACTGAAAGAGTGACCATCCCACACTATATAATATATATATATATATATATATATATATACTATATATATTTCCTTTTTTTTTTTATAATTATAAAGTCGGTCCTACCATTGGTTTCTGAATAACACTTTTTCGGTGTTATTCGTCGTCAGAGGCGTTTGACTTTTGAAAAAAATGGACAGTTTTAAACTCCCGGCACGCGCCCAAGCGATCCGTTAATCGCTCCTGCATATATATATATATATATATATAATATATATATATATGTGTGTGTGTGTGTGGGTGTGTGGTGTGTGTGTGTGTGTGTATACAAAGATTAAACACCAATGAACAGACATACAAGCTTATACAGATATATATGGAAATACAATACCCTAACCACACTAACAATGTAAAATAAAATCTGTAAGAGTAACAGTTGTAACTACCAACAAAGACTTCGACAGATGATGATATCGGATCATATATGGTTTTGGAAATTAAACTAATCCAAAGTGTAACCCATTACTAACAGTACTACTCAGCAATTCTACGGGACCTCATCACGTGACATAGTTTAGATTCAAACCCAGAACTTTGCTCTTTTTTTGGGGTGGTGGTGGTGAGGCGCTGTCTTAACCCTCTGCATGGGATGTAGAAGGCGTATTTACCAACAAGATGTCTACCATTACTAAACAACCTAATATAATTATATATAGACGTGTGTTTCTTTCTTCAATTTCATATTGATAATCGCTGAAAACTTCTTCATAGTTTTCTAGATTTAACAGAATTTAATTTACAGCAGACAGCACACACACACACACACGCACACACACATCACACACACACACACCCGCCACACAACACACACTAAAAAACGTATACATCCACACATGTACGCACATATACATAACAAACACATATACAATTACATACGCACGGATATACATTCGAGTAAGCCCACGCCTTTCTACTCAGTCGCACAAGAAATAAAACAGCCGCTTAATTAGACAGCTAGACTGTGTATTATTGATAAACTCTTTGTTATCTTTGTATTCCGTACGTCTTAATGGAGAAAAAGTTTTGTAGCATAAGTAGCAATTAAATGACTAAAGAAGACAAAGTATAAGTATAACTTGTATATTTTTAATGTCGGCAAGAGACCAAATTGATTTTGTTAGAATGTTATTTAATAAGTCACTAACGGGGAATGTGTAAATTTTTAGACGTGCAAAATAAGCATATATATATTATATATTTATATATTATATATATATATATATATATATATATATATAATATACGTAATTATACTTAAGTAGAAGCGTAAAACACTTTTTCCAAGAATCTGAAATGTGGGATATATATTTAAGTATTCCTGTGTATGCGTTCTGTATATATTATATATATATATATATATATATATATATATATTTGGGAGAATATGTGATTAATTGAAGTCGTACCTAATTTTGAAAATTAATTAATTAGGCGGGCATAACCCTATTCGAAATGTAAGGCTAAACAAATCCAGAAAAATCAATCTCTGTATGTACATTTCGGCCTATTAGGCCTCATCAGCAAGAGCTATAGACAGGAAGACTGAATTTGTGTGTGATTCAACCCTGACTGTCAACTGACAGGCGGACACTAACTCTCTGCCACTACGTCGTGGTCTCATCGGCTCGTCAATTAAACAATGCCATGTGTCTATGTTGAATCATCATTTCAACTTTTCCATTCTCATGTAACTCAAATTCTTGCTTAAAACTTTCCGTGCTTATTTACTGTTGTGATGTTAGTCCAACAGTAAAAAAGAAGTCAAGTCGAGTAGGGTAAAATAAGACAAGTGTATTACAATAATGGTACAGGAACGGCTAGCCTGCCGTTAAACGGTAACGAGTACAACCTTTTCAACTCGGTGTCTCACTTTTATAGTGAGAACCGGTGTATATTTTCACAGTAAACGGCCGGTACAACATTTACATATCAGGTTACTGCCAGGCTCCACGTCAACCTTATTACTTAACCGAAAGGGATTCAGTCATGAGGGCCTGCGTGGTTTATCCAAACAGAATGGTCAATATTTCTATATGCAGTTTTAAATTGCACGTTGATTACACGCTGTTCAGATAAATTGTCACTCCTAGAACTATCTTTATGTATCTATGTCTATATGTATATAGTCTTTATGTATCTAATAGTCTGTCGGAAGATTCTGAAAGCGGGGAACAGGTTTATACACATTTTGATTCAGCTCTCATGGTTTCTTGATAATGATTTAATTAGTGTTTTGAGAAAACTTTATTTACTGGAATCTTTTCACGACGTGTTAGATCGTTTTATAATTTTCGCAATGGGATTAAATTTATGGGGATATTTCATGATGGCTTTCAAATTGTTTCGTAGTTAATAAAAATTACTTTAACTGTTAAGTATTCTTTATCTATTTATTTAATTTATTTAATTTTTCTTAAATTCAATTTATTTATCATTCTTATATTTTAATATTAATATTTTATTCAAACTAAATTCATTGCTTTAGTGTTTGATTTGCATAATTTCAATGAATACCTCCTCTGGAAGATAAGTGGTTCAGGGCACTCGATATAATGTATCACAACAAACAGCAACGTTTTGAACTCGCAGAAGTCATTCGAATATAATGACCCCCACCCAACGCCGAAAGCGGTTTAAAGACCCAATATGAAGACAACTCTGAGAAAGGCTCTATTACAGGTTAACGTGAAGGTCTGCTCCAAGTAGAGAGGGTTGGCGGGACACTTACCGCGCAGGACTGAGTGACTGCGAAGTTGAGAATCATGAGGGCTGCATACCTCGACGTCTTCGGTGTCAATGCACCACAGAATGCAGTTGGAAAATGTCCCTATGCAATGTGTGTTGACATAATAAGTTCAGATTTGGCTAATTAGTCAACCAGAGGGTTTACAAACTGATGAACGGCATGAATAACCGTCCAGTCGTCCATGCTGCAACTGACTGCTAAAAATAAAATAAAGATTCTCGTTTGACATTTCGAACTTGTCACATTGACGAGACTATTGGCCATTCTGTACTGATTCAAAGTCTTTTGCTGTTGAAGATTTCTCTGCTTAAAACAAGCAAGTTAAATAGCAGGAAACCAACATTGAAGCAGATTTAGTTTCCAATTCATTACTATATACAAAAATATATATTTATTTTATAAATTATGTTAATATCTCACATATCAAAGACATTGACTATTCTCTAATAATACTGTAGAATTGGCTAACTACTGTCTCATCCATGGAATAGTGCTAAACCATACACGTTTTAAAAATATC
>CM042150.1:107906835-107927582 GCA_023376005.1 Doryteuthis pealeii | reverse complement strand
GCGCCAACGCACAGACAGATGGGGAAGCGGAGAGAGAGAGAGAGAGAGAGAAGAGAGAGAGTGGCGCCACACACAGAGAAAGGGAAGCGATAGAGAGAGAGAGAGAGAGAGAGAGAGATGCGCCACACAAGACAGAGAAAGGGGGAGCGTAGAGACGAGAGGAGAGAGAGAGAGAGAAGAGAGAGAGAGAGATAAAGAGGAGAGAAAAGGGTAGCGGTATCCCCAGAGAAAAGAGAAAGAGAAAGAGAAAAAAGAGAGAATGCATTAGAGATATTGGGAGGTTAGAAGATACAGATGAAGAATAATTACGTATATGAGGAAAATAACTTAGCAATGAAACCTAGCGTGCCAAGATCAAAAGGCCTGGGCGCGGCTGATTGTTTCATTACGCTATCCCTGTGGTGGCATGGTAGGGGGGCCCCAAAATAAAACCTTCCTTTTTTGTTTCATTCTTGTTTTATGGACAGATTAGGAAGGGAAGATTGTGCTCTCCACCTTTGTTGGGACAACCGATATAGACGTCTTACAGACAGAGGACTGTCGGGCCGAGATAAAATTTATCGATGTATATAAGTTCCGACGGTTAGATTTTTAATGAACTGGTATGGTGGGTCGCTCGTGCTGCTAAGTTAGGCGATTTGTTGGTCGGATCATCTATGTTCTGAGCTTGCGGAGTGATAATATCCTTTCCAGTGTCTGATATAGTTTGTGTCTGGTGGCGTGTGTTGATTGAGAAATCATTATAATTACGTTCTGTCCTCTCCGTTCATGACTGTGTAATGTAGTTATGTATAATATTATATTATATGATATATACCACACACACACAGTTTCACAACACATATATTATAATGAACTCTCCCGTCGATTTCTCGACGTATGAGGGGTCATACACACAATGAACATCACACTTGATTTGTTTAATAGTGGTGAAGGCTTGTGTTGGACCATCCCACTTTTTGGCACAAGTCGATAGAAAGAATTGGTTGCATAAGGGTTGCCACACACGCCAATGCAACGACTGTTACCTCAGGAATTTTGATTCAGAGTTTCCCTCTTCTAGACTGGTTACGTAGCCAAGGCTGAGAGGCCCAGTCTGCCCTAACATTTAACCCATAGCTGGAGGGAGAATATATGAGATTCATTACCTTTCTCAGGGTATTAGCGCTATGTGAAATGCATTATATATAATATTATAGTAATTGTTGTAAATGACTCAACGGGGGAATTAAATACTTTATAAAAAGAAGGTGCGCAAAATGGAAGCGTTTAGTAGATGATTTAAAAAAAGTGGGTATGATCTTTAGATTTTTTTTGTAAGAGAGAATAGTGGAATCTTTTTCTAAATACGTTTTAAGATACTCACACTCTCGTTGGTCGTGGTGCTGGAGCTTCATTCGTGATGTTGGTTTATAATATTAGGATAGGTTGTATTTTGAATGTATAAGTCTAGTTTGAGTAGTGAACGGTAGCTGATATTGGTGTCTTAGAAGTATTGTAAAGGTTAGATGTTTACGGTTCAGTAGTGTGTAGGCGACGTATTATTATGTAGTGGGATATGATTGGTAGCTTTCATTTAGTTTCTGATCTGGTGGATAGTGATATATGTCTGTAACTGGCGTAGGTATCGTGGTATGGTGACGGATTTCTTTGCTCGATGTCGTCGTGTTGTAGTATTTGTTCAGTGTATTAGTTTTGATGTATG
The DNA here is from genome assembly GCA_023376005.1 of Doryteuthis pealeii. Classification (NCBI taxonomy): domain Eukaryota; kingdom Metazoa; phylum Mollusca; class Cephalopoda; order Myopsida; family Loliginidae; genus Doryteuthis; species Doryteuthis pealeii. Next base: position 107,925,877 of record CM042150.1, on the reverse strand, counting down.
ATATAAGTGTAGCTTTAAGTGTAGTGTGTAGATTGATGGCTTGGCTAGGTAGTTACAATCTGGTCTGTCGATTCGTGTCGTGTATATCGACTGATTAGTGCTTTATGATGTGGCTGGGTTGAGCGATGTGGTCGGCTACTTATTATCTATAGGAGCTGCTGATAGCGTTACAGCTGAGTAAGGTGAGAGATAGTGTTATGCTAGCTTCGGTGTGCCAGCTTTTGGTAGTGTTGTGTTGGATGTGTGTGTGGGAGCTGTAGATGAGTCTAGGCGTATGTATAATATGGTCGCACGTTGTGTATAATGATGTTGTTAAGTGCGTTGATACTTTAGTTAAGTAGATTTAGATTTGGGTTCGATTGTAGTTGTGAGGCTGATGTTGATAGGAGGGTATCGGTCTGACGGTATTGTATTTTAGTGGGGATGTTCTGCGTTAGAGAGAGTGGATATGATTATGTCTTGAGTTAATCGGTAGGGCTGTTGTAATGGTGATTTTATGTTTTTGTTATACTTGTTGAGATGATTGTGGCTGAGACGTCAGTTGGCGCTTTGTAAGTTATGTGATATTTATTTGTTATCTGTTTATCTCATGGGTTTGTTGTGTTTGTGCCTTCATAAGTGTGTTAGTGGTTTGTTATGTTGTGTTTATATATGTGAGCTTGAAAGTAGTTATTGGTGTGTGTAGCCGTTGGTAGTGTGTCTCGTCGTCCGGTTCTTGGGTGTGTGGCTTCTAGTGCCGAGAGTAGAGGATGTGGTGAGGGTGTTGATGGGAGTCGATAGGAGTATGATGGTAGTTATGGTTATGTGTTTTTCAGTGTTGTGTGGAATTGTGTATATATGATATAGTATAGATGGATGTGAAAGTGGATTAGAGTATCGTTAGAGGAGAGTGATGTGAGAGGAGAGAGAAGTTTATGGACGCATGAGAGACATGGAGTTAAGCGATTTAGCATGCGAGGTAGAGAGAGAGAGAGAGGAGGAGGGTTATGGAGGATGGAGAAGAGATGAGAGAGAGGAGGAGGCGAGATGGAGAGAGTGGTAGATGGGTCTTCAAAATCTAACGTCTCAATTACAACTGGGGTTATAACCTGTTGCGTGGCTATATGTTCGTAGCTGATCGTGATGAGGTGTTTTGAAACGGCCTGCTGGAAGAAAAATACTGGAAATTGGAAGTTGAAATATGTTGTGTGTATGAGTGTGTGTGTGTACACACATTTCGATGTCTGTGTGTGCGTGAGTGTATGTGCACAGATAGATAATAATAATTGTAGCGGCATATTTGGAGCTGATTTACGGCATATATATATATAATATATATATATATTATATATAATTATATATATATATATATATATTAAAACAAACACCGACGATAAATAAAATACATGCATTAAGCTGGAAATGATTCTGAATCTCAATCTGCACGTATATATATGAATGAGTGTGTGTGTGTGTGTGCTTGTATTTGTGTTCGTGTGTGGGTATGTGTATGTGTGTGCGTGTTCGAAAGTTAGATAGATCTCTATATATATATATATATATATATATATATATATATTATATATATATATTATATATATCAAGGTCTTGCTGTCTTGGATGGTTGGTACCTTCCGTCTACAAGAGACGATGGAGTAGTGTCAAGGTTTTTTATTCATTTTTTTTGTTACTTAAACTAATAGCCTGGGTGGGTTTCATATGAAGGATGAGCTGTTGTCCATGCAGCAAATCACCCTCTCCGCACTGCCGCTGTGATCCAAAGGAAGGGTAAGGGACCAATGCAGTTTGGCAGCGGTAGTGTCGCAGGAGTTGATGGGTTATACTGGATTTCAGCATCACAACCAACTTAGAGACTCGGCTCCTGATTTATTTTCGGGGTTTACTCCCTAGCCTTTCCTTCAAAGGCAGCAGAGGTTTTGTGTCAGACTTCTCCTTGAGTTGTTGGGTTACCGACCAAGGCTAAAGAGTCCATTCAAACCCATTTGAGGATTTATGCGAATAGTAAGTACGCCAATCTTACTACTATCGGTGTTCCTGAAAAAGAATTGAGGTTTTAACTAATAACTAAGGACTAATCTTGTTATAGTATCATCAGTATGCAGTCTATATTGAATCCAATATTTTAAAAATGTAATTGAAAAATGAACTTGAGCAATGCATACATTATACAAAGTTTGTTTTTGTTTTACGGCATATCAACCTCGGTAGGTCATTTAATGCCAACTAAGTTTTGGATTCATAGCAGTAGTTTCGTAGAAAACAAATGTTTATATGTATAGAAGAAATAGGTACATAGTGTTTATCACTATGGACCTCTAATTCGACGTGTAAAATTTACCCCTCCACCCATCATATATCAGTTATAACCTCAATTGCTGTCTTATGTCCGCAGTATTTATACACATTCATCATAGGAATAGACCATTAGGATGCGCGTAGTGTAATGGTTAAAGTCATGGGAAATGGAATCGTCGCTCCGGGTTCAAATCCTGGACGTGCTAATTGCATTTCAGTTAGCGCTAATATCCTCGGGAAAGGTATAAATCCTACTCTCCCTCCAACCATGAGTAAATAGTAGGGCAGACTGGGCTCTTTAACCTTGGTTAGGCAACAGGTCTAGTAGAAGGAAAACTCTGAATTCAAACCTGTTGAAGTCTGCTTAAGAAATTGACCTTGTGTCACATCCTGCGCGCGCGGAGGGGTTGGTAAATATATATATACACATTAATCATATGTGTATGCACCTGTAAATATTTGTGCACATGCGTTTGTATGAGTGCGTATGAGCGTTTGTTAGATATCTGAAGAGAGAAATAGATGAAGTGCTGTCTTATGCTCACTGTAGTTATACATATTAATAATATATATGTGTACACCTGTATATTTGCGTGCACGTGTGCATGTATATATATATATATATGTGTGTGTGTGTGTGTGTGTTCATGAGTGTTCATGTGCAGAAAGATAGATGGAGAGAAAACAAGTCTTATGCCCGCTGTATCTATACAAATTTGTGATATGTGTGTACATACCTGTATATTCACGCGTACGTGTGTATGTATATGCATATATGTATGTATGTGTGTATGTGAGTGTGCGCGTCTGTGTATGTGTGTGTGCGTGTATTGAAATATAGATGGAGAGAAAACGTTGTATCTATACACATTTATAATATGTGTGTACACACCTGTATATTCACGCGCACGTGTGTATGTATATGTATGTGTGTATATGTGTATGTGTATATGTGAGTGTGCACGTGTGTGTATGTGTGTGTGTGTGTGTAATGAAACATAGATGGAGAGAAAACAAGATCAAGGGCTTTCTGTCTTATGCCCGTTGTATCTACACACATTTATGATATGTGTGTACACACCTGTATATTCACGCACACATGTGTATGTATATGTATGTATGAATGTATGTATGTGTGTATATGAGTGTGAGCGCGTGTGTATGTGTGTGTGTGTGTGTGTGTGTAATGAAACATACATGGAGAGAAAACAAGATCAAGGGCTTTCTGTCTTATGTCCGTTGTATGTACACACATTTATGATATGTGTGTACACACCTGTATATTCACGCGCACTTGTGTATGTATATGTATGTGTGTATATGGGTATGTGCGTGTGAGCATGTGTGTATGTGTGTGTGTAATGAAACATAGATTGAGAGAAAACAAGATCAAGGGGTTGCTTTCTTATGCCCGTTGTATCTATACACATTTATGATATGTGTATACACACCCGTATATTCACGCGCACGTGTGTATGTATATGTGTATGTGCGTGTGCGCGTGTGTATATGTGTGTGTGCGTGTGCGTGTAATGAAACATAGATGGAGGGAATACAAGATCAAGGGCTTGCTGTCTTATGCCCGCTGTATCTATACACACCTATGATATGTGTGTACACACCTGTATATTCACGCGCGCTTGTGTATGTATATGTATGTGTGTATATGTGCAAGGGCTTACTGTCTTATGCCTGCTGTATTTATACACATTTATAGTGTATGCGCACAACTATATAATCGTGCGCACGACTGGTTGTATGAGTGTGTGTGTGTGTGTGTGTGTGTGTGTGCGTATGTCAGTGTTTACTTTTATATTTCAAGAGCGAAAAATCGTGCATTCTATTGGACGTCTGTGCAGATCAGCATCAAGTGCGCATTGCACAGTTGGTCGCCAGTCGCTGACGGAAGACACTTGGCGACTGTGAAGGTTTTCGAATTTCAAATTACACAGTGAATGTTCCCTCGGGAGACAGTCGAGTAATTGCGGTCCAATCTCGGTACGTAGAGAAATGGAATCTCATCAGACCTCAGAACAAAAGAAAACAAAAAAAAGTGTAAAAAAAAAAAAAAAAAGAAAAGATAGAAAAAAAGAAAAGAAAATTTCTGAGTTAAAAAGAAAAGAAAAAAAAAAAAAAACAAACATTGATAATAATAATAATAAAACTCCCAAATTATAGAGATCCAAACACAACAAGCGTCCGTCACCTACGAAAGGGGTTGTCACGTGATGACGGCGTTGGAGAATTTGCCCATATGATGGTCGATACTTTCTTTAAAAGAAAAGGGACAATGTAGCTTTTTTCTTTCTTTTTCTTTTCTTTTTCTTTTTAAACCTTAGTTGCTCTATTGTAGATACTAAGAAAAATTACCCCTCTCTGTCTCTGTCTCTATCTCTCTGTCTCTATGTCTCTCTCTCTCTCTCTCTCTCATCGTATCTCCTTATCTACATCTCATCAGTGTTTAAATCACGGTGCGTTTCCATGGGAAATTCGGTTTTTGAATTTATTTTTTTCGCTATGCTGTTAACTGCTTTATTTCCATAAGCACGTCGGCCTCGATATTTACATACGAGTTCTTTTTCGTTCTTCCCATTTTATCGCCTGCTATAATAACAAAATCTTTCCTCAGAGGTAAAAGTGGATTTCACTATCACAAGTCTGGCCACTTGCGAGATATGCCTCAGACCGGGTTGAAATTCAGATTTGCGGTAGCAAGTGTGAACGATTTACCATTTGGGTTAGAGCCTATATTTCCCAGCTTCAGAGAAGTTGGTTTTTAGCTCGGGGGAAGGAAGAGGGGGGTAGGAGGAGAAGGAGGAAAACAGGAGGGGGATAGGATCACTCGAAATAGTTTTCACTAATGAGAAGACAGTCCGTTCGGTTTGAATTTAGAGTTTTACTTCTCCTAGACCGGTTGTCATACCAAGATTAAACAGCCCAATCTGCCCTATTATTTACTCATCAAATAGTGAAGATCCAATTTGGAGCTTTGGATCGTGTGGAGTACCCCTTCATTGTCATTGCTCCCAGGTCTGCCCTAACCAAGAATGGCAATACTGTTAGAATCTTTTGGGCCATCGTGGAGGCCTTAAGCAAGAGCGCTTATCCAGTGGTATTGGGTCCTTGGTAAAGAGTCCTGAGTATTGGCAAAGATCTGGTAATCCTGTAAGACCGTCCTCAATGAGTGCAGTTAGAATAATGTCCAATGTAGGGGGTTTAAGTAGTGTATCAGCCACGCAGTATGTTTGGTGATTGGCGAAGTAATAGACCACGTGACTTAGGCCAGTCTATAAACCCAGTTTGGGAATTAGAGCACACCTTATATTGCAAAATATTCCAACAAATACTGCTAGGGTCCCATTTATGTGTTAAACAGTTAAAAAATGAGTTTTCAATAATTGTATTTAAAAAAGATTGTATTTGAATAAAATTGAATTCATAATAATAAAAAATAAAACGTCTTCGGCATGAAATAACCCAATGGTTGACACGCCGTAAAATCCAACCAAACATTTACTCTTAGCTGGAGAGAGAACAGTCCTTTTTTGAAGAGTATTAGCGCTTTGTAAAATGCAAACAGACTCGTCTCGCCGGGTTCTTTTTCCACGACGGTAACCATTACATTACACGCCCCCAACAAAGTGATAATACATATTTTATTCAACCTGGCAAACAAGAATAAAATACTTTTACTTACATTGAGATCGTAGTTTTTCTTCAAATTATTTGGTTTGTTTCGGTTTCGTTTCTTTGCTTAATGACATATCAACCTTTGTAGGTTATTCAATGCCAAAGTCATCCTTGCATGTATTTATCAACACTTTTTTATCATATATGTGCATAAAGACAGAGGCTGAGGGTCTTAGTGTTCTTGGTAGGAGGTTAACTGCATCTAATGGTTAAGTTCCAATTTTGGAGCTCTTGGGAGTGTGGGGTGCCCTTTAATTACCATTACTCCCAGGTTCACCCTGTCTCGGAGTGGTAGAACCTATTAGGGTCCCATATACAGGTTAAATAGATAAAAACATTTTTTGTTTAAAAAACTGAATTTGAAAGAAAATGAGTACTCTGCAAGAATGAATAAAGCAAAACGTCTTCGGCATAAAATAACCCAGCAGGGTTTGACCAGCTGTAAAATCCAACCAACCAACCAACCAACCAGCCAACCAACATTATTTCTTCTGTCCACCTTATATATCTGACATTAATATCAATCTTTGTACTCTTTGCAAACTCTCTTATTTATCATTCATTTCTCTACTCTTTCCTGGTCCTCTTATTTATATATTAATATAATGGAAAAATGTAAATCCAGATTATCTAGTGTCGCTTAATCACAGACTTCTAATTTGTCCATTTTTTTTCACTCTATTTAAAAAATGAAACATTCCAAATGGTCTTGCATTGGTTAAATGCCCAACGTAAAATTAAAATGAATTGAAAAAAAGTTACATGTTTGTTTTATTTGTAATATTGAAATTGTGAATTACATAATATATTTTAAATTACGCTATGTTTTAGCGTACTAGCGTCAGGCGAATTTCCGGCCGTACTTAGATATTTTCCAAGGCGTGTTTTTGTCACTTTTTAGTCGGCAAATTAATGTAGATATTTTAAACGCCTCCCCACAGATTTTAACAGAAAATCAAAGTAAATATTGTACACCCCCCATCCTTTTAAAAAGAGTGAGAGAGTTAAATCAAGATTATTATATTGTTACATATTGAACTATTTAGCAATAGCTCTTAAGTAAACACATCAAACGTTGTAATAATTAAATTATCATACTGTGGTATATCCACAGGTCCTGCTAGTAAATATTAATCGCTGTACTCTTTGCAAACTTTATTATTTATCAGCGATGAATATCAGTATCTGTACTCATTCTTGACCCCACTTTTATAAGTTATGAATATTAAGATTTGTACTCTTCCTAATCCTCCTTATTACTATGTAATAAATATTAATCGCTGTACTCTTTGAAAACTTTATTATTTATCAGCGGTGTCAACATCGGTACTCTTTTTTGATACCCTTATTTATATGTGATAAATATCAATCTATGTACTCTTTGAAAACTCCCGTAGGGATGAATATTTTATCTGTAGTCTTTCCAGACCCCGCTGGTTATCTATCTATCTATCTATCTATCTATCTATCTATATATATATATATATATATATATATATATATATATATATATATATATATGAATTTCAAATTAGTTTGTCCGGGGGAATCGTCGAAAATAAAACAATTAACGACAAAGTAAATATAAAAAATACGTATTAAATATCACGATGGCTCGGTTCTAAAGAAAAAATAATGAGATTTTATTTATATTTTCGAATAATTTAAAATTTAAACAACTGTATAAAATACCATTAAGATAAAGCTCCACTTTTCTTAGCGTCCCTTTTTTTTTATAAAGAAATAGATAGCCGTAGTGATACTACTGCTTCTGCTATATATACGGTGAAATATAAAATTCTTTCTAAGGTTAGTTTAGATTTTTAGATTCTTTTTTAAAAATTTAATATGTTAAATGATAGACATTAATTTTTCACAGACGTTTCATGGCTGTGCACTTTTTTTTACATAGTTATGTACTGTACTGGTGTCTGATTTTCGATCGGCTACGCTTTGAATTAATGTTATTATTGAAAGATTCACTGAAAGTATTTTATAATTTAAAAAAATTATAGCTTTCAACAATAGATAAAATATAATTTCATTGAAAAATTGTTTATTGAATCTGATTTTTTAATTTAATATATATATATATATATATATATATATATATATATATATATATATATATATATATATATATATTATTAACACACAAGGTTAGATGAAAGAAGTTGTCTGAACCTTATACGTCGAAATCGATGGGAGAGTCCATCATATATATTGAACTTTTTAAAAATTTACATCATTATGTACTGGTAAACAAACATTAGCTACCACCAATTTTCCTTGTGAAATTTACCTCCCCTATATTTAACACAATGATACTTGCAAAAAAATTAACATTATCTTGAAAACATTTTTCCATTCGAAAGAAGAAACATTAAACAAACTCCTGTTTATTTTTTTTTAAAATTCAGCCAACGAAAATAATGAAAATTATGATTGAAAAACAATACTTTCATTTTTGCTGCGTTAAATCAATTGAAATTTAACGTAGCCAAAAACAAGTTATGACAAGAGGATTTTTTCTTTTTATTTTTTTTTTCATGTTTTTACTGATTCAAATTTGTAGTAAATATTTCATTGTACAAAAAAATTTAGATTAAAGAATTATCTTAAATTTAGATAATTTATTTAATTTTTTTCATATTTTTTTAATTTGAAATTTCAATTTAACAAATCGCCTCATTTATATCTTATCTTAAAAGATATTGTTAATTGTTGAATTAAAATTTCTTACTATATCATTATGTAATCGCATCCCTTCCACTCTGACGAAAAAAATCCTTGACCTCCCACCAGGCCGGATTAAAATAGGATCTTTTTTACATGCTGATTTTTATGAGTCATCCTGCGAGGATCGAACTCGCTATTCAGTAGTAATAGATCTGCAAACGATTATTAAACCATGTATATATATATATATATATATATATATATAAGTAAAGTCGTCGGTATCAGCCATGCAGCGAGGGAGTCTATCCCCTTTTCAATAGCGCTAGACCAAGGAGATTATTTTAGCGTCTGAGGTGGAGCGCCACGCCTACCATCAGCTCCTTACTTTACCGCACAGATCCCTGTTCTACTCATACGCTGAGTTGGCGAGGACCGGTATCGAACTAGGAACCTTGTGGTTTCTAGCCGAACGCTTTACCGACTGAGCTAACCCGGCCCTTATATATATTTAACAGAGCTTGGTTTTTGAGCAAAAATAATAGTGATTTTATTTACGTACATGAAGATTATTAGAATATAAAATTTAAATGATAACAGCATAGAATTTTTTTTTTCATTTAATATTTTAGATAGTAGACATTAACATTTCTTTTCAGAGTAGCTGGATCAATGCAAGGTGTTTTTTGATTGTTTTGTTTTTTTTACATATGGATTTAAATGGGACATCCCACGAGGATTCAACTCACGATTCAGTAATAATGGATATGCGGGAATAACTTTAAAATCCCCCTCTACCCAGGCGACGCCGGGTAGCCGCTGCCAGTATGTGATAAATATTAAACTCTTTCTTAACACTGTTATTTATGAGTGATAAACATCAATTCATGTACTTTTTTTTACCCAATTTTTTAAAAGGATATATGTTTATCTTCGTACCTTTTCCTACCCACTTTCTGGATGGTAAGTATTTATCCCTACCTTTAAATAATGAATATTTATCTCTGTACTATTTTTACGCCCTATTTCCACGATAAATATTTATCTCCGTACTTTTTTGGGCCACTCTTACTTTTAGGCGGAACTTTATTTCATGTTGTGTAACAGAAATATTATTTTTCTTTCCAAATGATTGGAAATATATATTTCTTTTCCTCAGGAATGATGTCGTCCAAAGTCACTTTCAAATCCTTTATTAATTTGTTTATTTATGTATTCATTTATTTATCTGTTTATTTATTTTTCTGTTTGTTTATCTATTTATTTATTTATTTATTTATTTATACAGGAATCCACATACTCTATTTCCAACAATCAATCAGTTTTAGACAAATTGGAAGAAGGTTTTTTTTCCTCTCTGATATTTCATTTAGATTATACAGAAAGTGCATGAATATGGTTTCGCCATTTTATTCTCTTTTTATTTCAGAAAATGCCGAGAAATACATATGAAAATTCTTTTAAAAAAATAAACGAAAAACTCTCCTTGTTCTTCGGTTTCGAATTTCACTTCTGAATATTTTCACTTCTCTTCTATCTTCTCTATCGTCGCTTCCTTATTAATCATTGTGGTTTCAGGTCTTCAAATGATTCTAACGCGTCTCTGAAATTGAATACGTTTTCCCTCAAGGATTCAAATCTACATTTTGTCTATTAAAAAAAAAAACTTTCTTTTTTCTATCATATTTCCTGTCGAAGGTCTCTTGAGAAATAAGAAATCTATGTAATTGAATGCAAAGATCATTTTCGAAAAAAACAAAACAAAACAAAACAAAAACGATTACTCACACGTTTATAGATATGAGGAAATACATTGTTTTGCACGTTGAGTCTCTACATTGCCTTCCATAGTTTCGAGGTGACATCGTCTAGATTTCACAGGTAAATAAACAGCAGCGTAAAATAACCTATGTACATGCCATTGCAATTTTCTTTCAAGGACATGTATCTCGTTGTTTACACAAATAATACAGGAGATATAAAAGGAGATGTAGGGGTTCTATATCTGATCACGTAAAAATAGATATATGCAAATGCGTACATTCTGCAGGATGTACAAAACCACACACTCATATATATATATATATATATATATATATATAATATATATATATATATATGTGTGTGTGTGTGTGTGTGTGTGCGTGTATGCGTGTGTGTGTGTGTGTAAGTGACTCTGTGTGTATGTGTGCGTGTGTGTGCGTGTGTGTGTGTGTGTGTGTGAGTGACTGTCTGTGTGTGTGTGTGTGTGTGTGAGTGACTCTGTGTATGTGTTTGTTATTTCAAATTAACACACATTTGTTCTTTTAGATCCGTCTATAAAAAGAATACTTAACAGAATGATTTTGGAACACTAGGAAATAAGGGAGAAAGAAAAAAGAGAGAAGTAAGGTAGTGAGTGAGAGGAAAATAAATTAACAAATTCCTTATCAAATTTGAAAAAAGAAATCGCTTCTTACAATGTTTATTTATTTCAGGAATTGTTTTTTTTTTGTTTCTTTTTTACATTGTAAATTTCATTTAAAAATGTAACCCTAAACTCGTGAACATTTTGAAAAAAATACATTTTTTCAAAAAGAGTTTTGTATATATGACAAAAATTTTAATTCAATTCTTAATTACTTGGGTTAAAGGTTTTAAAATGCCTTAGTTGAATTCCTTTTCTAACCCTAAAAATAACAATAAAAAGAAGGTAAGAATTAAACATCCATTCTTATTTGTAGGTGGAAGACTTTGCTTATTGATTTAATAATGTTAGTTTATTCTATGAATAGTTTATTGCTTAAAACTGTTTGTGCTTCAAGGAATATATTTTGTTCGAAGAAATAAGTTCTTATATGACAAAAAAGTAAATTAAGTTGTTAATTACCTGTTGTGGTACAATGAAAACAATGTATACATTTTTACAAAGAAGTTAGGAATTATCCTATTTTGTATTTACTTAGGAAAAACTGTAAAGAGTTAAAGTGTATTAACGATTTCAATGGTCAGTGACATCTTTTCTCTGGGCTGCTTGCATACCAAAATAGACATGACCCATTATATATACTAGCAAATATATGCACCCTCCTGGTGCAAGTATTTAAGTTTTAATATAAAAAAAAATATCATGTTAAATTAGAAAGGCTAATTAAACTGAATAAGAATTCAGATAAAAATATTTGGAACAGAGGGGGTATAATCGGAAAATAGAACAACTTTGAAACTAACTCTTCCATCAGTTTCCATTACTCCCGTCTTTCAGTGGTAAATTTTCCTAATTTAACTATTTAGTTAAAATAAGAAGTAAAGAATAATATTACAGTTATTTCTTCTTGTTAATGGATTTCTTTTAAGATTTATCCCCGAGATTTTTTCTCATATTCAATAAGATAAAACCAAACAATTAGAAATCAATAATACTAAGCATATATTTATTAAAATCGAATTTTTAAGATCAATATGCAAATTAGCCTTCACATTCACACTGTGAACCGCTATTTTGTTGTGTATATAAATACAATTGCATGTTATTAGTATGTAGATATTGTTAACAGTCTTAATGATGTAAAACAATTTTATCAATAATTGAGGTTTAAATAAAAAAATAAATCATGGAGAATGTGGTGTAAATAACAAAGGGAATTGTGACTTGTATAGTAATATAGTTTCGGTTACATAGAGACAAACCCACAAATCTCCATTATTTAAAGATATATATATTATATATATATATATATATATATATGCAATGGATGCTGCATACTGTTTTGAATACAATCTTGGAAGCAGCACGTTACAAAAGAGCATCTGTACAGCCAATAACTTTCAATGTGACAAACCATCATAGTAAGACGAGCAAGACATGCTGAGCAAAAAATTGACAAGTTAAGGGTGAACTCATGAACAAAGTTCTAGCATGAACTCCTAAAGATGTACCCACCATTGTGGGCTGGCCGGCAAAACAGTATATTGATTATTTCTGTGCGGACACTGGATACCGTCTAGGGGAGTTTCCATGAGCGATGGCTTATAGGGAATGATGTCGAGAGAATGAAAGGAATCATTGTTTTCAGCAAGCGTTTCTTCTTCTTCTTCTTCTTATTATTATTATTATTATTATTATTATTATTATTATTATTATTATTATTATTATTATTATTATTATTATTATTATTATTATTGTTATCTCCTTTTGAGTTTTCACATAAGTGTTAGCTGATGGTCTTTCACTGGAGTCTGAGTGACAGTAAGTCTCCTCAGGTCTCCAGGACTCTTCTGAGTATTCTGGCAGATTGCAGCAGTGCAGTGTTCTGAATGGTTTCAATTCTTCCTCTGATTTCCAAACTTTCCAAACCCTTTTCCAAACGTTTTGGGACCGTTCCAAGTGCACCAACTGCAATTGGTATACCTTTCACTTCTTCTTCTTCTTCTTCTTCTTCTTCTTCTTCTTCTTCTTATTATTATTATTGTTATTATTATTATTATTATTATTGCTAAGTAAAATGAAACAATTTTGGACACTTGTCTTTTAGTTGATTTGTCTTTTTCTTTATAAGTAAAAATCAGAATAGAACTAAAGAGTTAATTTGCTATATCATCATTTCTCTGAGTAGCAAGGAAAAAAGGTCACCCCCCCCCCAGTGTCATATGTGTAGACTACAGATTGATTAAACTATAGAGTTCTGATAAAAAAAGTATCAAAATAATGGTTTTGAAGAATAGATCTTTAAGAATAACTTTTTAAGTTCTACTCTATGAATGGCCAGTTCAATCTGTGTCTATGTGAACAAAACAAGAAACAATAAAAAATAAACAACAAAGAACAAAAATATACATTAGCAAGAAAGATCCGAAAATGGGGGGTCTATTTTAATTGGATCCGAATACTTGCTGATACAGAAAGAAAAAAGACGGATCGATGATTATTCGTTCAAATCTCTCATTATCAGACGTAAATAAAGTCAACGGAGTGAACTAGTGTCGATATTATCCAGACAACAACAGAGTTTATACCCTTTTCACTCGGGCTAGACCAGGGAGATTGTTTTGCATCTGAAGCGGAGCGTCACAACTACCATTAGCAACCTACTTTAACACAAAGATCCAGGCTATGCCATTCGTTTACTGAATTGGTGAATGTCAGTATCGAACTCAGATCCAAGGCAGATGCTTGGTAGGAGGTTAAAGTAAATACTGAATCACTGGTCTCAGAAAGTATCCAGCCGGACCCGGTCGCTTCACAAATTAACCTCGTCGTCCCAGGGGGGGGGGAGGGATCCCTCAGGTAACAGCTGCTGCTTCGATTTAAAGGGGCAGGGCTGGGTTTATTGCCTGGTGCCTGAGTCGCCCTAAAAGGGGAATGTCGATGAGATCCACGTATTGTTTTTTACGAGCCATTGCACGAGCTTGGGTTTGTGCGCAGCTTCCCGCTATCAAAAAATACTTTTTGTCGCATCCTGACCTGACCTGGGAGGTCAAGGGAGATAACACATGAGCTAAATTGAACTTCAATTCAATTCTACCAACCTCAGATTACATATAAGTAAAGTGAAGTCGACTGGGCGGCCTAAAGTCGGTATCAGCCAGTCAGCGAGGGAGTCTATCCCCTTTTCAATAGCGCTAGACCAAGGAGAGTGTTTAAGCATCTGAGGTGGAGCGCCACACCTACCATCAGCTCCTTACTTTACCGCACAGATCCCTGTGCTACTCATACGCTGAGTTGGCGAGGAACGATATCGAACTAGGAACCTTGTGGTTTCTAGCCGAACGTTCTACCGACTGAGCTAACCCGGTCCCTTGTGGATAAAATAGTGATAGATTGATTTTAACCGCATATCAATCTGTCTAGTATTATCTTATGCTTAGAGGTTAGGGAATCCCTTAAATTGTTCAGGCTGATTAGAAAATCTTGTCACCGTCTACAAAAAAAACTGTTTCCATTGCTGTGTCGTCCTATTCGAAAGAGCGGGTTTGCTTTATCTTGCTGGGAATTCATGTCACTCATCGTCCATGCTTTTGCGAAAATGCAAGGACCATATGTTCATACAAGTGTAAGCAGTTTCTCTTACAAACTTTAGGAGCCCATCTCAGTCATCGGAAATAGAAAATTATTATTATTATTATTATTATTATTATTATTATTATTATTATTATTATTATTTCTTCTTTGTGAGTTTTCACATCGCACTGGATTCTGAGCGACAGCAAGTCTCCTCAGGTCTCCAGGACTCTTCTGAGATTGCAGCAGTGCAGTGTTCTGAATGGTATCAATCCTTCCTCTGATTTCCAGACTTTCCAAGCCTTTTCCAATCCTTTTAGTTCCGTTCCAAGTGCACCAACTGCAATTGGTATCACTTTGACTTTCATATTCCATAACTTTTTTTTAGTTCTCTGGCAAGGTCCAGATATTTGTCCATTTTTTTCATTTTCCTTTAGCTTCACCCTGTGATCTGCTGGAACTGCAAAATTCACCAGTTGACAAGTTCTTTCTTTTTTGTTTATCAACACTAAGTCTGGTCTTCTTGCTGGGATGAGGGAATCTGTTTTTATTTCAAAGTCCCAGAGAATATTATGCGTTTCGTTCTCAAGAACAGAGAGAGAAAGAGAGAGAGAGAGAGAGAGAGAGAGAGAGAGAGAGAGAGGAGAGAGAGAAGAGACAGAACAGAGAGAGAGAGAGAGAGAGAGAGAGAGAGAGAGAGAGAAGAGAGAGAGAGAGAGAGTAATGGTAATAAATTGAAATGCTTAAATAAGCTAAACCACGATGTCGATGATCTCATGTATATATATTTCAGATATGCGTAGAGATTGTTCCAACTTTCTTATTTTTTGGTGGGGAGTAGATAAGTTCTCCGATTATCTTGCCTTATACATCGGGAATGTTGAGATAATTGTCGGCGAGTATCGCTTGACTGTTTACAAGTTGAAAATAGGCGGAGTAGATCAGTTTATCTGTGAGTTGCTATCTACGCTAGGACGATTTTAAACATTATATCTAAACAAAGATAACTACATAAATACAACAAACATCACTGCCCCCATAAAACAGTTGGAAAAAATAAGGAAACAGGATGTAGGAATAAAATGTTTGATGGCTGGTTGGTTAGATTTTACGGCATTCCGACACTTGGGATATTTTATGCCGAAGACATTTTGGCTTAGATACGTAGATGACACATTCATTCTCTGACCCCATCAAGACGATGTTCAAATATTAATGGATCATTTGAACTCAATCCGTCCATCTATACAGTTTACGATGGAGAAAGAACAAGACAACAAATTGCCCTTCCTAGATGTGTTAATAACTCGCAGAGAGCAAGGATTCAGTTCGTCCGTGTATCGTAAGCCCACCTTCACTGGACAGTACTTCAACTTCAATTCCCATCATCCATAAAATGTAAAGAAAGGAATCGTTCGTTGCTTACAACATCGAGCAAAAGCTATCAGCAGTGATGAGTTATACCAAGAAGGGAATGGACATCTTAAGAGAGACCCTATGTCGTAACAATTATCATGAGAGCATAACATCGGCTATGGGAAATCTGAATCGCAGGACAGAGGATGATACCCGAATACTCACCACAGTCTGTCTTTTTAAAAAAAAAAATTCTTGTTGGGTAGTCAATTTTAAAAAAAAAAATTTTTGTTATCAATATAGCCCATAGAGGGGACACACAGAGGTACCACCACTCCGATTCAGTTGGGACCTGGAAGTAATATCAATTAAGGGGTACTTCACACTTCCCAGTGATCCGTAAGTGGAACCACAGCACTAGATACATTTTAGCATCATATAGATAGATTAATAGATAGGAGACATTATAGTTTTAAATAACAAAGCAAATATTTATCATATATCAATAGATAGAAACGATGTGTCGATATAGATATAATAAGATTGATTTGAACTAATTTAGATATATACACCTTTGCTCAATCGATAGATAGATAAAAAGAAGAAGCACGTGATGGACGCGGATATATACAGATAAGTAGGTTTGTGTTCCCGTGTATCAGTCGATAGTTGAGTACAGAATAGACGGTTGGTGGATTGGTCGATTGATTGGAATTTTCAGCAAGTCATCCCTGTTGAGGGTTTCAGTGGTGATCTTTTGACATTCAGTTATTATTGTATCTTTCAAATCATAAAGAGTGCGTGGATGATTCTGGTAAACAACAGATTTAAATTGTCCCCAAAGGAAATATTCAAGAGGTGATAGATCTGGTGATCGAGGTGGCTACTCCACGGGACCTCTTCGCCCAATACATCTTCCGGGAAAAGTTTGATTCAGGTAGTTACGCACACAAATAGCAAAGTGTGATGGAGTTGGAAAAAGAGGTTTTTGTTGTCGAAGTACAGAAACATTTTCAAGGTAGTCAAACAGGAAAGTCTGTAAAAACTCTAAATAAGTTTCTCCGATGACATTGCTAGTATTGAAAAAAAAAAAGGCCCAACGATTTCTTCCTCTCATATTCCCGCCCAGACCATGATCTTAGGGTTGGTCTGATGATGCCCCTCCTCATTCCAGTTAGGATTTAATTCTGACCAATAGCGCATATTGTGACGGTTTACTTTCCCATTGAAATGAAAAATTGCTTAATCACTGAATAATATTGAAGATTCCATGTGATTACACACACATTCAAGATATTTTTGTTTTCATTCCTATTGGTTTTTTTACAATAAATAAACAAAATTTAAACTCATTTTTTCTATCTAGTTGACCTATAGATCGAGCCCTAATAGGGTCTACCACTCCGTAAAGCTCGATTAGTTACGTCATGCAACAGACGAGTTTCCAATTGATAATTGTTTTTTCTTAAAATCCCCGCCCAACGAGAATGTCTACTTTTCCTTGTTAGCAAGAAAAAAACTTATTCAAATCAAAATTCTCTTCTGTCCCGACTGCACCTCTACAAAGGGATAAGACCCCCCCTCCAATAGGGCTATTTGTTAACCGTGGTTGATGCTTAAGGTCGGAACCCTGATGGCTGAGCAGTCCATGACATGCAATTCCATTTTGATCCTTACTCTTATAGGTGATACACCCTATTGACCAATGGAATGTGCCGACAGGTTACTATAAATAACACGGATAATTGTGGCTTAGCAGTAAGCCAATACGAGCAAGCCAATACTCTATTGTCGGACGTAGTTTTCCACATCTCTCTATTGTGTTTGTCTACTTTCTGTTAATAGATTTTTCTACATTTGTTACCCGTCGTTTTGTTCTTATTTGACCCCTTAAAACATCACAACACTTACTTAGGCGAGACGTTTTGTCCCAACCCTATTTCCCTTATGGCAAGCTCCAACCCTTTTTATGATATATGTGCTAGAAGGCTGTGTCTGGTGGTATTATTGTCCTGGTTATGAGGTTAAATTCTATCTGATGGTGAGTTTCCAGTTCTGTAAGTCTGGTGAATCCGTGGCTGAGAGTAATGGAAATGAACGTGTACTCGATACTGCTAAAGCTCCAAAATTGGAAACGAGCTACTATAATAACGTCATATCCAGGACACGAAGACCCCCAATCACCACTTGCTATCACATATATGATAAAGGGGCTGAGGATTTACCTTAACAGTAATAGGGTCGGGACAATCATATAGGTGCTAGGGCTTTATGTGATCAGATGATTGATCGAAAGAGGCATTCTGGTCACCCGTATCACCAAAGTAAAGGGCAATGTGAAGTGTTGCATGTCATGTACTACTCAGCCACCTGTATTCAATGCTTAAGATTCACGGGTCACCACCCACAGCTAATAGGTGACCTTATTGGTGCTGTTGGTTTATGCTAGAGGCCCTGCCGAAGGACTGAAGATGTTTGAATACAAAGGGCAAAAGTCCCTCCGTATTCGCCGTGAACTTGTTGCTGTGTAAGGCGAGCGTTTATTAGTAAAACAAAACATATATTATAGAGACGGCTGGATAAGAATCTGTTCAAAAGACCTGATGATCAGGTAGATATAAAATGGATGTGATGGAATATGAACGATATTCCCTACAATTCACTTACTTCAGAGAGAGAGAGAGAGAGAGAGAGGAGAGAGAGAGAGAGAGAGAGAGAGAGAGAGAGAGAGAGAGAGAGAGAGAGAGAGAGAGATGTTTACTATAAAAATGCATTGAAAATAATTTTTAATATAAAAATGCATTGGAAATAATTTTTTACTATAAAAATGCATTGGAAATTATTTTTACTTTAAAATGCATTGGAAATGATTTTTACTATAAAAATGCATTGGGAATGATTTTTACTATTAAAAATGCATTGGCAATGATTTTCAATATAAAAACGTATTGGATATTGATTTTTACTATAAAAATGCATTGGAATTGATTTTTACTATAAAAATGCAATGGAAATGATTTTTACTATAAAAATGCATTGGACATG
>CM042150.1:107896835-107899335 GCA_023376005.1 Doryteuthis pealeii | reverse complement strand
AAATTTAATAGCATGAAACCAATATGAAGCATATTAGTTTCCATACAATTAACTATATACAAAAATATATATTTATTTATAATTATTATTATTATCTCACTATCACAGATTGACTATTCTCCTAATAATACTGTAGAATTGGCTAACTACTGTCTCATCCAGTGGAATAGTGCTAACCATACACTGTTTTTAAAATATATATATATATATATATATATATATATATATATATATATATATATAATGCTATATCTATAAGTAAATAATGCTCAAAACGGCGAGACACTGTCAGCATCCAAGCGCAATTGATTCCTGTTAAGTATCTGGCCGCCATCCTTGGCCAGTTGTAAAGAACTTAAAGTAAATAAGTAAGTAAGTCCCGAGTTATAGAATCCTTTGGTAAGTGAATAAATCCTGCGATATAGAATCCTTTGGTAAGTGAATAAGTCCTGTGATATAGAATCCTTTGGTTCGTCGTCCAAGAAGATCCAAGTAGTAATGAGCTAAGATTAGAATCAGCCAGTATAAATAATAATATCAGCAGCAGAACACTGCCAGTGATTGGACAATAGGTTGGTCATGTGCTTATCGGCGAGTCTACAAGTATAAGTGACCATTTACCCCACGCCTTATATAAAAAATTCCAACGCTATCCTAATCTCACACTCTCTCTCTCTCTCTCTCTCTCTCTCTCTCTCTCTCTCTCTATATATATATATATATATATATATATATATATATATATATATATATATATATATAAGGTAACGGTTATAATTGTAGTAAATGGCATCGGTTATTCCAAATCCTGAACGAGTCTGTTTGTAATTGACTTCGGGCTACTACTCTTCGAGAAGGCATGAAACTGATTATGTCCCCATCAGCTGTGGGTACCTAGTTAGGAAGACAACCCATTAAGGAAAAAGAAACGTCTGACTTCATACCTTAAAGATTTCACCTTCACCATCCTGTTCGAAGCGAATTGTTTGATCTAGCAAACACACACATACAAACAGTAACAGACACACAAAAATACATACACTCGCACACATATGTATATATGCGTGTGCATGTGTGCATGTTTTTCTGTGGGTGTGTTGGTGTGTGTGTGTGTGTGTGTGTGTGTGTGTGTGTGTGTGTAAGTTTACTTAAACCATTCCCCTCGAATTAATTCACAGTCTAGTCTATCTTTTCTTATAAAATATGTAAACCACATTTAATCACCACAACGGAATCTATGCATGCATAAAATTTCGTTAACTCGTTACGTCACTGTCCAGTCTTGAATATATACAGTTAGACGTAACTATTTAAGCAAATTTTATGCATCCATATATACTGTTGAGGTGATTAAACGTACTTTAAATATTTTATAAGAAACGATAGACTAGTCTGTGAATTAATTTTAAAATCCTATGATAAATGTATAACTGCTTTTATTTTTAGAAATAAAAATACTATCTCCTTAATATCAATGAAATTTCACATCTATAAAACTTTCCGAGAAATTATTCACAAATTTTAAATCATCATTCTTTGGGTGCAAACACTTTTTACTAGAACATATTCCAATAATAAAAAATAAAAAATGAAACCGAATTTATCATGTTATTTTGCATAAACCATATTTTTTTTATTTAATTCGCAGATAGTAAAAGTTTCAGTTGGAGAAACTTTATTTATTATCTCTAAAGCGAGAGTTGCCGGCTTGCGAATCGCATTTTACATATAAAGTAGGATTTCAAAGGATAATAATGTTGCTTATGAGTTCGTCCATAGTAGCCTGTATATTTTGTTCGTCTTAATGGTCAAATGAGATAGGAGTTTAGTCGTCGTACAATAAAGATTTTGTTTGGGTGCTGCCTTCAGGATTTCTCTAAAACACCATGCAACATTATTTTTAGTTCCCATCTAGTTTTTTCTCCAGTCGGTTCGTTAAAATATAAATGGTGCAACTATACAATAGTACTTGCACGGCTAGAGCTTGGAAGATTTATCGTTTTATTTTATCAGAATTTTCATCTTACGGCAGTCGGTGTATTCTACAGCACAGCAGATAGGGCTACGTCTTAACTAAATAAAGACAATCATTTATTTGTAAAAGAACCAGATTAATAATCCCATGGGGATATTTTTGATCTATTTTTGAAAATAATTAGAAAAATCACCAGGAATAGTGGATCTGCCTTTAATCCAACTAATCACCCAGGCAATTGGTTGTTACTATTCGTTGTAGGACTATCTCTTATTATAAGATGTCCGCATAATCGTTACTTCTATTTATGAACTTTCTCAACAAAAGGCGGCACTTCTCGTAAAAATTGGCCAGTTAGAGACGAGGACAGAAAGCATTTAAGATCGTTTGCAACTGTTGTCAAATTAATTACTGGTTGAACTTTCTACCATCAAAACCTATATATTGTATTACCAATTCATTACAGACTTGGACTTACACCTATTACAAGAAACCTATCGGCTGAGAATAACCAACTGGATTTTA
>CM042150.1:107884335-107891835 GCA_023376005.1 Doryteuthis pealeii | reverse complement strand
CTTTGTTTTGGGGGGTAAAATAGTAAAATAATGCAGGAAAAACTTAAATACGACGTTTGTTTTTATTTCCTAAGATTTCAGGGAACTTATTGTTATTTGATCAGGGTGGGATCTAAATGAACTTAAATGTTTGGAGACTTTGCAAAATTTCAATAATGGTTCACTTTTAAAAATCTTTTTCGGCAATTCGGATCAAAATTTTAGAAAGAATGAAAATTTAAAAAAAATGGATTTTTTCTTCGAAAGTTTCAATTATTAAAAACAAAACTATTTTTTCTTTTTCAATCGTTTTATATATATATATATATATATATATATATGTAGGGGTTATGGTATCGGCCTGTCAGCTTGGCAGTCCGGTTTCAAATCAAGCACAGAGTGGCCTTCCTATCTATAGCTCTGCTGATGAGGCCTAATAGGCCTAAATGTACATACAGAGATTGATTTTTCTCGATTTGTTTAGCCATACATTTAAATAGGCATTCCCGCCTAATTCATTATTAATTAATTAACTTTCAAAATTAGGTACGACTCCAATTAAGCACATATTCTCCCAAAAATTGTCGGCAAAAAGCCATTACAAACACACCGTGTTTATATATATATATATATATATATATATATATATATATATATATATAATAAATGAAGGAAAATCTTTAAACTTGTTTCATTACAATAATTTATTTCAACCTTGCCATTTCCTTCCATTCACTGGCACTAGGCATATCCTAACTACCAAAAATATCATCATCATCAAGTCGCGCTTTCAGCGCGGATTTTCATGACAATCTCTCTCCATCCGTCCCTATCGCTCATCATTCTCGGGAGGTCCTCTATGCAGCATCCTGCATCCGCACAGAGCTGAACAATGTACGTCTTTGCTGGTCGGCCCACACTGGCGTGCCCATGGGCTGGCTTCCACAGGAGGACGTCGATTATGAGTTCGTCCTTGCTTCTCCAGCAGTGTCCCGCCTGTCTTGTCCGTCTTACTCTGATGGTTTGGGTGATATATAGCAGGTGGCCGTACAGCTGTTTTCTCGTAGGGTGTTGTTTTCATGTCTTGTTCAGGATCACCCGCAGCATTCATGTGCAGCTCCCATCTAGTTTATTCTCTAGTCACTTAGTTAGGGTCCAGGTGGTGCAGCCATACAGCAGTACTGATATGACAACGGCCTGGAAGAACCGTATCTTTAACTTGTCTGTGAGGTTGGATTTCCATATGATCGATAGTTTATTTATAGCGGCCCATGCTTTTCCTATACGTGCACTAACGTCATTTTCTGTGGAGGAGATGTTACTGCCTAAGTATCTAAATTGTTCTATAGAGTTTAGGAGTTTGCCGTCGATGGTTGAGATGTCGCTTTTGTTTTTGAAAGACATGAACTCGGTTTTATCAGAGTTCACGTACAGGCCGACATTTCGTGCTGTCTTTTCTAGGCTATGTAGTAAGGATTCGGCTTGTGCAGGTGTATTTGCGAGTAGTGCCAGATCATCAGCATAGTCCGCATCCGTAATAGTATGTGCGGGATATCGCATATGATGAATATATATGGTGCTAGTGTATCCCCTTGTAGGACTCCAGTGACAATGTTAAAGAAGTCTGTGTCGCCATCTGGTGAACGGACCATTGCTTTTGTATTTTGGTAGAGCATCATTATGGCGTTAACCGTTTCCTTGGGGTATATATATATATATATATATTATATATATATATATATATATATATTCCATTCACTGGCACTAGGCAGATCCTAACTACCGGAAATATATATATATATATATATATATATATATATATATATCGCTGAGTTGTAACAACAAACATTTTTCAAATCTCCAACTTGGGGAAATAAAATAAATGAGCCCAGAAAGAACAAGAAAGTCTTGTATTCCTTATTAAGAACTGTTAACGGACGCAAGGAAGTGTCCAACATGACACTAGTTGTTTCAGAGCCCCTTGATGAACGGATAGATGTCAGCCAGCCCAACAACAGACCAGATACTTCGATCCAGAATGGCAGATATGAAGAATAGCAGATCCCACAGATCCAGATAAGTATAATAATTATATATACTCTCTTAATTAGACACCGCCCTGTCGGCTGGGGCGTTAGAATGCACCGACTGCACCTCTGCAGAGGGGTAAGACTCACCCAATAGGGCCACCTGTTGGCCGTGGGTGGCGACCCGTGATGCTTAAGGATAGAGCCCAGGTGGATGAGCAGTTCATGACATGCAATACTCCACAGACGGGCAGTCGGAGAGGCCCCCTCCGATCAATCGGCTGGTCACGTCAAGCCCTAGCACATATATGATTTTCCCAACCCTATTGCCCTCATGGCAAGCCCCAAGCCCTTTTTATCATATGGGTGCTAGAAGGCGGTGGCTGCGGGTCTACATGTCCTGGGAATGACGTTAAACTTTATATGATGGTGAGGTTTCAGTTTTGGTGGTTTGGGGAATGTGGAGCACCCCTTCATCACCATTGCTCCCTGGTCCACACTGACCCGGAGTGGTAGTACCTGTTAGGGTCCCATCTATGGGTTAAATAGAAAAATGTATTTATAAAAAAATTGTATTATCCATTAAGAATTGATTTATTTCAAAACTTTATCGGCATTAAATGACCCAATGAGGTTGATATGCCGTAAAACAAAACAAACCAAACCAAAGATTTACCTAGTATATGGTGGGAATAATTTGCATAATGATTTTAACAAAACAGGGTTTAATAAATAATTATTTGCTGTTACTAGTTTCTTATGATATCATGTTATTCTCAAACGTATTAAAAGCAATCCTATATATAATTTTATATAGAAACAAATTGAAATAACATTAAAATAAGAGTAATATTTCTATTTTGGTTCTTAGTCTCGTTAGTCTTTCTAATTTAATATATCTTATCATATGGTAGTACCTGTTAGGGTCCCATCTATGGGTTAAATAGAAAAATGTATTTATAAAAAAATTTTATTATCCATTATTGATTTATTTCAAAACTTTATCGGCATTAAATGACCCAATGAGGTTGATATGCCGTAAAACAAAACAAACCAAAACCAAACTTAATTAGACACCAGGTCGCATATCGATATTTAATGACTTTACATACCTAAACTTCAAATAGGTCCTCTGACGTCATTCATTCAATTTGATTTTTAATAAACTTTTCTAATGTACAACTCTTTACATGATCACACCACGTAACACACATCAATAAAATCTAATCAAATTAAGAATAAATTAAATTAAGATTACATTGCCTACTCTATTTTGCCCAATTGCAATTAAGATTCACTTTTGAAAATCTTCTACAACAATTCTGACCAAAACTTCAAACAGATGGAAAAAAGATTTTTTTCATTCAATATTTTAAAGATTAAGAAAACAGAATTTTGTATTCTTAACCTTTTATCCGTTCTATTTCATTAATATTTACACTAAATGTTTCACCACTCAGATGGGGCCGTAGAATACATCGACTACAATTCTACAGAAGGATAAAATTTCCCTTAAGGGGACTACCTATTGACCATGAGTGGCAACCCGTAATGCTTAAAGATGCCAAAAAACTTCATGGTCTAGTGCTCACTATAATAGGCTACTCTAGACGGGACCTTAACAGGTACTGCAACTCCGGGACAGTGGACCTTGGAGCAATGATGATGAAGGGGTGCTCCACATTCACTAGACCTACAGAACTTGAACCTCACCATCAGATAGTTTAACGTCATACCCAGGACAAGAATGATAACACAGCTGAGAAAGAGAAAGGTAAAGTGGGAAGCTAATGATAGTTGTATCACTCCACCTCAGATGCCAAAAAACTTCATGGTCTAGAGCTAGTGAAAAGGAGATATACTCCATCGCTGTTAATGATAATAGGCTACTCTAGATGGGACCCTAACAGGTACTGCAACTCCGGGACAGTGGACCTTGGAGCAATGATGATGAAGGGGTGCTCCACATTCACTAGACCTACAGAACTTGAACCTCACCATCAGATAGTTTAACGTCATACCCAGGACAAGAATGATAACACAGCTGAGAAAGAGAAAGGTAAAGTGGGAAGCTAATGATAGTTGTGGCGCTCCACCTCAGATGCCAAAAAACTTCATGGTCTAGTGCTAGTGAAAAGGAGATATACTCCATCGCTGTTAACGATAATAGGCTACTCTAGATGGGACCCTAACAGGTACTGCAACGCCGGGTCAGTGGACCTTGGAGCAATGATGATGAAGGGGTGCTCCACATTCACTAGACCTACAGAACTTGAACCTCACCATCAGATAGTTTAACGTCATACCCAGGACAAGAATGATAACACAGCTGAGAAAGAGAAAGGTAAAGTGGGAAGCTAATGATAGGTGTGGCGTTCCACCTCAGATACCAAAAAACTTCATGGTCTAGTGCTAGTGAAAAGGAGATATACCCCATCGCTGTTAACGACGATAATAGGCTACTCTGCCTTACTTTTTAATTCGTACCCTCAAAATGTATCACAAAAGTGTCATTCTATTTTTGATCACCCCCATTTTTCGAAGAAGAAAGTGATTTTTTTTTATCTTCTCAAAGACGAGAACATGGCGCTGTTTCCCTATTGTGAATGATAAAAAAGGCGAGGAAGAGGAATAGACATGCTACTCTGATCCTAACCGGCAGCCCAAAGAGTAGTGATGTGATCCTAGACACAGATCCGGAAGCAATATATTAATTCTAGACAGAACACAGAGATACTCTGCTGATAGGAAGAAGTGACGATCTATACAGAAAGAATACCACCATTATATATATATATATATTATATATATATATATATATATATATATAATATATATATATATATCAGCACAATACGAAAGAAAAAAGACTAAATAATAATAAGATAAAATAAAAACACCGGATATAAAGCTGTTCCAATATTTCAACGTCAGCGTCGGTATTTCAGTCTATATTGATTCAGACTACGTCAAAAAGGAATGAGAGATCAAAGAATGTTACTCTCTAGGCGTGGGAGGGAATAAAATCGGGCAGGGAAAGTATAGAGGAAGTTAAAGGGGAAATTATAGTGTGTTGGTGGGGGTATTTCTACAGGTGGACATAGAGGTGATTTAGGAAAGCAATGATACGTAAAGATTCGTCTTCCTATAGACAATGGACAAAGGAAACCTATGTAAGTAAATATGCGTGCTTTGGTATATTTTTCATCAGAAATTGTAGGTAGCTAGTTGTATTAAGAATAGTTACTTGAACATATAATATAATAATACGTGAAGATATAGTGGATTATTAATTTTGAAATTTCTTAGTATGTTTTTCTCTGTGGCCTAATGGATAAAGAAGTTAGCTGTCACTGTTTAAACCTAACTTCTTTATCCATTAGGACATGTATCCACATCGGCCGAAAGGTTGTACAGATAACAATGTAGATGAGGACAACAGTCCGAATAACGCAGATAATACTAATCAAGCCTCATCTCAAATATTCAGAGAAATAACACTAAACGGGTTAAGATAAATCAGTCTTGATAGGGAGCTAGTCAGCTATGGATAAGTATTAGAGCAGAGTGAGTTCTCTCTGTATATATATCCTTGTTAGGGCAACCGATCTAGGAGAAGGAAATTTTTTTATCTTATCAAATCCAAGATCTAGAGGAATACATCGATAACACATTAAACTACAAAAAGTAAAATGGCGGAGTGACCTATTGTTAGTATCAACCGGACAGCAAGGATATCTATCCTCTTTTCGCTTGTGCTCGAGGACAGAGATTGTTTTTGCTTAGGTGGAATACTACACCTACCGCCAGCTCCCGATTTTCCATGGTTCCAAGTATTCTTAATCTAACCTGAATAATTATTATTCTATGTTACTGCTGCCCTTGACCAGGAATTTAACTGCAGTCTAGAGATAGCTGTCACTTAGAACTGTTTTAACCTATCTCTGGACTGTAGGTTCAATCCTGGTCAAGGGCAGCAGTAACATAGAATAATAATTAACAAAGCTTAACGCCTCTATCCCAGTTATGGTTAGCGGAATGAGAACAGAATACCCCCGTGGACTGAATAAAGGGTTAGATTCAAAGTTCCGTGATGGCTCCCGATTGCGAAAAGAAGCTTCCCGAGTCCGAAAAGAAGGTTCCCGAGTCCGAAAAGAGGGTTCCCGAGTCCGAGAAGGTTCCCGAGTCCGACAAGAAATACCTGAAGAAGGCCGGAGGGCACATCGACCGAAACGTTGTACAGATAACAATGAAGATAAAGACAATAGTCCGAATAACACAGATAATACCGTCTAGTGTTATTTTATATTTACATGTTAGAGAAAAACGTTTATTGTACATTTATATTAACATTTTTGTGTATTCATTTCTGAAGAGTGTTTCTTTTTCACACAATTATATAATAGCAAAAGTTTCTATTAAAAACAAGTAATTTCACCACAGTTGTATGGTTTCAAGTATCACTAAATAATACGAATACTTTCAAGTAATTAATCTCTATCTAATAAGTCATTTGTTTGCATAGTTATATGATTTCAAGTAAGTAATACTGATCCTTAGTAAATAATTGTAGCTTTAAGTAACTATTCTTAATACGATTATATGGATTCAAGTATGCCCAATAAATAAAAATAACGTGTAAACATATCTATTAATAAGATCTCAAGTAATTATTTCTATTCGATAATAGTTATTTGTTTGTACACGGTTATATTTTATCAAGTAATAATCTTTATTTAATAAGTGATAAGTTTGCATATACTCATATGGTTTAAAGTAATTAATAATACCACTTGCTAAACAATTATAGTTTCAAATAACTATTCATATAGATAATTTACTGATATATATATATATATATAAATTTCCCCCATCTAATGTGAATAATCATATGGTTTCGCGTATTTATTTATATTTCACAAGAGACATTTGTGTGTACCCATTTGTATACTTTCTAGTATTATTGCTTATAATAATAATAATAATAATAATAATAATAATAATAATAATATAATAATAATAATAATCTAGACACGACTGGGTTGGGAAGGTGATCCACTGGGAATTATGCAAGAGACTTAATTTTGACCACACAACAAAATGACATATGCATAAACCAGAATCTGTTCTTGAGAACGAAACGCATAAAATTCTCTGGGACTTTGAAATAAAAACGGATCACCCTATCCCAGCAAGAAGACCAGGCCTACTGTTGATAAAAAAAAAGAAAGAACTTGTCAACTGGTGGATTTTGCAGTTCCAGCAGATCACAGGGTGAAGCTAAAGGAAAATGAAAAAATGAACAAATATCTGGACCTTGCCAGAGAACTGAAAAAGTTATAGAATATAAAAGTCAAAGTGATACCAATTATAGTTGGTGCACTTGGAACAGTCCCAAAAGGATTGGTAAAGGGTCTGGAAAGTTTAGGAATCAGAGGAAGGGTTGAAACCATTCAGAACACTGCACTGCTGCAATCTGCCAGAATACTCAGAA
>CM042150.1:107846835-107879335 GCA_023376005.1 Doryteuthis pealeii | reverse complement strand
CTCTCTCTCTCTCTCTCCTCTCTCTCTCTCTCCATATATATATATATATATATTTTTTAAATTTTCGGATGAAACAAAGAAATCACAGTGCTCAACCACAAGTTGTCGGAGCTTTATTTATTTGTTGACTTTTTAAATATAATTGTTTTCCATGGGCAACTACCCAGGGTTTCAGGCTTATTTTGCCATCTTCATGCCGCCATTAATTCTTCTGGTGTTTATGCGAAGATATTTCTTGCTGTTATGTTTTTGGACCGCAAATACGTCGGTTGATTATTGTGGACGCTCTTTGGATTTTATTTTTGAAATTTTGTATATATATATACATGCTCGCACGTGTATTTGTAGATAAATCTGTTAAGAGATTGTGTGATTTATTTCTAATTAAATGTATATTACCATTCAATGTCCAATATTCATTTAAGAGTTATTTCTTCATCATTATATATTAAACCGATATTTTTTCGTTGCTTGTAATATAGTCATTTATTAACCATCACCTAGTGTGGCACAAGGATGAAATATGCGTCATTCAGTGAGACTAAGTCTCTCTAAAATTCAGCTAGAAGTTTAGTCTGTTCGAAATATTTCAAGGAAGATATAGAAAATAAGAGAAACACAAGAGTATGTATTTACCTAACCCGTTCGCCACGGTTGGTATATGACCCATGGTCACAAGTATGTGGCATCCAGCGAGGATCGAACTCGCTATTCAGTAGTAATGGATCTACGAGACTAGCTTGCTAAATTTATACCATAAAGGGACACACCCTTACGTTGGATTGTACATCACTTTAGCATTTGAAATCTTATTATAATGGAGATTGTGTGTTTTTCTGTCTGTAACCGAAACTATATTCCTACTCAAGTCACAATTCTCTTAGTTATTGACATCACATTCTCCATGATTTTATTTTTATCTAAACCTCAATTATTAATAAAATTGTCTTACATTATTTATACTGTTAACTATGTCTACATACTAATAACATGCAATTGTATTTATATATACAACAAAATAGCGGTTTACAGTGTGAACGGGAAGGCTAATTTGCATATTAATATTAAAAAATCGAATTTGATAAATATGTGTTTAGTATTATTGATTTCTAAATGTTTGGTTTTATTTTAATGAATATAAGCAAAAATCTCTTCAATGAATCTTAAATGAAATCCATTAACAAGATAAAATAACTGTCATTTTATTCTTTACTTCCTATTTTAACTAAATACTTAAATTAGAAAAAATAACAATGAAAGACGAGAGTGATGGAAGAGTAAGTTTCAGTTGTTCCATTTTTTATTATACGCCCCCTGTTTCAAATCTTTTATTATACTCCCTCTGTTTCAAATCTTTTTATCTGTATTCTTATTTAGTTTCATTAGCCTTTCTAATTTAATACAATATTTTATTACATTAAAACTTAAATACTTGCACCCGGAGGGTGCATATATTTGCTAGTATATATAAGAATAAATACAGCTCTTACAGAAGTAATTGAGCCCTCTATAATCATTCCTCCAATAACAATAAAAAATGTAACCTAAGAATATGAATATATATAAAATGTAAATACAAATAAATATTTTTTAGAAATTAAAAAATAGTGAGTTATTAGTGAGTTAATTACACCACGATGGGACGCCGAAAAAAAACGTAAGATTATAGAGAAAAGGTGTGAATGAAAGAAATCGAGAGAAAGAGAAAAAAAGTGAAGATACAGTGCATGATACAATGAGAGAGAGAGAAAGAGACTGAGAGAGACAGACAGACAGATTAAGAAAATTGGAGAATGAAGGAGAAAAGGGGTGTATGGTAAAGAAAGATTGCAAGTGAAAAAATAGAGGGAGATATAGAAAGAAAAGGGAAGAAAGAGATGACGATGATTCGGTTCCTTTGAATGAAAAGTAA
The DNA here is from genome assembly GCA_023376005.1 of Doryteuthis pealeii. Classification (NCBI taxonomy): domain Eukaryota; kingdom Metazoa; phylum Mollusca; class Cephalopoda; order Myopsida; family Loliginidae; genus Doryteuthis; species Doryteuthis pealeii. The sequence goes on along the minus strand of CM042150.1, from coordinate 107,877,423 downwards.
TCGAGAGAAAGAGAAAAAAGGGAAGACGCAGTGCGTGATACTATAAGAGGGAAATAGAGAGAGAGAGACAGACAGACAGACAGACAGACACAGAGAGACACAGAGAGACAGAGAGACAGAGACAGAGACACAGAGACAGAGTCAGAGAGAGACAGAAACAGACAGACAGACAGACTGACAGAGACAGAGACAGACAGACAGACAGACAGGCAGTGAGAGAGAGAGAGAGAGACAGAGACAGAGGCAGAGAGAGAGAGAGAGAGAGACAGAGACAGAGACAGACAGAGAGACAGACAAACAGAGACAGAGACAGAGACAGAGAGAGAGACAGACAAACAGACAGACAGACATAGACATAGACAGAGACAGACAGACAGACAGACAGACAGACCGACATATTAAGAACATTGGTGAATGAGGGGGGAAGGGTGTATGGTAAAGAAAGAATACAAGTGAAAAAATAGAGGGAAAGAAAACGCAAGAAAGAGATGACGATGATTCGTTTCTTTTGTTTAATAGCATATCAACCTTGCTGGGTTATTTAATGCCAAAGTTACCTTTGTAGAACAGTAGTGGTAGTATTTAACTCATAGATCGATAAACGCGGGGTTTTCCCAAAGGTATTAGTCCAAAAATGAACGTAATAACGCTACTGAACAGGCTTACTACGATGTCGCAATCCAATAGGTTAGCCTCTGTGCCACGGGAACTGCCCCATCAGAGAATGAAGAAGTAACATGTTGGAGATGAAGAGAGAATTCAAGCAAAATCGAAAAGGGATTCGAGAAATATTGGGAGAATGAGAAAGGCAGATATATAGTGCAACTGAGGTTCGAACTCGCTTACTACTATGTCACAGTCCAACAGGTTAGCCACTTTACCAAGGGGACTCGACTCGCCCAAGAGAGAATGAGGGAGAAAATGATGGGAGATAAAGAGAGAATGAAAGTGAAAAAGAAAAAAGGGAAATGGAGAAAGTGTAAAAGATAGGGGTAGAGAAAGACAGAAAAATGGAGATGAGAGAGAAGAGAGAGAATGAGGAAAGAGAGAAAGAAAGAAAGAAAAAGAAAAGAAATAGATAGAAAGAGAAAAGAAATGGGAGACATGGGCCGATACAAAAAACCATCAGAGAGAGAGAGAGAGAGAGAGAGAGAGAGAGAGAGAGAGAGAGAGAGAGAGAGAGAGAGAGTATGGAGATCAAACATGTTTACTATGAATTCTCAGTCTAGCATGTTAATCACTGTGCTTCGGTGACTCTGAGAGAAAAAAAGGGGTGAGATAAAGAGAGAATGCAAGAGAAAAAAAGAGGACGAGAGAGGAGAGTCTGAAGTTCGAACCCGTTTACTAAGAAGTCGTAGTCCAGCACGTTAGCCACTAGATATTAAGGAAAAAAGAAAACCAGATAAATTAGAGAATGAGGGGGGAAATGATATGCTAGTGAAAAAGAAAGAGGGAGATGGAGAAATAGAAATAGATAGGGGATATACAGACAGAGAAATAGAGATGAGAAATAGAGATATATACACTAGAGAGTGAGAGAGAGAGAGAGAGAGAGGTGGGGGGAGAGAGAGATAGAAAGAGAGATAGAGGAGAGAGAGAGAGAGAGAGAGGGAGAGAGAGTAAGTAATATTTATAGCGTCAACAAATTATCTGCCATTCAGTTTTCTTAATCAACTCTAACGAAACAGAAAATTAACTCCCACAGAAAAATTATGCCAACACTTTTTTCCCCTGAATTCCAAATGATCATATATTTTCCTTTCAGTAGAAACAAAAAAAAACCCCAAAAAACAACAAAAACATCGTGCTGATCGTGTAAGAAACCGGTGTCCTTTACTTCAGTAATTATTTATCAAATACACACAAAGCAAATTACCTCCCTGATCAGTTGGGGCTGTAGAATACATCGACTGCACCACTACTATGTGGCACCCCCCCTCCTTGTTGGCTGTGGGTGGTGACTCGAGAAGCGTGAGGACGGGATTCTTGTGGCTGAGAAACACTCCACTTTGGCACATAATTGGGTTAGACGGGTGGTCAGAGAGGACCCCGTTTGATCAATCGGCTATTCACATCCAGCCCTAGTACCTATATGATTGTCCCGACCATATTGCTCTTATTTCAAAGCCCAACGCTTTTTATCCTTTATGTGACTCTGGGGAGTGTGGCGTGCCTCTACATAGCCATTACACTCAGATACACCTTGACCCGGAGTGGTAGCCCCTGTTAAGGTCCTATCTGTTGGTTTAATTGGTCAGAAAATGAGTTATAAAAACGATAATTAAAAAAATGACAGTAGGTATTTAGTTAAGATGTGACTCAAGTAGTAAGTAGAGGGTATCCATCGAGGATCGAACCCGCTATTCAGTATTAAGGTATTTAGTTGACCAGCTTGATAACCATTACATCCCGATGAGAGCAGTTTTTACACAACTCATTCGCCACCAATTGGGGGCTACTCAGGATCGCAAGTACGGGTCATCCAGTGAGGATCGAACTCGCTATTCAATAATAATGGATTTGTGAGACTAGATTGCTAACCACTACGCCACATTGAGACCCCTAGACAGTAATATCGAAATCAATACGTTGTTTCGACAAGTCAGTAGCATTCCTTCATACATTGTGATCAAGAGTCTCGATATATTTTCCTCAGTTGATTTCTTTTTAAATACGCAAGATTGTGCACCTGGTATAGTGTAAAGTTGTTTTGAGCACCCAAATTAACCGTATGTTGGATAGGCATGCTTATTTTATAATCTTCGTATCACTGCTATTACTGGATATCTAAGTATACGGGCTGTTGTTGGGCTGGCATTCTCTCTGTTCTCCAGGTCCTGAACCTCTTGATATCTTCTTGCAATCATTGTTAGTTTTTTTAGTAACGAACACAAGACTTGATGTTGTTTTTAGAACTCTTTGATTCTATAAATCTAAGACATATTTAAAAAGTATGAACCCCCTATCCGCCCATCTATGGATTAAATATGTCTTAGATTTATAGAATCAAAGAGTTCTAAAAACAACATCAAGTCTTGTGTTCGTTACTAAAAAACTAACACTGATTGCAAATCCTGGGTGTGGTAATTGCACGTTAGCCACTATACTACTCAAATTCACCCAAGAGAGAATGAGGGAGAAAACGATGTGATATAAAGAGTAAATGCGAGTGAAAAAGAAATAGGGTTTGAAGAATTATAGGGAGAAAGAGAAAGCCAGAGAAATAACGTAACGGAGTTTGAACTGGTGTACTATGATATTGCAGTTCTGCACGTTAGCCACTAAACCACGGGAACTACCTCAAGAAATAATGGAGAAGAAAACAATGTTAAATAAATAGAGAATTCAAGGGGGAAACAAAGAGGGAGTTGGAGAAATAGAGAGGAATAGGAAAAGTAGAGGAATAGCGCAACTGGTGTTCGAACTTGTTTACTACGAACTCTCAGCCAAGTAAGAGAACAAGAGAGAGAGAGAGAGAGAGAGAGAGAGAGAGAGAGAGAGAGAGAAGAGAGAGAGAGAACGCAAGAAAGGAAAGCAGAGAACGAAAAAGAAAGAGAGCTAGAAAGATAGAAAACGAGAAAGCGTGAGAGAGGAAGTTAAGATAGAAAGAGAGAAGGTGCGTGTACAAGAAAGAGAGAGAGAGAGAGACAGACAGACAGACAGAGACAGATAGAGAGTGAGAGAGTGTATGTGCGTGTGTGTGTGTGAGAGAGAGAGAGAGAGAGAGAGAGAGAAAGAAAGGGAGACAGAGAGAGAGTCTTGAGTTCAAACATGTTTACTACGAATTTCACAGTCTAGCATGTTAATCACTGTGCTTCGGTGACTCTGAGGGAGAAAAAAGGGGTGAGAAAGAGAGAATACAAGAGACAGAGAGAGGAGAGAGAGGAGAGAGAGAGAGAGAGAGAGAGAGAGAGAGAGAGAGAGAGTCTGGAGTTCAAACATGTTTACTACGAATTTCACAGTCTAGCATGTTAATCACTGTGCTTCGGTGACTCTGAGGGAGAAAAAGGGGTGAGATAAAGAGAGAATACAAGGAGAGAGAGATAGATAGAGAGACAGACAGACAGACAGACAGACAGAGTCTGGAGTTCAAACATGTTTACTACGAATTTCACAGTCTAGCATGTTAATCACTGTGCTTCGGTGACTCTGAGGGAGAAAAAGGGGTGAGATAAAGAGAGAATGCAAGAGAAAAAGAAAGAGGACGAGTCTGAAGTTCGAACTCGTTTACTAAGAAGTCGTAGTCCAGCACGTTAGCCACAACACCACAGAGAGTGATATGACCGTGATAGTAAACTGTTGTTGATTCTATTTCAAGAGTTTTTTCGAATTCGGATACATTATTGATTTAAAACATAGGCCGAGTCCTCTCTACGTAGATCTATTGTTGTCTTGGGCTGCCTTTGACAATATTTGTGATATGAAACCCGTATTTAAAATAGACATTAATGGGCAGAAAGAAAAAAAAAAGGTTTCTTTTTAAAAGCAATGATTTCTTTTTTCTTTTATTATTTTCTTTCTCATTCGTGACCTTTGCTCAGAATTAATCTGTTCCCCGTTATTTTTTTTTATTTTTTTTTTTTTCCCTTTTACTTTATTTTTTTTTTTTTTTCAACAGAGACAAAAATAAAGATTACCTTCTGCCGGAAGCTGAAAAAGGTGGACGAAAATAGGCGAGTGTATTTTTTGGGAACCTTCAATTTTGAAAATTATGCAAAACTCACAAAGTGCAACCGGTTCACAAAGAGAAACTCAAGAAAGAACAAAAATACAATATGTCAAAAAAGTCTATCTTAACCCGGCAGAAAACCTAAACGCTAAACTTCACATTTAAAGTGAAGTATCAATAGATCTCCTTGTAATCTTTGTTTGTAGTGTTCCTTCTGGTAGAAAGTCTAATTAACAAATGATTCGAGAACAATTGACGACGATCTTAAATGTTTTCTGTGCTCGTTTCTCATTGGCATTTTATTACCATGAGCTGCTGCTTCTGCTGGGAAAATTCATAAATAGGAGTGGAGATTTGGCGTATTTCTTATACCCAGGGCGTGGTGTAGTGTTTAATGGTTAGCAAGATACCATTGTTAATGAGTTCAATTCTCATTGGGTGCCCCATAATCTGGCCTTGTGGTAAATCTAAGCTTAGCTTAGTAAATAACTATACCCAGCGCGTGGTGTAATGGTTAAAGTCATGGGAAATGAACTCGTCGCCCCGAGTTCAAATCCTGGATGTGGTTATTACATTTCACTTAGCGCTAATACTCTTGGGAAAGGTATGAATTCTACTCTCCCTCCAGCTATGGATAAATTGTAGGGCAGACTGGGTTCTTTAACCTTGGCTAGGCAACCGGTCTAGGAGAAGGAAAAATCTGAATTCAAACCTGTTGAACTCCTCTTAAGAAATTGACATTGTGTCACACCCTGCCCGTGTAGAGGGGTTGGTAAATATGTATACCGAGATAATCCAACAAATATAATGTTGCGCCAATTCTCCAAGGTGAACACCCCAGATGCTTTTAAAATCATCTTGCATAATCTGACTTCTTGTAGCTGATTGATTTAGTTTAAAGACATGTCAACCCCTCAGAGTTAAAATAGATATGACACTAAGTGACTGGAACTGATGACATTCAAGTGAATATCGATAAAAAAAACAGTGAGGGTATGTGCGAGAATAATGGCTAGGTTGGTGTCTATTTTCTTCCTTTTGTTGCGTGGCAACAGCAGTCGGGATCCAGCTCGAGGAAACCATCCCGGGTAAATTGTTACTTCAATATCGAACTTTCTTAGAAGTGTGAATATATTCTGTCCCCAATTTTTCAACAATGATATTTATCTATACATCTAATTTTCACACTGTTAATTGTATTATTAAACCTACTTCTAAACAAAACGAAAAATCTAAGAAAGTCCGGTTGGTGTAGAGGAAACGGTCCTCGCCTGTCAGCTTGACAGTCGGGTTTCGAATCACGCACAAAGCGGTCTTCCTATCTATAGATCTGCTGATGAGGCCTAATAGGCCAAAGGGTACATAAAAAGATTGATTTTTCTCGATTTGTTTTAGCCTTACATTTAAATAGGTATGCCCGACAAATTAATTAATTATTAATTAATTAACTTTCAAAATTAGGTACAACTTCAATTAAGCACACATTCTCCTATCAAAGACTTAGAATATTTGAATCAGATTTATACCTTAAAATTTCAGTCTTATTATTCAAATATATAATCAGTTAGTCTTTTCCTGCAAACCCAGATACGTTATCAACACATCCTATTCGTACTGCAACAGCAATTCTACAAGGTCGACCATTTAGACCTAACAAATTTAGAAATGGTTTTCTACTAACACTGGACTTCTGCGTATAATAAAATAAAGGGTTGTATAAAACGTAAGGAGGGAACTTGTAAGATCTTAACACGTGCTGAGACTTATAACGTAACATAACAGGACTTCACGAAGAAGGGCATCGCGTTAAAGTCAGATAATAGCGACGAGTAGTAAAAGACAGGCAAGGTTTTCCGAAGGCTTATTACAACAAGTGGCACACAATAAATAATAATAATAATAATAATAATATCTTTTTCAGTTAGTATAGTAGGTCTGAGACCTGTCAGCTGATCCATATATTCCAAACATTCATCTTAATTCCACAGAATATTTATAATCTTTCCACAGATTATCCAACCAGGCCTTTTAAAGGAGTTCAGATATGGACATTCACTATTGATGATGCTAGTTCATTTCCTATATATATATATATATATATATATATATATATATATATGTGTGTGTGTGGTGTGTGTGTGTGTGTGTGTGTGTGTGTAGCACTGTATTATCATTCTAAAACATCTCATAGTTTTTTTGTCAGCAATAAATATTTTAATCGTCGACCACTAACGAGTCAGTTTTCCTCATTTACAATTCCTTTATAAATTGAAATATACAGAGTGATTGAAATGTAACTTCCTATTTTAAACTATTTATAATTTTTGTGTGCAGTTACATTATTTTCAAATCTTTAATGCATATTCCTTAATATATGACAGTTAAATCTGTTTTGTAGCTATTTTTGTTTGTGAATGGTTGAATCACAATTTTCCTGAGAGATGGATGGATAGACCTTGTCCGGGTGAGTGACAAGACAAATGCTGGTGCCCAGAGAGAATTTTAAATAAAATGTTATGTGTGTTCTTTTCAAGATTTTTTTAAATAGGGAGTTACTTTACAATCACACAGTATTTGTAATATTTTTCAATATCACAATAATTAGTATTATATGCGTTATTTAGGACTATTGTCCCCATCTTCATTATTATTTGTACAACGTTTCGGCCGATATGCCCTCCGGCCTTCTTCAGGTATTTCTTGTCGGACTCGGGAACTTTCTTGTCGTAATCGGGAGCCATCACGGAACTTTGAACCTAACCCTTTATTTATTCCACGGGGGTATCTGTTCTCATTCCGCTAACCATAGCTTGGGTAGGAGTTGTGTTAATTATTTATACCTGAAGAAGGCCAGAGGGCATATCGGCCGAAACGTTGTACAAATAACAATGAAGATAGGGACAATAGTCCGAATAACGCATATAATACTAATCTTCAAGCCTCATCTCAAACATTCAGAGAAATATCACAATAATTATTTACATTTTATATAAAGCCTGTCAAAAATAGAGACCGAACACACGTATCAAAACGGTTATTTTTTTCTATTATTTTCTTAATATCTTTCGCCTTCAGATCTTAATCCCATTGTCTGTAGCCAATATGGTCGCTTTCCAAAATTTCCGCTTTGGAACTTAGAGCAGTTAAATGACGTTCTGTTTAATATTGCAGCATCCGATCGCACAGAAAACTTCTTGCAGTCTTGGAGAATCCAGAATGTCTACTTAGCTGTCACATAGAGAACCGATAATTCATAGATAGGTAAGAGTAATATTCGGGCTCATCTATCCAATACTAGCTCCATTTCACAACATTTTAAATCACATGTATGCCTCCTCTAATTACCGGGAAAATCTAACCGAAACACACACATACTGCACAAAGAAAGAAACAAACAAAAAACCTAAATTGCCGAAGCTTTATTCATTAAGCAAAATGAACCCTCATTGAATAAGATTTATTTGGAATATAGCAGGCACTAATATTGTTATATACTGTATCAATTGACAGCGCTGGTGTGTAGTACACTGGATTAAACACCAACACAGGTATACAAAAGAAAGCTGGACTTTTATTTTATTTTCTCGGTTGGCGTGGATAAAAAGGAGGCGCGAGTGGTGATAGCGCCTGCTTGAATGAGTGGTGAAATGAATCGTAGTTATAACAAATCTCTTCTTCGGAGAGTCGACGGGAGCGACTGACTTGGCGGCTACCAAATCTCAACTGCTGAACTCTCAGTCTAACCGTCACTTTTAAAATTTTTACCCAGCATGCTCTGGTCTATTCAAATCACACCGGAACTGTAGGGCGTGACTTGCAATCCTAGATTTGTCACACAGTCAATAGAAAGTCTTTTGTTATGCATCTTTTGTTATTTTTCCGGAAAATTTGTTTGACCCGGTCAAGCAGCAATCCTTAGATGTTTATCACTTTTCTTCTTTCTTCTATCCAGACTTCTGTCTGGAACATCCTTTTTTTCTCAATTCCTTTGTCTTTTTGAATTTTTTTCGCGCCAAAAGAATTGAAACAATAGTTAATCTGCAACAATATGTATATAACTCATTTCCCGCCAATTCTCTTCTTATCAAACCCCACACTTTTTTCATATAATTTCTATGGGTTCAACCTTCTGCTTTCTGTCACGTTTACTCAGTTATTTAACCATCTTCCGTGTTTAAAAACAACCAGGAACCCACTTAATTACATCTAGTCCTGATGATATCACTTCGGAGTGCTGAAAGTACTAGGGACGAAAACACCTATGTAGGTAAGAGTAATATCTATGACTTTGTTGTACTAATAAATAGACTCGGTATTAAAAAGTTGACCTGGAAACTAGAAAAGATCGAAAAAAAAACCTCGTCAGATGGGAAATCTTCCCCTTGTTCAACACAGTATGCGTATCAGAAAAAATACTGAACGCATATATATATATATATATATATATACATATATATACATATATATATATATATATATATATATATATATATATGTGAGTGTGTGTGTGTGTGTGTGTGTATGTTTATATATATATTTATATATAGTATTATAGTCTAACTCTCCCGACTCATTTTGTTATTTCTTTACTCATATATATATATATATATATATTATATATATATATATATATAGAGAGAGAGAGAGAGAGAGAGAGAGAGAGAGAGAGAGAGAGAGAGAGAGAGAGAGAGTGAGAGAGATTACTGTTGGCTAGAATTTAAAATAGTTTTTGAGGTAAATGCTTTTAATTCTATTTAATTGCGCATACACTTACATACAGAACCAACGACACACACGCACACGCACACACACACAAACACACACACACACGCGCGCACAAATATATATATATATTCCTAGGCTGAGGCTCTACTGATTGATATCTATCTCCCCCCCCTCTCTCTCTCTCTCTATATATTATATATAATATATATATATATATATGTCTCAGTGTGTCTGTAACAATTGTGCACACAACATACACACACGTGCATATAGACTCATATATATATATATATATATATATAATATATATATATATATATATATATATGCTCCCAAATTTGGTTGAGCACTTTAATTAGAAGGGATTTAATTTCAAAATTCACCGTATTCGGCGTACAGCTAAACCTCGCTCTGTTTACATAAACAAAGTTTGAGGCCTCTAGTGAATTTTATTTGCGCTTAGAAATGTAGCGATTAAATGATCTCCTATATTTGACAGCTGCTTGTTGCCGCACGGGTAAGAGGTTTGGCGAACGTAAGTTCATTCGGGTCTCGAACCCGGCCAGAGGTAGCTGTTAAACGGTATAACCCCACTGATGAGAGGTGATACCTCGAAACACGTGTCTGTGGATTACTTTATTATATAGATAGATAGATAGATAGATAGATAGAGAGAGAGAGAGAGAGAGAGAGAGAGAAAGAGAGAGAGGTGGAAGATAGATAGATAGATATCAATCAGTAGAGCCTCAGTCTAGGAATCACATGCTTCCGGGTTCGATATCGGCCCGCGCCAACTCAGCGTAAGAGTAGTACAAGGATCTATGCGATAAAGTGAGGAGCTGATAGTAGGTGTGACGCTCCTCCTCAAATGCTAAGATGCTTGGAATAATCACTATAATCTCTTCGGCCACATGAAAGAATTTTTGAGAGGCAAACATTATTCCAGTGACCAGGAAGTGAAATCTGTAGTGAAGAAGTGCCAACAGAATTTTACGGGGCAGGGATACATGTTCTCATTCGAATGTGGATCATTACTATTGAAAAGAAACGGTGACTATCTGAAGATGTAGGGATGTGATCCACAGAGGACCAGCTTCATTTTGATTCATGATACATGCTCCTGTGTTGGTAATTAAATGGCATTACTTTTTTACTCACCTTATATATTTACATACACATATATGATGTTTACATAATGATGACGGTCATACCAATTGTAGTTGGTGCCCTTGGAATGGTAACCAAAGGGCTTGGAAAGGAGATTGGTAGAATTGGAAATCAGAGGAATAATCATGACTATCCAGAAGACAGCAGTGAATACTTATAACAGTCCTGGAGGTCTGAAGAGACTTGTCACTCAGACTTCAGTGAAAAATCTCCAGTTAAAACTCGTATGAAAAACTCACCTAGAGTTACTATAACAATTATAATAATTATTACATCATGTCATAGGAGATGAAGGCCCCGAAACGGTGCACATTCTCTCCTGATGATCCCAAGCATTTGTAAACATCATTTGTTTTTTCAATATATCAAATTCATACACACATATATATATATATACATATATACAGTAATTATGACCAGTAGGGTCGGTTTAAGTATTGTATCAACCTCAGAGTACTGTCAGCGATTGGCCAAGAGTTAGATCACATGATTCTGTCCTAGTCTATAAGTAGGAGCGGGCATTCAACACACGCCTGATATGCGAAAATTCTCAACAAATATCCTGGACGTGGCTATTTGTATTTCACTTAGTGCTAATAGCCTTGGGAAAGATATGAATCCATATATTCTTCTTCCAGCTATGGGTAAATATTAAGGTAGACTGTGCGCTTTAACACCGGATAGGTAACCAGAAGGAAAACTCTGAATTCAGACATGTTAAACTCCTCTTAAGAAATTAACCCTATGTCGCATCATGCTCGTGCTGAAGGGTTTGTTAAATATATATATATATATATATATATATATACATATATATATAATTGTTTGGTCAATTTCTCGATAGTATTAAGCGTGTTTCCTTTTACATAACTTAATTCTAAAAGATTACTTTTTATTTTAACCTGTCAGCTGTCAAATTAGCGTCAATTTCAAATTACTGACCTTTCTTCATTTTTATTATCAGTTGATTTTAACTCTGGAGTGATAAGAAAATTTAGTAATATTATGATATTTCGATGTTGGCTCAGACGCAAAAAAGGATTTTTGTGTTTATTGAGAAAATAAGTTTTAACTTCACGTCTTTATTGTTACATACTCAGTGTGTTCAAAAAATTTAAAAAATCAGACTGGAAAGTTCTTATCCTCACTAGTTGCTACAGAATTCAAATAGTGATCATCATCATCATCATCATCATCATCATCATCATCATGTCGCACAATTAGCACGGATATCCATGACAATCTCTTGCCAACCCTCATTCATTGTGCCAGAGAGGTCCTCTGCGCAGCATCCAGTATCCTTGCATAGTTGGTCAACGTAGGTCCTTGATGGCCGGCCCACACTAGCATGTCCATGTGTTGTCTTCCACAGGAGAACGTCGCTTATGAGCTCTTCCTTGCTTCTCCAACAGTGTCCAGCTTGCCTTGTCCGTATCACTCGGATGGTTTGTGAGATGGGGGCAGGTGGCCATACAGCTGCTTCCTTGTGGGGCGCTGTTTCCACGACTTGTTCAAGACCGCACCCAGTATTCTTGTGCAGCTCCCATCTAGCTTATTCTCAAGGCGCTTCGTTAGGGTCCGGGTGGTGCAGCCATACAGCAGTACTGATATAACCACAGCCTCGAAGAATTGTGGCTTTAACTTGTCAGTGAGATCGGATTTCCATATGACTGATAATTTGTTTGTGGCCGCCTATGTCTTTCCTATTCGTGTATTAACATCGATTTCTGTGGATGAGATATAATATAGACATGATATGCGTGCAAGAACACAGATTAGACCATAGCGACCTGGAACTAAAATACCACGAAACTGGAAATGGCTGGATGTTTGTGTTTGCATCTGCATGGAAAAACTCCATCAAATAGTCATCATCATCACCACGTCACGCAGTTTGCACGGTTATCCCTAACGATCTCTCACCAACCTTCCCTATCATTCATCGACTCTGAGAGCTCCTCTGCGCAGCAGCCAGCATCCATACATAGTTGTTCAATGTAGGTCCTAGCTGGGCGGCCCACATTAGCGTGCCCATGTGCTGGCTTCCACAGTAATACGTCGCTTATGATCTCGTCCTTGCTTCTCCAGCAGTGTCATGCATGCTTAGCCCGTCTTACTTGTATGGTTTGTGAGATGGGGGGCAGGTGGCCATACAATTGCTTTTTTGTGGGGTGTTGCTTCCACGACTTATTAAGGACCTCTCGAGGCATTCTGGTGCAGCTCCCATATAGTTTATTTTCAAGGCGCTATGTTAGGGTCCAGGTGGTACAGCCATACAGCAGTACCGACACAACCACAGCCTGGAAGAATCGTCTCTTTAGCTTGTCGGGGGAGAGTCATACTGAAACAGAACTATTGCCAATATTCTTCGATAAGTATTTCCTGACATTTCACCATGTTAGTCGAAAACAAGGGTCATTATAGTGTGAAACCACGCACAAACCGGAGTGCATGCATGGCTAGTGTTTGAAAATTGCGTGAATCACGTCGGCATTCCTCTTTTGAGGCGCCTCAGGCACTGGGCAATAAACCCAGCCCTACCCCTTTGAATCAAGGAGGCAGGTGTTGACTGGGGGGGGTAAGCCCTAGGGATCACACTAATTATTACATTTCTCACCGGTCCAGAAACCACTGATATTCTTCTGAATGTGAACACAGAAAATCATATATATATATATATATATATATATATATATATATATATATATATATATATATATATATATATATATATATATATATTATATATATATAGGTTTAACTAAAGAAGCCTGGAAATGGGGGAGCTACACACACAAAACATCATTTAACAATAAAAAGAGACCAACAGTGCATTTTTTATAAACACAAGAGACCTCAAAATTATCTTCGATGCGTTGCTTCTATATATACCCTAGTGTATGGAGAGAGAGAGTGAGAGAGAGAGTGAGAGAGAGAGTGAGAGAGAGAGACAGACAGACAGAGAGAGAGGCATAGGCAGAGACAGACAGACAGACAGACAGACAGATGTAAAATGCGGAACTTGAATGTAAGAAATTTTTGTTCTTAAAAATTGTACCATGTGGGTGTGCGGATGTATGTATGTATGCGAATTTAAGCACCGGTAAAATGACTTACCAGTAAAAATGACACAGTTAAAAATGGTATAAAACAATAGGTTTATATATATATATATATATATATATATATATATATATATATAGGTAAGAATTAATGAAAAAATGAATGGAATGAATAGAATAATTGAAGAAAGATATTTTCCGGGGGATAACTCCCAAATGAAAATCTTATTATAATGGAGATTGTGGGTTTTTCTGTCTGTAACCGAAACTATATTACTACTCAAGTCAAAATTCCCTTAATTATTTACGTCAAATTCTCCATGATTTCATTCTTTTAAACCTTCAGTTATTAATAAAAATTGTTTTATATTATTAATACTGTTGACCATATCTACGTACTAATAACATGCAATTGTATTTATATATACAACAAAATAGCGGTTTACAATTTGAACGAGAAGGCTAATTTGCATATTGATATTTGAAATTTTATTTTAATAAATATGTGCTTGGTATTATTGATTTCTAATTGTTTGGTTTTATCTTAAGAACTATAAACAAAAATCTCGTGGATAAATCTGAAAAGAAATTTATTTACAAGAAGAAATAACTGTAATATTATCCTTTACTTCCTATTTTAACTAAATAGTTAAATTAGGAAAATTTACCAATGAAAGAGGGGAGTAATGGAAAATGATGGAATAGTTAGTTTCAAAGTTGTTCTATTTTTCAATCATACCCCCTCTGTTCCAAATCTTTTTATCTATATTCTTATTCAGTTTCATTAGCCTTTCTAATTTAATATGTTATCTTATTATACTAAAACTTAAATACTTGCACCCGGAGGGTGCATGTATTTGCTAGTAATAATAATAATAATAACTTTTGAGTGAGATCATTAATAGAAAAAAAACCTTTTTCACATTCTATGCGACTCTTTATCGAACCATTGAATTAATTATCATATAAAATATTGGAAACGATAATAAAATGTCTTACCTTTATAATATATATATATATATATATATATATATATTATTATAATGGAGATTGTGTTTGTCTGTCTGTAACCGAAACTAAATCACAATTCCCTTAGTTATTGACATCACATTCACCATGAATTTATTTTTATTTAAAACTCAATTATTGATAAAATTGTTATACCTTATAAATACTGTTGGATCTACATACTAATAACATGCAAGTATATTTATATATTCAACAGAATAGCGGTTTACAGTGTGAACGAGAAGGCTAATTTGCATATTGATATCAAGAATTTGATTTTAATAAATATATGCTTAGTATTATTGATTTCTAATTGTTTGGTTTTCTCTTAACGAATCTGAGCAAAAATCTCGAAGATAAATCTTAAAAGAAATCTATAAACAAGATGATGAAAGAACTGTAATTTTATTAAATACTTCATAATCTAACTAAATAGATAAATTAGGAAAAATGAAAGACGGGAGTGAGGGAAAATGATGGAAGAGTTAGATTTAAATCTGTTCTATTTTTCGATTATACCCCCTCAGTTTATCATTTTCTAAATAGTTTCTAATTTGATATGATATTTTATTACATCAAAACCTAAATACTTGCACCCGAAGGGTGCATATATTTGCTAGTATATATATATATATATATATATATATATATATATATATATATATATATATATATATATATATATATATATATATTGTTCAGACATGAGAACACCTGCTACAGCAATTTTAACCACCCAACCAAATTGGCTAATGATCAAATTTTGATAATATTTTCGGTATTAAAGCAATAAAAGATGAACTTTCTTTTAAAAGACATTTTTCTCGAAATTCTGAAGTCATTATTGTTTTGTTAGTCAAGCGGCAATACCTGCTCCATCAGTTTAAAGCGAGTTTCAGGCGTTGATAAATATTTTCCAAGAAGTAACCTCCCTAAATATATTTATTTTGTGAAACAACTGTCGATCTCAGACAGTACATATTTATTTTAAAAACTTTTTCTTTAAAAATACAGTATCCCAAATAAGAAATTAAAAAGAAAACAGGTATTATTACGCTTTTGGGTCACCATACTTTAAAAGAAAGGTTCGGTGATATTTCCGGGAGTAAGTAATCATTTTTGTTGGAAAAAACGACTTTAAAATAGCTTTAATTAGCCGTATTGTGGCTGTTTTGTAACGTGTTGCTTCCAGGATTTGTTCATAACACCATACAGCATCATCTTGTAGTTAACATTTAGCTCTCGCTCCAATGGTTTTCTTAAAGTCTAAGCAGGGAAACCATACAGTAGTACTGACACGGCTACAACCTGGAATAATTCTCGTTTTATTTAATCCAAGAGATCATATTTCCATATGTTCGTTAACCTGCCAATTGCGGTTCATGTATTATATAATTAATAAATAGACTATTAATTGTTTACGATAAGTGTTGCTTAAATTCAAACTAACGGTAGTTGAAAACACAGGGAAAATGATGGACAGATTTTCACATGTGTTTGACCTCTATTCCGGTTGTCCAGAACACGAGAAAGTGTTTTGGAATCTCATATCTTAGTTGGGCGCTGGACAGGACAGCAATTTCTCCGTTGAAACTAAATTCTCACACGCGTGTTTGATGATCTGGATCTTATAAAATAATAAAGAGCTCTAATCAAAGCTAAGTCTTGTGTTAGTTAACTAGAAACAAACAATAACACAAGACGTCCTAGAATCGGCAAATAACAGACTAACACCTACCAGACCAGACCTGACCTGACCAGATCCAGTTACCGGCCAAGCTAGAAGAGAACATACACAGAAAATAAGAAGCCAGCAACTCAAAAACATAGGAGATAAGTATATATGCATACAACCACGGGTATACGTATATACACTACATGATACGTGTATGGTATACAACACATGTCTAACATAAACGTATATTGATATAGTTTTCGGTAGATGAGATGAACCTACCGAGGTATATGAACTGGTCTAGTAGTTTCGGAGACATGCGATTTAATGAGGAGACAGCACTATCTCTAATAAAACGCATACACTCTTTTAACTGAGTTGATGTAGAGACCAATGAACTCTTGCTGTTGCTCCAGGATATGCAGCAGAGATTATGATTGAGCAGGTGTATTAGCATGAATCGCAATCTATGTAAGTGAACGCGTTAAATATCCAACATATTCACAATAAATAGACAAATAAAATAAACAAATAAAAATAAGTTCAGTAATATATAACTTCGATGCGTTCCTTCACATATACGTGAGTGTGCAGAGAGTTGGTTGGTTAATCAAATTTTACGTCATGTCAACCCTCGTTGGGTTATTTTATGCCGAAGGCGTTTTGTTTTATTCATTCTTGTTGGGTATTCAATTGTTTTAAAACTCAGTTTTTTTTAATGCATTTTTCAAACCCATGTTTTTTTTTCTATTCAACCTTTGTATTGGATCCTAGCAGGTACTACCACTCTTGGTCAGGGTGGACATAGAAGTAATGATGATGAAGGAATAATCCCCACTCCCCTGAGACCCAGAATTAGAACTTCGCCATTAGGTGCAATTTAACGTCATACCCAGGACACTGAGGCTATCAACCTGCGCTTTCTAGCAGAAATATGATAAAAAGGGCTTGCCATACGGTCAATAGGTTTCGGTTATATATATATATATATATATATATATAGAGAGAGAGAGAGAGAGACACAGACAGACAGACAGACAGATGTAAAATGCGGAATTTGAATGTAAGAAATTTTTGTCCTTAAAAATTGTACCATGTGGGTGTGCGAAACAGACAAACAGAGAGAGCGGGGGATTTGCAATTCGGTATTTGAATTTTTTAATTATTATTGAAAGATATTGTGAGGAGATGAAGAAACATAGGATTTATCCACATCCCCATATTCTCGAGGTGTGGCCCAAGGTCGGTTTAATGTGAAATATCTAACAAGCTTTCTTGGAGACCCATTTAGTGTAACGGCTATTGTGGTTGGGAATTGATATCGGAGTCCTAATTTCACATTATTAGCGAGGCTATTGGGAAGAGGTGAATTCATACTCTCCAGAGCTAAGGTATCCCATCGTGGTTTGATGGTTGGCAAGCTAGACTTGCAGATTCATTACTGCTGAAAAATGAGTTCGATCCGTGATTGATATCCCCTATATCGCATATGACCCGTGACGAACGGGTTGAGTAAATACCTACTCACCAACGCTCAAGAAGAGGAGCCTCACCACTGATTGCAACCGGGATTATGACGGGGGGACACAAAGCTTATATTTTTCAGCATACCTGGTTAAGCCTTACCTGATCCTGATGAAAATGGTGTAACGAATGGCAAGCTAATCTCGCAAATCCATTACAACTAAAAACGAGTTCGATCCTCGCATGATGCCCCATACTTGCGATCATATGTCACATTCTACTCGTGACGAACGGGCTAGGTAAATAGGACGTCACATCGTGGTGTAATGGTATGATAGCTAATTTCGCAGATACGTTACTACTTGTATTCCCTTTCTTTACTTCTATTATTCTTCTGTTCATCTTTGGTATATTACGTTCTTCTTCTAGCGTCTGGATTTCGTCTTTCTCTGTTCTTGCTGGTTGGTCGTCCTTGATTCATTTCTTCTTCTAGGTTAGTCTTGTTGCAAAGACATTCATCAACCACAAAACCATATTATTTATTTAAAACTTTATTTACTTAACTAAAAATATTTCTCTCACTAACGCAACGCGCGTGTGCAGTGAGTCTCAGCTAAAGCAGTTACATCTTCTCTGCCTGACGTCCAAGCTGAAACTGAGATCCAACCAGGACCCACGTGACTTCATGTATTTCGCGGGCTTTCTGTAATATTACATGGAAAGTCCCGCCCGTGATATGAAAAGGGGCCATCCCTTCAGAATTACAGGGGGTTGACAATAATCTATGCATAGATTATGTAACACTACTGAATAGAGAGTTCTATCTTCTCTGGATGTCCCATAACTGCAATTTTATGCCACAGCCTACCCGTGGGGAAGGGCCTGGGTAAATAGGGCGTTTCATTGTGCTATAGTAGTTAGCAAGCTAATCTCGCAGATGCGTTACAACTAAATAGCGAGTTCGATCTTCTCTTGATGTCCTATACTTGCTATCCTGAGTCACATCCAGATAGAGAACTGGATAGATAGGACCACCGAAATGGCGAGAGCTAGCTAGCTACTTAGATAGGTAGATAGATATGAACATATTAAGATAGATAAATAGATAGCGATATCGGTGTTCATATCTATCTATCTATCGATCGATCTATCTACTTCGAGAAGACAAATATGAACAAACTGAGATAGATAGATACATAGATATGAACAGATATAAGATACTCACACACACACACACACACACACACACACACACACATATATATATATATATATATATATATATATATTGGTTAGGAGGTTGATTTAGAAGGCTATCACAATGCAGGTGTAAAGAAAAAATAATAATACGGTAACAATGATGTTGTGTGTTAACCTGTATTTAATTCTTGAATTTTCGAGATAATATCTCTTTTGCAAAAGATCACTGGGACTTAAGCAGTCTAGTTATGGCATAACTAGACTGCTTCAGTTCCAGTGATCTTTTGAAAAAGAGATATTATCTCGAAAATTCAAGAATTAAATACAGGTTAACACACAACACCATTGTTACCGTATTATTATTTTTTCTTTACACCTGCATAGTGATAACCTTCTAAATCAACCTCCTAACCAATATATACCCAATGCTTCAAGCAAATTATAAAATTCTCTTATATATATATATATGTATATACACATAGATAGATGTATATATGTACAGATTGATATATATTATATATATATATATATATATATATATATATATATGATCACTAAGATATATATATATATATAAATATAAATATAAATATATATATATATATATATATATATATAGATAGATAGATAGATAGATAGATAGATAGATAGATATGAACACTTATGTATATATGAACACTAATCTGGCGAATGATTTGGGTAAATAGTGCATGTGATCGTGGTTTCATGGTTTGCAAGGTAATCTCGTAGATCCACTACTGAACAGCGAATTCGAACCTCGCTGGATCTCTTATACTCGCGACCTTGTGTCACGTACTGCCTTTGGCGAACGGTTTTGATAAATATTGTTTCCATCGTGGAGTAATGGTTAGCAAGCTAGTCTCGAAGATCCGTTATTACTGTATATCGCCTCATGCTTGCGACCTCGGGGGACATCCTTCCCGTGGCGGGATGGTTAGGGAAGTACATACCTAAACCTGCAGAAAGAAGATGAATTATTAAGCTGAAATATTTTCTAATAAAGGAAACAGTTAATAGAATTTTTTTTTTGGTTTGTTTTGTTTTACGGCATATCAACCTCAGTGGGTCATTTAATGCCGATAAAGTTTTGAAATAAATCAATTCTTAATGAATAACATAATTTTTTTTATAAATATATATTTTCTATTGAACCATAGATGGGACCCTAACAGGTACTACCACTCCGGGTCAGAGTGGACCAGGGAGCAATGGTGATGAAGGGGTGCCCCACATTCCCCAAACCTCCAAAACTGGAACCTCACCATCAGATAGAGTTTAACGTCATTCACAGGACATGTAGACCCACAGCCACCGCCTTCTAGCACCCATATGATAAAAAGGGGTTGAGGCTTGCCATGAGGACAATAGGGTTGGGAAAATCATATAGGTGCTAGGGCTTGACGTGACTAGCCGATTGGTCGGAGGGGGCCTCTCCGACCACCCGTCTAGCCCAAGATAGGGCCAAAGTGGTGTATTGCATGTCATGAACTGCTCATCCACCTGGGCTCTATCCTTAAGTATCACGGGTCGCCACCCACGGCCGACAGGTGGCCCCATTGGGGGAGTCTTACCCCTCTGCAGAGGTGCAGTTGGTGCATTCTAACGCCCCAGCCGATAGGGCGGAAAAAATAGAAAAAATCTTTTTGCTGACGTCATATCTTAGCACAACTTAAAAAAGCCGTTTATTTGCTTTAACCATATTTTCTGGTTTATTCAATGTAACTAAATATTTCTTTTGGGCGAATAAACAGGAAAGATTTCAAAATCAGAATATTTTCTTTAAAAGAAATTACGTATTCTAAATCATTTATACAGGATTTTTCTTTGTGATATAAGCAGATATTTTCTTTTGTCTAATATTACGTAATTCGGAAGTTTTCTAACTTTTTAAAACGATTGAGAAACTTATTATATACTAACAGAGCTACCCGACGTTGCCCGGGATTTTAAAAGTTAAAAATAAATCCCTTATCTATATTCATACATAGTTTAATAAAAAAAATTTCTTCTATATATTTGTCTTATTATCTTTTCTTCTTTATATGTCATTGTTTTTAAGTTGTATATTTTTATTATTATTATTGTTTGTGAAAATTGAAAAGGAATTGAATCCGACAGTATGAGGAAAAAATGAGTAAAGAAAAGAAATGTAAATGGATAAATGAATTTAATCAATATCACATTAATCGATATCACTTACACATGTGTTTCGGTCAGTTTATGTGTGTGAAAATATTTCGCACACATAGAAGATTCGACCTTCATCAAAATAAATGTTCACTCTGATGAGGGTCGAATCTTCTATGTGTGCGAAATATTTTCACACACATAAACTGACCGAAACACATGTGTAAGTGATATCGATTAATGTGATATCGATTAAATTCATTTTATCCATTTTTTTCTTTACTCATTTTTCCTCTTATTATTGTTTGTATTTTTCTTTGTTTTTTTCTTTGCTTTTTATCATGTTTTATAGTTTATAATTTGTTATCATTTTTTAATTATGTCTTTATATAGCATTAATCTATACCATTATTGTATTGTTTATTTACTTTTTCTTTTGGGGAATGGGGGTTAAAAGATTTGTAACCCCTTTTGAGATTAAAAAAGAGTATGGATTTTATTCATCTTTTGTATTCGTAGGTCTCCATTAATTTTCCTTTATAAAAGGACTTGGAATCGGTCTTTATATAAACAAAGCCACAGGCATACAGACAGACAGACAATAGTAGAGACTCTTTCTTTTATATTTATAGATAATTGTTTATCCGTAAACCCTTTGGCTCAACGTTGGAACGGCTGTCCCTGATGATATTGGTGTTTCTATTTTAACAAAACACACACACACACACACATACACCCCCCATATATATATATATATATATATATATATATATATATATATATATATATATATATAATGTACAATAAAATCATCTGGTTGATATTTTTTTCTGATTCCATATTTACGGGTGGAGATAGTTAGATAGAGATAGAGAGAGAGACATAAGAGAAACATAAGTGTGTGTGTGTGTGTGTGTGTGTGTGTGTGTGTGTGTGTGTGTGTGTGTGTGACAGAGACAGAGACAGAGACAGAAACAAAGAGAGATAGATAGATAGATAGGTAGATAGATAGATAGAGAGAGAGAGAGAGAGGGGGGAGTTTCATGGAAATCCGTGCTGTCAGTATGAGATGATCATGATGATATATAAGTGGGTTGCAATAATAAGTAAAAGAAAATACTGGTCACAATAATAATGGTGGTTTACAATGCTTTCTCTAAAGTTCAAATAGAAATATTGTAACGTTTAAAATATTATCTTTAGTGTGAGAATCGTAGACTAAACATTGCCAGAGATTTGAAGATGAAATCATGAGATGATTGCATCATAGAAAACAAACATTTTTTCCCGTTTCCGTTATCTTTATTGTGTACATATCATTCATTGGACGTATTAGTTTTATTTAGTAGATATAATGATTTGAAAAATGCATTATAGATTGTTTTAAATAACGGCGTGTGAACACGTAAACAATTTAAAAGAAATTGTCTGCTAGTTTGTTTGTTTATTGATTTTAACGGTATATCAACCCGTCTGGGGTTATGTCATGCCTAACGGTTAGGAAGTAATACATATCGTGTATTTATATTTATACTTTTTAGTAATTGGTTTTAACAACGTGTTAGCATTATTTTGAATTATGTTTTATGGTGTTGATTAGTTTCATGTCTATATTCTATGGTATTATTTTATTCCCCTCAAAAAGGAGAGAATATCCTATGTTGACATTTTCAAACAGATATTTCATATTGTTTATTTTAAAATAACGGTTTCTGATGTGAGCAAAAAACATGCATTCCATGAATAAGTGTTTAACTGTCAAAGGTGTTTGACATGTTTCACATTGTGGTTGTTGTTCTTGTTTGAGTATATAGGAGTGCGTTAGTCTTGCATGACCAATTAAATTCAAACTTAATCACGTCATTTCTTTAATTTCATTCTAAAATTACTCTGCGCAATATACGTGAAAGCACAATGTTTACATCGCGCTTTCACGTAGATTGTTATATTGTCATACCTTTATATATATGTATATTGCAGTATATCTTAGAATATAACTGCCTACCTATGATTATATACAGATATACTTATCTTCTTTATACTTATCCTGTGTATCTTCTTCCATAGTTCTAAGTAAATAGCTTCGTTTATCTGTTATCTATTTTGCTCTCCGGGCTGTTCAGATTTTGAAATTTTCACTAAAAGAAAATTTATATCGAAGTATAATTTAGGTACCATGCTCAAAATGGTATTAATTCTTGTTTCTTTTAATAAAAGAGTTCTCCATGAACATGGAAGAGAAAGATTTTACCAAAATATTTTTCCGGGATCCACTAATTGCGCCTATCCAATGTACTAGCGGTACACCAAACCACAGGGCTGTCTATAATGGACAAACAAACACATCCTAATTATCAATACACGTATCTGCGCATGCGTGTGTATATATAACATGTGCGCGTGCATGCGCAAGTGTGTTATACATATTTATCTCTTTTTCTTTGTGTTCTTTTGTATGTGTGTGTGTTTATGTGTGTGCGTGTATGGGTTTGCGTGTGCGTGTGCGTGTGTGTGTGTGGACTGATCAGGTATTCATTTCACACCCTTTAAGATTGAAATTGTAATTAGTAATTTCGAAAATGAACCAACATTTAAGAACACATTTTCGCATGAATATTTGGATTAAATGATAATTTTCGCCTTTTGCTCTTACTTGCTACAAATCCAATTTCGATTTAAGATACAAGACAGAAAAAAAAAAGAACACAACTAGTAATTTATTTATTTATTTTGTGAAGATTAAAATATTAAAATCAAATTAAAATTGCATGCAAATGTATTAACTGGATGACGAGAAAATATTCCGAGAGTCAAACGTTTTATGTAAGTTAGTCTAATTGGGCGTTGAAAATTAATGGTTTAAACGGACTCAACTGGATACGAATTTCAAAGGGAAAACCGTTATAAAAAATAAAACGAATTTAAAATGATATTAAAAATGAAAAAAAATCTTGAAATAACCACGTCTTTATTATTTAAATATCGAAACACTAGCTTTTCAAAAAAACGAGACACGCATTCTAAATAGTTATATATTGTGCTTAACTGTGGCACAATGACAGAAATATGTGGCGACCAGTGAGAAACGAACTCACAAACTGCTAATATAGCTTGCTAACCATTGAACTATGGGATTTATTTCACCAAAGAAAAATAAGATTTATAGAAAAATAAACATTACAACATTATTATTTTATTGTGGTTTTATAGAATACAGAGCTATTTTTCTTATTAAAATAATTTTAAAAAATTAAGGAGTTTTTGAGTGGATGGGAAGTGGAAAGGGCCGGGTTAGCTCAGTCGGTAGAGCGTTCGGCTAGTAACCACAAGGTTCCTTGTTCGATACCCGCCCTCGTCAACTCAGCGTATGAGTAGCACAGGGATCTGTGCGGTAATGTAAGGAGCTGATGGTAGGTGTGGCGGTCCACCTCAGACGCCAAAATAATTTCCTTGGTCTAGCGCTAGTGAAAAGGGGATAGACTCCCTCGCTGCATGGCTGATACCGACATTAGGCCGCCCCGACGACTTTACTTTTTTTACCAATATTTAAATGGGGAAAATTGATTTGATATATGAGCTACTAGTGTAAGGAATTGATCACAAAAGTCATGGTACAATTGTCACATTTCCTTTATTGCATCAATTATGAAAGTATTGCTGGTACACGTAGTGGGCCAATAATGTACCACGCCTCTGTGGCATATAATACCAACTTGTGTACGGCAATGGTAAATTGACTGTGTTACATGTTGGGACACATTTGGTACTCGTATTTATCTATGATTTATTTATTTGTATCTTTTTCAGAAAATATGATATAATGAACAATATATAATATAAAATTATTTGTAACGGGTTAAAAGTTATATAGATAAATAGATATATAAATAAATATCTATATATTCATATTTATTTGGCTGTGAATGGACTTCTATTTATTTTTCTATCAGTTTTTGAATAAAAGATCTAGTTACAATATAGTTGTTCATCGTTTCCACCTTCTTTAAGTAGTATATGTAAATACTGCTACGTTATTCTGAAAGTAAATATTTGAAATAATGTTTTAAAAAAGGAGTGAAATAATTGCAGTGGTACATATGTGTTATAATCCTATGTTTATTTACTATTTAATTTATACTAAAATATCTTTAAGATTGGTTATGAGAACAAAATGGACATTATTACACTATTTTATGGATTTCAAAATATATAAGGAGAATCTCATTTACGAGTTCCTGTTTGGTTCTTCACCAGCAATGTGCAGCATGTCATATTCGTTTTCCTTGGTTGATTTGAGTGATAAGATGTTATAGGGATTGGCCCCTATATTTTTACGGCATGTGGAATTGACCAAATTAAAATAATTAAATTTTCTTAAATAACTAGTTTTACAATGGTATGTCATGAGTTTAGAATTAGGTAAACAAAAGAGAATCGAATGAATATTAGTTTAGAAATATTTTAGAAACAATAGAAACAATGGTTTAAATTCCATGGAAAATATGTACCCCATCGGAATGTACCAAAATCATTCGATATTGCATCATTGCAAATCACCTGATATTTGATGAATATTCTAACTTAATGATCACGTAGACAATGACAAAAAGAAAATTATAAAAAGGCCCATAGAGCTGAAAAACTACAGAGAGTGGGGAGCTTACGCTCTTCCCGACTCGACAAAGTTGGAGCTGATGCTCCTAACTCGACAGTAGGATTGAAAGTTCTCCCTCAACATCGACACAATGGGGAGAAGTCGCTGTCCGAAAACACAAAATGATATATCAGGTTGGTCTCGTATTTTCGTTTCCAATTTTCTCTATCTCGCTCAACAACAACAAGTTTCAATCACTAGTTTCAATCACAGACAAAACTACTACAATGTTGACACAACTAATCGCACAAATATAAACAATACATGTCACACTTGTCACACAAACCTATGTACAGACACATACAGTCTGCAACATCACTAAAAGAACAATTGAATATACCAATTGTAAATTAATGTATATAAAATTTGTTTCCTTTATCAATTTTGTCTTCTTCTTTTGTTACCTATGGAAACTACATTTCCGTAGTCCTTATACATTTAAACTGTGGGGACCCATAACTCGGATCTTCTTCAACTCCTCAACTAAACACCCACCAAATAAACACGGTCCCTACAAGGTAAGTGGCCGAACAACAGCTTTGTTTGGGGTGTGCTGCTTCCAGAATTACTTTAAGAGGGCACATATATGTACCCCTATGTACATCAGTAATATACACAGTGGTACATATGTGTACTACTTTGTAGTTGGTGTGTTAACTCATTGTATCTCCGAGTCCTTCGTCGCCACTATATATTGCAAATAAAGAGGATTCCATGCTCCTAATTTAGGTCCTATATGACACTAAGTTTACATTAGTTATTACGGGGAAATTTTATTCAACTATTACTCTACAAAGCTTCTAAATTGGACATTGTTTAGAGAGAGAGAGAAGTAAGTACAAGATATTATTGATATTTATCTATTACTCCCACCGAGGGTTTTGTTTTTGCCAAAATTCCATTTTAGTAGCCTAGAGAAAGCAGCACGATATATTGGCCTCGCTTTGGACTCAGGTGAATTGAGTTCGTGTGTTACAAACAAGATGGAGAAATCTGCACACAAGAAAGTAAGCCCCTGAAATTAGTAAATCACATTTCCTGTTATTAATATCCCATCTACAGAAAGCGATGTCAATATAAGCATAAAAACGTTGTGGACTGCTAGATCATAGGGTAATCTGATCTCTTATACGAGAGATTGGTTTCTATGTAAAATCATTCATATGATTGATTATTAAAATCAATCATATGAATATGAATAAAATAATAATAATAAAATAATAATAATAGAGATCAATAACACAAAGTAATAATATATTAAACTCGGTTTTGTTAAAACCAGTATGTAAATTAACCACACTATATATTATGCAAACCTTATTTCTAAGTGATATATCAGACACATTGCAGGATTTTAAATGCACAAGTAACATGGGCTCTTCTGAGGACAAATCTTACTCAGATTGTCATTGAAACATCGTTAATAAATAAGATTTATTCTATGTATTAATGCTTTTGACTATAAATTAAATACTCCTTGATAAACTTATGCAATTATATAGGGTATTGTGACATAGTCAGTGACATAGTTTTGGTTACAGAAAGACACTGAATCTCCATTATAATAATATTATTATTTTTTACTGTAATTATCTGTGTATAATACTCGCTATTTATTCCAGATTTTTCAGCAAAAATTCTTCCAAGCCGTATTAGTGCTACTGTGTGACTGCACGACTTGGTCTACAACGAATCAGTTGGAAAAAAGGCTAGATTGGAATTAAACAAGGCTGCCGCATGCTATTTTGAAACAAATCCTAATAGGAGCACACTAGAAAAGAGCAGCTGTACAGCCACGTCTCATTTTACACCAAATATCCGGGTAATACAAACAAGACATGCTGGATAATGCTGGAAAAGAAAGGACGAGCTCATAAGTGATGTTCTCCTATTGGCATCTACACATGGACACATCTGAGTTGGTTGGTCAGCAGAAACTTACATCGATCAGCTCTTCGCGGATACTG
Organism: Doryteuthis pealeii; assembly: GCA_023376005.1. Classification (NCBI taxonomy): domain Eukaryota; kingdom Metazoa; phylum Mollusca; class Cephalopoda; order Myopsida; family Loliginidae; genus Doryteuthis; species Doryteuthis pealeii. The sequence continues at coordinate 107,849,684 of CM042150.1, read as the reverse complement.
GGTGCTATGCAGAGGACTTTTAAGAAACGAGGGTCGATAGGGATGGATGACGAGGATGAGTCATGGAGATCCGAGCTGCCGGCGTGATTTAATGATGATCATTAAAACTAGCTGAAATCCAAAAGTACTTTCCTTATCCTACGTAGACAGTTAGTTTAACTAGTTGACAAAAACTGCAAAATTATCAGCGCTGTAGGGAAAATACTTAGCTGCTCTAACCACAACTGAAGTGTTTTCTTTCAATCTTCCTTCCTTGGTTTTTGAGGGCAGGAAATTGCTAAATCTAGAAACTAATCCTCTTGTCTCTTAACGGTTTGTGCTTTCTACACACTAAAAATTTCTAGGAACGAAATTGGCATCTGTGCGAAATTATCTTTGCAAAGAAACTCCTATCTTTTATGCTGATTTATTTTTAAAAAGCGAAAAAAAGACCACAAAAAATACAAAACAAATATCATATCTTACTCTGTCTGATTCAACTATATGGAAACTGGCCGTCTGTCTTTGTCTGTCTGTCTGTCAGTCTGTCTTTCTCTTCTCCCTCTCCCTCTCTCTCTCTCTCTCTTATATATATATATATATATATATATTATATATGTATATATATATATATATATATAGTATAGAGAGAGAGAGAGAGAGAGAGAGAGAGAAGAGAGAGAGAGAGAGATTTCACATACACACAAACATATATAATTACGTATCCATATATATATATGTATAAATGAATAAATAAATGAATATAATATATATATATATATATATATATATATATATATATATATGAGTATTAAAAGGTGGAATGAAAACATCACACAATGCTGTTAAAGAGAAAACAATTTATAATATAATCATAGCTGATACTGATCAATATTTCGATTTTACAAAAATCCTCATCAGAGCTCATTCACTCCGTAGTTGTTTGGGTCAGAGAAGAATGTCATTCTTCTCCGACCCAAACAAGAATGTTATTCTTTCCTTTCTTTTAACTTATATATCTCTCTCTCTCTCTCTCTCTCTCTATATATATATATATATATATATATATATAATGTTGTTCTGATTCCATCGGGATAAAATTATCTTTTTAAGTGTATTAGTCCCAAAGTCAATGTAATAGAACTTCTATAGCGGGAAATCGCTTACCAAAATGTTGTACCCCACGTTAGTCACAAGGCTATGGGGATTCCCATCACCGGCAATAATTGAAAGCTTTTTGGTCACCCAGAAATGTTATATAGTTGGATTTCAATCCCGGCTGTAAGTAGCTTACAAATTTCTAGCCACTCTGAAGAGACTTGATAAGTCGAAACACGTCTCTGTGGATGAATATATATATATATATATATATATATATATATATTATATATATACAATCAATAATATATTATATTATGGATATTATTATCTCGTTACTATTAGATTCATGCTTACTGCTATCGCCAGACGAGAGTCAAAAGGTTGAGATTTAAAAAAACGGTGGTTTGTTTAGTGGTTTTAGGTTTGTTTGTTCTATATCCTTATATATATATATATATATATATATATATATATATATATATATATATATGAGAGTGAGTAAATAAACAATGTGTTTATTCGATATGGCTTTTAGCCGACAATTTTTGGAGGATATGTGCTTAATTGAAGTCATACCTAATTTTGAAAATTAATCAGTTAATAATTAATGAATTTAGGCGGGCATATATGTTCAAATGTAAGGCTAAACAAATCGAGAAAATGTAAATCCCTGAATGTACATTTCGACCTATTAGGTCTCATCAGCAAGGTTATAGACATGGGAGACTGCTCCGTGTGTGACTCGAAACCTCGGCTGCCAAGTTGACAGGCGAAGTCTCTAACCGTTACACTAGCTGGCCATTCCCACATTCTTCGTATGTGTTTGAAATTATTTATATTCCACTTTTTATTGACTTGCTACACGACAGTATGAGAGTGAATAAATAAAAAAAATATTATATATATATATATATATATACAATAATAAATAATATATATATATATATAATATATATATATATATATATATATATATACATATATATATATATATACAAATATATATATATATTATTACAAATATATATATATATACAATATATATATATATATATATATATATATATATATATATATATATATATATATATATACAATTCAAATTAATTTCTGCGAAACCATTTAGATAGTAATTGAATTCTTCTAATATCATTTTGATGTTTCTAAATCAAGGCTTCTTTACATTTTGAAGCTCTGATTGCTAACGTTTACTCTCATTGTTAAAGCTAGAGATCGGGTGACTTTAAAGTGTCAACAAGTTTTGCCCTTCGTGATGACCACGTTATGGGCAAAGTGACGTCATCGAAGCTACGGAGAATAATTCCATTTATGGAAAACTCTATCAGAAAGTAAACAATGACGAAGAGGCAGAATGGTTTACGAGAAGAAGGGGAGACAGAAAGTGAGCAAAAGAAAGAAAAAGAAAGGGAAGTAAAACAGTTGCACCCCCCCAAAAAAAAAAAACAAAAAAAAAACAACGGCACAATTATTTTGAGTGTAGTAAAAGTAATCGGGCTCGCCTAAAGTCGGTATCAGCCAGGCAGTGAGAGAATCTATCCTCTTTTCACTAGCGTTAAACCAAGGATATCGTTGATGGCGTCTGGCACGGAGCGCCACACCTACTATCAGCTCCTCACTTTTACCGAACAGATCCCTATGCTACTCATACGCTGAGTTGTCGAGGACGGTATCGAACCCTGAACCTTGTGGTTTCCTAGTCTGACGCTCTAGCGACTGAGCTAGCAAATTGTTATAATTATTTCTTGAGC
>CM042150.1:107836622-107846735 GCA_023376005.1 Doryteuthis pealeii | reverse complement strand
TGGTGTAACGAATGGCAAGCTAATCTCGCAAATCCATTACAACTAAAAACGAGTTCGATCCTCGCATGATGCCCCATACTTGCGATCATATGTCACATTCTACTCGTGACGAACGGGTTGGGTAAAAGATCGTAGTGTAATGGTATGATAGCTAATTTCGCAGATACATTACTACTTGTTATACCCTTTCTTTACTTCTATTATTCTTCTGCTCATTCTTGGTATCTTACGTTCTTCTTCTAGCGTCTCTTCTAACGTCTCTGTTTCTTCTGGTTGGTCGTCCTTGATTCATTTCTTCTTCTAGGTCAGTCTTGTTGCCAAGACATTCATCAACCACAAAACCATATTATTTATCTAAACCTCCATTTACTTAACTAAATATATTTCTCTAACTAACGCAACGCGCGTGTGCAGTGAGCCTCAGCTAAAGCAGTTACATCTTCTCTGCCTGACGTCCAAGCTGAAACTGAGATCCAACCAGGACCCACGTGACTTCACGTATTTCGCGGGCTTTCTGTAATATTACATGGAAGGTTCCGCCCGTGATATGAAAAGGGGCCATCCCTTCAGAAATACAGGGGGGTTGACAATAATCTATGCATAGATTATGTAACACTACTGATAGAGAGTTCTATCTTCTCTGGATGTCCCATAACTGCAATTTTATGCCACAGCCTACCCGTGGGGAAGGGGCTTGGTAAATAAGGGCGTTTCATTGCTAAGTAGTATTAGCAAGCTAATTCGCAGATGCGTTACAACAAAACTTTCTCTGATGTCCTATACTGCTATCCTGAGTCACATCCAGATAGAGAACTGGATAGATAGGACCACCGAAATGGCGAGAGCTAGCTAGCTACTTAGGTAGATAGATATGAACATATTAATATAGATAAATAGATAGCGATATCGGTGTTCATATCTATCTATCTATCTATCTAATCTAGTTCGAGAAGACAAATATGAACAAACTGAGATAGATAGATACATAGATATGAACAGATATAAGATACTCACACACACACACACACACACACACACACACACACACACACACAATATAATATATATAAATATATATATATAATATATATATATATATATATATATTGGTTAGGAGGTTGATTTTAGAAGGCTATCACAATGCAAGTGCAAAGAAAAAATAATAATACGGTAACAATGATGTTGGTGTGTTAACCTGTATTTAATTCTTGAATTTTCGAGATAATATATTTTTTGCAAAAGATCACTGGGACTTAAGCAGTCTAGTTATGGCATAACTAGACTGCTTCAGTTCCAGTGATCTTTTGAAAAAGAGATATTATCTCGAAAATTCAAGAATTAAATACAGGTTAACACACAGCATCATTGTTACCGTATTATTATTTTTTCTTTACACCTGCATAGTGATAACCTTCTAAATCAACCTCCTAACCAATATATACCCAATGCTTCAAGCAAATTATAAAACTCTCTTATATATATATATATATATATAATATATATATATATATATATAGATAGTAGATAGATAGATAGATAGATAGATTGATATACATATATTGATCACTAAGATATATATATATATATAATAATATATATATAGAGAGAGAGAGAGAGAGATGAAAAACTAATATATATATATATATATATATGAACACTAATCTGGCGAACGATTTAGGTAAATAGTGAGTAATGGTTAGCAAGCTAGTCTCGAAGATCCGTTACTACTGTATATCGCCTCATGCTTGCGACCTTCGGGGACATCCTTCCCGTGGCGGGATGGTTAGGGAAGTACATACCTAAACCTGCAGAAAGAAGATGAATTATTAAGCTGAAATATTTTCTAATGAAGGAAACAATTAATAGAATTTTTTTTGGTTTGTTTTGTTTTACGGCATATCAACCTCAGTGGGTCATTTAATGCCGATAAAGTTTTGAAATAAATCAATTCTTAATGAATAACACAATTTTTTTTATAAATATATATTTTCTATTTAACCCATAGATGGGACCCTAACAGAGTCAGAGTGGACCAGGGAGCAATGGTGATGAAGGGGTGCTCCACATCCCCCAAACCTCCAAAACTGGAATCTCACCATCAGATAGAGTTTAACGTCATTCACAGGACATGTAGACCCGCAGCCACCGCCTTCTAGCACCCATATGATAAAAAGGGTTGGGGCTTGCCATGAGGAACAATAGGGTTGGGAAAATCATATAGGTGCTAGGGTTGACGTGACCAGCCGATTGATCGGAGAGTGCCCTCCCGACACCCGTCTAGCCCAAGATAGGGCCAAAGTGGTGTATTGCATGTCATGAACTGCTCATCCACCTGGGCTCTATCCTTAAGTATCACGGTCGCCACCACGGCCGACAGGTGGCCCCATTGGGGGAGTCTTACCCCTCTGCAGAGGTGCAGTTGGTGCATTCTAACGCCCCAGCCAACAGGGCGGAAAAACTAGAAAAAGTCTTTTTGCTGACGTCATATCTTAGCACAACTTTAAAAAGCCATGTATTTGCTTTAACCATATTTTCTGGTTTATTCAATGTAACTAAATATTTCTTTTGGGCGAATAAACAGGAAAGATTTCAAAATCCGAATATTTTCTTTAAAAGAAATTACGTATTCTAAATCATTTATACAGGATTTTACTTTGTGATATAAGCAGATATTTTCTTTTGTCTAATATTACGTAATTCGGAAGTTTTCTAACTTTTTAAAACGATTGAGAAACTTATTATATACTAACAGAGCTACCCGACGTTTCCCGGGATTTAAAAAGTTAAAAATAAATCCCTTATCTATATTCATACAAAGTTTAATAAAAAAAATTTCTTCTATATATTTGTTTTATTATCTTTTCTTCTTTATATGTCATTGTTTTTAAGTTGCATATTTTTATCATTATTATTATCATTGTTTGTATTTTTCTTTGTTTTTTCTTTGCTTTTTATCATGTTTTATAGTTTATAATTTGTTATCATTTTTTAATTATGTCTTTATATAGCATTAATCTATACCATTATTGTATTGTTTATTTACTTTTTCTTTGGGAGAATGGGGGTTAAAGATTTGTAACCCCTTTTGAGATTAAAAAAGAGTATGGATTTTATTCATCTTTGTATTCGTAGGTCTCCATTAATTTTCCTTTATAAAAGGACGTGGAATCGGTCTTTATATAAACAAAGCCACAGCATAACAGACAGACAGACAATAGTAGAGACTCTTTCTTTTATATTTATAGATAATTGTTATCCGTAAACCCTTTGGCTCAACGTTGAACAGCCTGTCCCTGATGATATTGTGTTTCTATTTTAACAGAACACACAACACACACACACACATACACCCCATATATATATATATATATATATATATATATATATATATATATATATATATATAATGTACAAATAACAAATCATCTGGTTGATATTTTTTTCTGATTCCATATTTACGGGTGGAGATAGATAGAGATAGAGAGAGACATAAGAGAAACATAAAGTGTGTGTGTGTGTGTGTGTTGTGTGTGTATGTGTGTGTGTGGTGTGTGTGTGTGTGTGTTGTGTGTGTGCGTGCGTGTGTGTGTGTGTGTGACAGAGACAGAGACAGAGACAAAGAGAGACAACGAGAGATAGATAGATAGATAGATAGAGAGAGAGAGGGGGAGAGAGAGAGAGAGAGAGAGAGAGAGGGGGAGTTTCATGGAAATCCGTGCTGTCAGTATGAGATGATCATGATGATATATAAGTGGGTTGCAATAATAAGTAAAAGAAAATACTGGTCACAATAATAATGGTGGTTTACAATGCTTTCTCTAAAGTTCAAATAGAAATATGTAACGTTTAAAATATTATCTTTAGTGTGAGAATCGTAGACTAAACATTGCCAGAGATTTGAAGATGAAATCATGAGATGATTGCCATCATAGAAAAACAAACATTTTTCCCGTTTCCGTTATCTTTATTGTGTACATATCATTCATTGGACGTATTAGTTTTATTTAGTAGATATAATGATTTGAAAAATGCATTATAGATTGTTTTAAATAACGGCGTGTGAACACGTAAACAATTTAAAAGAAATTATCTGCTTGTTTGTTTGTTATTTGATTTTAACGCATATCAATCCGTCTGGGATTATGTCATGCCTAACGGTTAGGAAGTAATACATATCGTGTATTTATATTTATACTTTTTAGTAATTGGTTTTAACAATGTGTTTGCATTATTGGGGATTATGTTGCATGGTATTGATTTGTTTCATGTCTATATTCTATGGGATAATTTTATTTCCCCACAAAAAAGAGAGAATATCCTCCATGTTGACATTTTCAAACATATCTTTTATATTGTTTGCTTTAAAATAACGGTTTCTGAGCAAAAAACATGGATCCCATGAATAAGTGTTTAACTATCAAAGGTTTTTAACATGTTGCACATTGTGGCTGTTGTTCTTGTCTGAGTATATAGGTGTGCGTTAGTCTTGTATGACCAATTAAAATTCAAACTTAATCACGTCATTTCTTTAATTTCATTCTAAAATTACTCTGCGCAATATACGCGAAAGCACAATGTTCACATCGCGCTTTCACGTAAATTGTTATATTGTCATACCTTTATATATACGTATATTGTAGTATATCTTAGAATATAACTGCCTACCTATTATTATATACAGATATACTTATCTTCTTTATACTTATCCTGTGTATCTTCTTCCATAGTTCTGAGTAAATAGCTTCGTTTATCTGTTATCTATTTTGCTCTCCGGGCTGTTCAGATTTTGAAATTTTCACTAGAAGAAAATTTATATCGAAGTATAATTTAGGTACCATGCTCAAGATGGTATTAATTCTTATTTCTTCTAATAAAAAAAGCTCTCCATGAACATGGAAGAGAAAGATTTTATCAAAATATTTTTCCAGGATCCACTAATTGCGCCTATCCAATGTACTAGCGGTACACCAAACCACAGGGCTGTCTATAATGGACAAACAAACACATCCTAATTATCAATACACGTATCTGCGCATGCGTGCGTATATATAACATGTGCGTGTGCATGCACAAGTGTGTTATACATATTTATCTCTCTTTCTTTGTGTTCTTTTGTATGTGTGTGTGTAAATCTGTGTGCGTGTATGGATTTGCGTGTGCGTGTGTGTGTGTGTGTGTGTGTGTGTGTGTGTAGACTGATCAGGTATTCATTTCACATCCTTTAAGATTGAAATTGTAATTAGTAATTTCGAAAATGAACCAACATTTAAGAACACATTTTCGCATGAATATTTGGATTAAATGATAATTTTCGCCTTTTGCTCTTACTTGCTACAAATCCAATTTCGATTTAAGATACAAGACAGAAAAAAAAAGAACACAACTAGTAATTTATTTATTTATTTTGTGAAGATTAAAATATTAAAATCAAATTAAAATTGCATGCAAATGTATTAACTGGATGACGAGAAAATATTCCGAGAGTCAAACGTTTTATGTAAGTTAGTCTAATTGGAAGTTGAAAATTAATGGTTTAAACGGACTCAACTGGATACGAATTTCAAAGGGAAAACCGTTATAAAAAATAAAACAAATTTAAAATGATATTAAAAATGAAAAAAATCTTGAAATAACCACGTCTTTATTATTTAAATATCGAAACACTAGCTTTTCAAAAAAACGAGACACGCATTCTAAATAGTTATATATTGTGCTTAACTGTGGCACAATGACAGAAATATGTGGCGGCCAGTGAGAAACGAACTCACAAACTGCTAATGTAGCTTGCTAACCACTGAACTATAGGATTTATTTCACCAAAGAAAAATAATATTTATAGAAAAATAAACATTACGACATTATTATTTTATTGTGGTTTTATAGAATACAGAGCTATTTTTCTTATTAAAATAATTTTAAAAAATTGAGGAGTTTTTGAATGGATGGGAAGTGGTTAGCTCAGTCGGTAGAGCGTTCGGCTAGAAACCACACGGTTCCTAGTTCGATACCCGCCCTCGCCAACTGAGCGTATGAGTAATACAGGGATCTGTGCGGTAAAGTAAGGAGCTGATCGTAGCTGTGGCGCTCCACCTCAGACGGCAAAATAATCTCCTTGGTCTAGCGCTATTGAAAAGGGGATAGACTCCCTCGCTGCATGGCTGATACCGACATTAGGCCGCCCCGACGACTTTACTTTTTTATCTTTATTTAAATGGAGAAAATTGATTTGATATACGAGGAAAATGAGCCACTAGTGTAAGGAATTGATCACGAAAGTCATGGTACAATTGTCACATTTCCTTTATTGCATCAATTATGAAAATATTGCTGGTACACGTAGTGGGCCAATAATGTACCACGCCTCTGTGGTATAATATAATACCAACCTGTGTACGGCAATGGTAAGTTGACTGTGTTACATGTTGGGACAGATTTGGTACTCGTATTTATCTATGATTTATTTATTTGTATCTTTTTCAGAAAATATGATATAATGAACAATATATAATATAAAATTATTTGTAACGGGTTAACAGTTATATAGATAAATAGATATATAAATAAATATCTATATATTCATATTTATTTGGCTGTGAATGGATTTTTATTTATTTTTCTATCAGTTTTTGAATAAAAGATCTAGTTACAACATAGTTGTTCATCGTTTCCACCTTCTTTAAGTAGTATATGTAAATACTGCTACGTTATTCTGAAAGTAAATATTTGAAATAATGTTTTAAAAAAGGAGTGAAATAATTGCAGTGGTACATATGTGTTATAATCCTATGTTTATTTACTATTTAATTTATACTAAAATATCTTTAAGATTGGTTATGAGAACAAAATGGACATTATTACACTATTTTATGGATTTCAAAATATATAAGGAGAATCTCATTTACGAGTTCCTGTTTGGTTCTTCACCAGCAATGTGCAGCATGTCATATTCGTTTTCCTTGGTTGATTTGAGTGATAAGAGGTTATAGGGATTGGCCCCTATATTTTTACGGCATGTGGAATTGACCAAATTAAAACAATTACATTTTCTTAAATAACTAGTTTTACAATGGTATGTCATGAGTTTAGAATTAGGTAAACAAAAGAGAATCGAATGAATATTAGTTTAGAAATATTTTACAAACAATAGAAACAATGGTTTAAATTCCATGGGAAAATATGTACGCCATCGGAATGTACCAAAATCATTCGATATTGCATCATTACAAATCACCTGATATTTGATGAATATTCTAACTTAATGATCACGTAGACAATGACAAAAAGAAAATTATAAAAAAGCCCATAGAGCTGAAAAACTACAGAGAGTGGGGAGCTTACGCTCTTCCCGACTCGACAGAGTTGGAGCTGATGCTCCTAACTCGACAGTAGGATTGAAAGTTCTCCCCCAACATCGACACAATGGGAGAAAGTCGCTGCCCGAAGACACAAAATGATATATCAGGTTGGTCTCGTATTTTCGTTTCCAATCTCTCTCTCTCTCTCTCTCTCTCTCTCTCTCTCTCTCTCTCTCTCTCTCTCTCTCTCTCTCGCTCAACAACAACAAATTTCAATCACAAGTTTCACTCACAGACAAAACTGCTACAATTTTGACACAACCTATCGCACAAATATAAACAATACATGTCACACTTGTCACACAAACCCATGTACAGACACATACAGTCTGCAACATCACTAAAAGAACAATTGAATATACCAATTGTAAATTAATGTATATAAAGTTTGTTTCCTTTATCAATTTTGTCTTCTTCTTTTGTTACCTATGGAAACCACATTTCCGTAGTCTTATACATTTAAATTGTAGGGACCCATAACTCGGATCTTCTTCAACTCCTCAACTAAACACTCACCAAACAAACACGGTCCCTACAAGGTAAGTGGCCGAACAACAGCTTTGTTTGGGGTGTGCTGCTTCCAGAATTACTTTAAGAGGGCACATATATGTACCCCTATGTACATCAGTAATATACACAGTGGTACATATGTGTACTACTTTGTAGTTGGTGTGTTAACTCATTGTATCTCCGAGTCCTACGTCGCCACTATATATTGCAAATAAAGAGGATTCCATGCTCCTAATTTAGGTCCTATAGGACACTAAGTTTACATTAGTTATTACGGGGAAATTTTATTCACCAATTCAACTATTACTCTATAAAGCATCTAAATTAGACATTGTTTAGAGAGAGAGAGAGAGAGAAGTAAGTACAAGATATTATTGATATTTATCTATTACTCCCACCGAGGGTTTTGTTTTTGCCAAAATTCCATTTTACTAGCCTAGAGAAAGCAGCACGATATATTGGCCTCGCTTTGGACTCAGGTGAATTGAGTTCGTGTGTTACAAACAAGATGGAGAAATCTGCACACAAGAAAGTAAGCCCCTGAAATTAGTAAATCAGTTCACATTTCCTGTTATTAATATCCCATCTACAGAAAGCGATGTCAATATAAGCATAAAAACGTTGTGGACTGCTAGATCATAGGGTAATCTGATCTCTCATACGAGAGATTGGTTTCTATGTAAAATCATTCATATAATTGATTTTAATACGTTCAAGAATAAAACAATAATAATAGAGATCAATAACACAAAGTAATAATTTATTAAACTCGGTTTTGTTAAAACCAGTATGCAATTTTTTTTAAAAATGGACTCTCTCGTCGATTTTCGACGCATGAGTGTTCATCTAATGAACACCCAGCATAGTGATTTGTTTATAGTGGTGAAGGCTTGTGTTGGACAATTCCACACTTTTTTGGCACAGTCGATAGGAAAGAATTGGTGCATCTAGGAATGCCACGAACCCAATCAACGACCGACCTCAGGAATTTTGAATTCAGAGTTTTTCCCTCTCCCAGACTGGTTACCTACCCAAGGTTAAAGATCCCAGTCTGCCCTACTATTTACCCCATAGCTGGAGGGAGAATATATGGATTCCTACCTTTCCCAAGGGTATTAGCGCTATGTGAAATGCCAACAGCTTCGTCTAGGAATTCAACTCGAACCGACGGGCCCATTTTCCACGACTCTAACCACTAGCCCACGCGCCTCCATATTAATCACACCATATATTATGCAAACCTTTATTTCTAAGTGATATATCAGACACATTGCAGGATTTTAAATGCACAAGTTATATGGGCTGTTCTGAGGACAAATCTTACTCAGATTTTCATTGAAACATCGTTAATAAATAAGATTTATTCTATGTATTAATGCTCTTGACTATAAATTAGATACTCCTTGATAAACTTATGCAATTCCTTAGGGTATTGTGACATAGTCAGTGACATAGTTTTGGTTAAAGAAAGACACTGAATCTCCATTATAATAACTAGCAAATATATGCACCCTCCGTTATTTAAGTTTTTTAATATAATAGAATATCATGTTAAATTAGAAAGGCTAATGAAACTGAATAAGAATTCAGATTAAAATATTTGGAACAGAGGGGGTATAATCGGAAAATAGAACAACTTTGAAACTAACTCTTCCATCATTTTCCATTACTCCGGTCTCTCAGTGGTAAATTTTCCTAATTTAACCATTTAGTTAAAATAGGAAGTAAAGAATAATATTACAGTTATTTCTTCTTGTTAATGGATTTCTTTTAAGATTTATCCCCGAGAGTTTTGCTCATATTCAATAAGATAAAACCAAACAATTAGAAATCAATAATACTAAGCATATATTTATTAAAATCAAATTTTTAAGATCAATATGCAAATTAGCCTTCCCATTCACACTGTGAACCGCTATTTTGTTGTATAGAATAATACAATTGCATGTTATTAGTATGTAGATATTGTTAACAGTCTTAATGATGTAAAACAATTTTACTAATAATTGAGGTTTAAATAAAAATAAAATCATTGAGAATGTGGTGTAAATAACAAAGGGAATTGTGACTTGTATAGTAATATAGTTTCGGTTACAGACAATCAAACCCACAATCTCCATTATAATAAGAAGATATTATTATTTTTTACTGTAATTATTTGTGTATAATACTCGCTATTTTTTCCAGATTTTTCAGCAAAAATTCTTCCAAGCCGTATCAGTGCTACTGTATGACTGCACGACTTGGT
>CM042150.1:107829122-107831622 GCA_023376005.1 Doryteuthis pealeii | reverse complement strand
AATACGAGGCTGGCATATACTTGGACTCACTAAGAGATACACTCAATAATGTACCAAATTGAAAGTAGTAGTTCATAATGGTGTATATTGATACTGGTCTTAAATTCTCAGGTCCATACACGACAGATTGTTTGGGAAACATTATACAAATAGATAATGAAAGGAAACCTACCCTAAAAATGGAACCATCAAGCAGCAACTATAGACTGATAACGTGTCTACTTAGTATATGGAAAATTTTAACACCACAGATAAGAGAAGGAATATATTATACGCAGGCTTTAGTTTAAATGGATACCTAATACTTCTCTTTCTGTAGGTTTATAACATAAGAGTAAAAAAAGGGTTAGCTCAGTCGGTAGAGCGTTCGGCTAGAAACCACAACGTTCCTAGTTCGATACCGGTCCTCGCCAACTCAGCGTATGAGTAGCACGGGGATCTGTGCAGTAAAGTAAGGAGCTGATGGTAGGTGTGGCGCTCCACCTCAGACGCCAAAACAATCTCCTTGGTCTAGCGCTATTGAAAAGGGGATAGACTCCCTCACTGACTGGCTGATACCGACTTTAGGCCGCCCCGACGACTTTACTTATAATATAAAAACTAAAGAAAATTTACTTCAGACTTTGCAAAATAAATCTTTTCAACGAAAAGTAGGGAGTTGTCACCGTTGTCATTTTCCTTATTTCCTTGAAAATGTCGGGTCTTTCAATATCGTTTTCGAATGTACATTATAGTGTTTTACAATACGAATGCATTGAACAAGGTTTAAGTATAAAATGTATTGAAAAGTGTTGTATAATAAGAATCCATTGAACAAAGATTTACTATAAGAATGTATTGAACAAAATTTTACAATAAGAATGCATTGAAGAGTATTTTACAAAAAATGTATTGAACAAGGTTTTATTATAAGAATACATTGAACGAGGTTTTACTATAAGAATGCATTGTCTACCTATGATATGGAAAATTTTAACCCTACAGATAAGAGGAGAAATCTATTACTCGCTTGTATGCAACGAAATACTTGTGTAAGAACAGAAAGGATGCCCGAAGGGAACAAGGGGAACAGATTACCTACTATATATAGATTAGGACATTTTCATGGAGGTGGAAAGTTGAATTAATAGCGAGAGGATAAATCCTAGCCGATTGATTGGTTGGGTGGATCTTACGGCATGTCAACCCTTGTTGGGTTATTTTATACCGAATATGTTTTGTTTTATTAATTGTTCAAAGTATTCAAATTTGTTTTTCAAAATCAATTTTTTAACAAAATTTGTAAACTCATCGATGGGACCGGACCCTAAGCGGTACTAGTACTCCGGGTCAGTAATGGTGATGAAGGGGTACTCCATGCTCCCCAGAGTTCCAGAATTTTAACTTCGCCATGAGATGCAGTTTTACGTCATACCTAGGAAAAAAGACCATAAACCACTTGTTGGAATTTTTGGGTATATAAGGCGTGTGCCAGACGGTCATTTCTACTTATAGACTCGTTGACTATAACATGACATGAGAAAGATTCCTATTATCCAATCACTGGCAGTGCTGCTGCTGCTGTTGGTGTATTTATAGAGGCCTGATTCTAATCTTAACTCATTCACACTTGGACGTCGGACCTAAAGGACACACTATCCCACAAGGACTTATTGGTTTACTCACTTGTTTACTTTAAATTCTTCTTACAACTGGAACCAAGGATGGCGGCCAGTTACTCAAAACCACTAATAGTACATATATGATAAAAAGAGCCGGAGTTTTGCCATAAGGATAATAGTGGGTATAATCATATCATGCTAGGGTTTGACGTGACCAGCCGATTGATAGGAGGGAACCTCTCCAACCACCCGTCTAACCTGTGTAAGGGTCAAAGTGGAGTGTTGCTTGCCATGAACTGCTCAGCCACCAGGATTCCGTCCATAATCATCACAGGTTGCCACCCACCGACAACAGAGGGATGTTATTACTTTGTAGAGGTGCAGTCTGTTTATTCTACAGCCTCAGTCGACAAGGCGGATTAACAATAGAAGGACAAACCCTAGCAGAGTTTACACACCACAGGGACATCTTCTAGGGAGGTTCACCTTTGCCACCTATTTTTTTATAGAAATGATGTCACTCAATTACATGTGGAAATACTAAGAGGGCTACAAATTTACAAAATCACAGAAAAAACTACATTATGTGCACTAGCAAATATATGCACTCTGCGGGTGCAAGTATTTAAGTTTTAATGTAATGAAATATCGTATTAAATTAGAAAGTCTAATAAGAATGCAGATAAAAAGATTTGAAACAGAGTGGGGGTATAATAGAAAAATAGAAATGAAACTTACTCTTCCATCACTGCCGTCTTTCATTGCTGAATTTTACTTATTTAAGTTTTTAGTTAAAATAGGAAATACATAATAAAATTACAATTATTTTTTCTTGTTAATGGATTTCATTTAAGATTCATTGAAGAGATTTTTGCTTATATTCATTAAAATAAAACCAA
>CM042150.1:107806622-107824122 GCA_023376005.1 Doryteuthis pealeii | reverse complement strand
TATCAACTAATTAATTTCCAAAATTAGGTATGACTTCAATTAAGCACATATCCTCCAACAATTGTCGGCTTAAAGCCATATAAAAATAAACACATTTGTTTGTTTACTTACCCTCACACTGTCGTGTAGCGAACCAATAAAAAGTGGAATATAAATAAGTTTCAAAACAAACGAAGAATGTGGAAATGGCCAGCTAGTCAAACGGTTAGAGAATTCGCCTGTCAGCTTGACAGTCGAGGTTGCGAGTCACACACGGAGCAGTCTCCCATGTCTATAACCTTGCTGATGAGACCTAATAGGTCGAAATGTACATTCAGGGATTGGCACTTTCTCGATTTGTTTAGCCTTACATTTGAACATATATGTCCGCCTAAATTCATTAATTATCAACTAATTAATTTCCAAAATTAGGTACGACTTCAATTAAGCACGTATCCTCCAATATATATATATATATATATATATATATATATATATATATATATATATATGTGTGTGTGTGTGTGTGTGTGTGTGTGCGTTTGTATAATAAAAAAAATTAAAATGATGAAAATTGCGTTCTTCATCTTATTTACTTTTCTAATATTTGAGGGTACGTTCCCAAAGGTTTGAGAAAGGGAAAGGTGCCCCGAAATAAAACAGAAATGAATAAAATTAAGAACACAATATTTATCATTTTCAATTTTATTCTCATCTTTATTCTTCGTCGGCAGAGCACCCGCCTAGCAATCGCAAGGTTCCGGGTTCAATAGCGTTCCCCGCCAACTCAGTGCTGGAAGAGCACAAATTGGGTAATCTGATCTGCTCGGTCAATTACGGAGCTGCCGGTAGATTTGTCTCTCCACCTCAGGAAAAGCAATATCCCTGCTTTAGCACTAGTGAAAAGGGGATAGACTTCATCGCTATTCGGCTGATACCAACAATAGGTCACAACGTAGATGTTACTTTTTGTTGTGGACGAGCCTGGCGTACCTAGAAGTAGAAAGCGAATGCCTGAAAGCATCGAGATGATTACTGAGACTGCAAGGATTACGGAACCACTACGCGAACCGTCTACCTCGAGGTTTTAGCATTCTGTTGCGAGTTACTCTATGTCTAGCGCACAAGTAGTTAAATGTACTAGTTTACTGAATACTGTATTTGTTACATAATCTATGCATAGATTATTGTCAACCCCCTGTATTTCTGAAGGGATGGCCCTTTTCATATCACGGGCGGGACTTTCCATGGAATATTACAGAAAGCCCGCGAAATACGTGAAGTCACGTGGGACCTGGTTGGCTCTCAGTTTCAGCTTGGACGTCAGGCAGATAAGGTATTTCTGCCTTAGCTGAAGCTCACTGCATACGCACGCTATGTTATTTAGATGAACTAGCAAATATATGCACCCTCCGGGTGCAAGTATTTAAGTTTTAATATAATAAAATATCATATTAAATCAGAAAGGCTAATGAAACTGAATAAGAATGCAAATAAAAAATTTGGAACAGAGGGGCTATGATTGAAAAATAGAACAACTTTGAAAGTAACTATTCTATCATTTTCCGTTGCTCCCCTCTTTCATTGGTAAATTTTCCTAATTCAACTATTTAGTTAAAATAGGAAGTAAAGGATAATATTACAGTTATTTCTTCTTGTAAATAAATTTCTTTTAAGATTTATCCACGAGATTTTTGTTTATATTTCTTAAGATAAAACCAAACAATTAGAAATCAATAATACTAAGTATATATTTATTAAAATAAAATTTTAAATATCAATATGCAAATTAGCCTTCTCGTTCAAACTGTAAACCGCTATTTTGTTGTATATATAAATACAATTGCATGTTGTTAGTCCGTCGATATGGTCAACAGTATTAATAATGTAAAACAATTTTTATTAATAACTGAAGGTTTAAAAGAATGAAATCATGGAGAATTTGACGTAAATAATTAAGGGAATTGTGACTTGAGTAGTAATATAGTTTCGGTTACAGACAGAAAAACACACAATCTCCATTATAATAAGATATGTTTAGTTAACTAAATAAAGGTTTAAATAAATTACATGGTTTTGTGGTTGATGAATGTCTTGGTGACAAGACTGACCTGGAAGAAGAAATGAATCAGGGACGACCGACCAACAAGAACAGAGAAATATAAGTCCAGACGTTAGAAGAGGAACGTAAGATACCAAAGATGAGAAGAAGAATAATAGAAGTAAGAAAGAAAAGAAAGGGTATGCAACATATAATCCAGTATACAACACTTTTACCGCCCTGTCGGCTGGGGCGTTAGAATGCACCGACTGCACCTCTGCAGAGGGGTAAGACTCCCCCAATGGGGCCACCAGTTGGCCGTGGGTGGCGACCCGTGATGCTTAAGGATAGATCCCAGGTGGATGAGCAGTTCATGACATGCAATACTCCACTTTCGCCCTATCTTGGGCTAGACGGGCGGTCAGAGAGGTCCCCTCCGATCAATCGGCTGGTCACGTCAAGCCCTAGCACCTATATGTTTTTCCCAACCCTATTGCTCTTATGGCAAGCCCCAACCCCTTTTGATCATATGGGTGCTTGAAGGCGGTGGCTGCGGGTCTACATGTCCTGGGAATGACGTTAAACTCTATCTGATGATGAGGTTCCAGTTTTGGAGGTTTGGGGAATGTGGAGCACCCCTTCATCACTATTGCTCCTTGGTCCTCTCTGATCCGGAGTGGTAGTACCTGTTAGGGTCCCATCTATGGGTTAAATAGAAAAATGTATTTATAAAAAAATTGTATTATCCATTAAGAATTGATTTATTTCAAAACTTTATCGGCATTAAATGACTCACTGAGTTGGATATGCCGTAAAACAAAACAAACCAAACTAAAACAACACTTTTACAATATATGTAAGTGTTTCTATAACGGTTATTCCGATATTATTTCTTGAAATGTTCAATGTTCGAGAATATATTTCCGGATCTCAGCATAAATGTCTAAAAACAACAAAGAATTTGCCCATGAATCAGTGACCTAATTGACTACATTTTTGTTCCTTGTGCGTTCTTTAACAAACCAGGGCGTTGTTTATTTCGTGTAGGAAACAACATAGATTCTACTAAGTGAATATTCCCCAAGCACCCTGGCTGTCTACCAACACGTAAAAAAAATACTCTGGTCATTCGGGTTAAGCGCCAACAACATTTACGGGTATTGGAATTTACCCAACATACAGAAACAACACTGAAAGTGCAACTCTCAGAATTTTGTTATTATCTTGCATATATGTCTCAATGGTGAAAGCAATGGAAATCGACCAAAAGTATACTGTGTTTACAAAAAATAATTCCAAAAATGATATTTTCCAATAGATTAGTTATTGGTGCGAACACTTTTATATGGAAATATTTTCACATAGAGCTAATACCCTTGGGAAAGGTGTTACAATTGTATGGGCCATCCTTTAATCTTTAAGCAAGAGAGCTTGTCAGTGGAAATCCTCTGATAAAGAAAATCCTCAGTATTGTAAGTTCCTTCGTCAATGGTTTGCAAGTGGACCATGAAAGCATCAGTGTTTAAGTTGTGAATCAGCCACGCATTATAGCTGTTGATTGGCTGGAGTAATAAACCAAGTGACCTCGCCCAGTCTATAAATTTAGGTGGAGAATTGTAGCACACCTTATATGCCCAAATACATCTGGGCTTTTTAACCTTAGTTAAGTAACAAGTTTAAAAAGAAAACCATGAATTAAAGCCTGTTAAACTTCTCTTAAGAAACTGACCTTCTGTCATATCCAGTTCGTGTGGAGGGGTTGGGAAATACATATATGGAAGCACTTATTATAATCAAGCTTGTATGGATTACATCTCTTACTTGCCACAGTTCTCCTATTGGGGCTAGGGGACACGAATGGTAAAGACCTGCTGTGTCTGCGAATAGGCAGTTGGTGGCGTAGCCAGCGGCATTATAAAAGAAGAAGCAGCAAAGTCAAAATCTTCTTTTCCTTCTGCCTACATAAGAATTAGCAATGCAACTGTTCAAGTACAGGGGACTTTGCGCCATAGAAAATTCGTTTCGCATGAACATGATTAGATGATTAATATGTAAGTCTTTATACTTTTATTTCCTACCCTCTACATATCAAGGATTCAACACATTCTGTAATAAAGACTATTAGTATATTAGAATATTTCGTTTATACAAATTTGTATAAGATCTTACTGGTATCTCATATCATGTTTGCATTCTATTCTGTTAAGTTTACTTTGGCAGTAAAACTGTTTTTGCTATTATGTCGTGGTGAAATATTCTCGCACTAGCAGGACCTGTGGATATACCACAGTATTATAATTTAATTATTATAACGTTTAATATGTTTACTTATTTAAAAGAGCTATTGTGAAATCGTTTAATACCTAAAACTATAATAATCTTGATTTAACTCGCATTCTATTTGCTTTCTTCCGTTCCTTTCATCTTTTCATCATATTTGATTGAAACAGATTAGCGTTATCGCTTGCGCACGCTCACCTCCACTCTATATATTTCTCCTACTTTCTTTCTTTCTTAATATATTTTTCTGTGTGCCCTGTCACTTTTCTTCCAATTTTCTTTATATGAAAAACGGAATGGTCCGTTATTTAGCTGAGGCGACGACACTCTTAAGAATTCGGCGGATAAGCAACACCAGATAACCAGGATTTACATTTTGCATTTCATCTTGGACGATTTGGAGGGTCTCATTTTTAACCAGTGGATGTTGTAAGATGAGAACGTTCGTAAAATTAAGGAACTCGACTATTAATAAATAGATTTATTCTGTATGAGGAAACCGTATTCAACCAGCTATCATTAATCTGTCGATGAACAGCAAACACGTTTATATATATGAATAATTATTGCACTAATCTATTTGGAGACCTAGAAATTTATGAGATTTTTAGTTTCTTTCTCACGAATTTTTAAAACATTATTATTATTAATGATAAACATTTCGAATGGCAATGCCCGGCGACATGAAATATTCTCTTAGCATGGACAATAAATTGTGAAAGTTTGCAAAATCTACCAAAATACCCTGAAAAAAAATATTGTTTAACTTTGAATTATTTCATTATTTACTGCGTGCAAAATAGTTATAGATACGGAATGATATATATATATATATATATATATATATATATATATATATCAACCTACGTTGAAAATTTAGTATTTACAAGAAAAATATTAGTTTTTTATCGGTGCGTTGGCTGTGGAATCCATTGATAAAGCGAGACATTTGCACATATCAATGCTGATTCTTATGACCAAAATGTCTTTATTACTTCTTTCCCATGATCTATGGTGGTAATTTCTATGGATACAATCTTCGGTTTTTAAATGATATATCACATATTCTCTTTCGAGTGTAGGTCCGGTGTGTAGCGCGGGGATTTTAAGAGCTCGATAGTATGCTCTCGGGATCCATATTTCTCACGGGAAATGGAATGGTACGGGGAACCATGCTGCGCAAATTGCTCTTCTGTATAATCTGAATGATTTGTTGTGGACGAGAATCGAAAACGGTCACGTGCTACTCTGAATTTAAATCATCGGCGAGCAAGATTTAATAATTCGCACTGATTTTAAAATTAAAAAAACTCTAAAAAGTCGCATTGATATCTTACAATTATAATTATTCATACTTAATTAATCATAGCTAATGAAGTTTATAAGTAGTTTTACAAGCTGTAAATATAAAAAAGTTTCATAGCATTACCTTTTTTTAGTTGGTTGGGGGCTAACAATACGAAGAAATTTTTTAAACTCAATATATCTCTGTAGGGTCATTAAATCAAGTCCAAGAATAGCTTCACACTTCAGGGAAATCTTTCACAGAACGATTTTCTTCTTCTCTTGTCTTGTGACAGCAATCATTCGGGTGGGTTGTGCTGGTTTCATCAATGATGAAGTAACACATGAATAGGAATTGGGCAAATGGTCCCCAAAACCACACATGCCAACACTCTTATTTGTCGAAGATTATCCTACTTAATTATAATAATCAATTATAATTCCTATTTAATAACACTAACAAATATATGCCCCCTCCGGGTGCAAGTATTTAAGTTTTGATATAATAAAATATCATATTAAATTAGAAAGGCTAATGAAACTGACTAAGAATGCAGATAAAAAGATCTGCGACAGAGGGGGTATAATCGATAAATAGAACAACTTTGAAACTCACTATTCCATCATTTTCCATTACTCCCCTCTTTCACTGGTAAATTTTCCTAATTTAACTATTTAGTTAAAATAGGAAGTAAATGATAACATTACACTTATTTCTTCTTGTAAATAAATTACTTTTAAGATTTATCCACGAGATTTTTGTTTATATTTCTTAAGATAAAACCAAACAATTAGAAATCAATAATACCAAGCACATATTTATTAAAATAACATTTTAAATATCAATATGCAAATTAGCCTTCTCGTTCAAACTGTAAACCGCTATTTTGTTGTATATATAAATACAATTGCATGTTTATTAGTACGTAGATATGGTCAACAGTATTAATAATGTAAAACAATTTTATTAATAACTGAAGGTTTAAAAGAATGAAATTATGGAGAATTTGACGTAAATAATTAAGGGAATTGTGACTTGAGTAGTAATATAGTTTCGGTTACAGACAGAAAAACACACAATCTCCATTATAATAAGATGTTCTATGTAAAAATACTGAACAATATAATATTTTTCAAGTATAAAATAGGATAATAAAACAGGATAAAACTCACAACTCAGTGTTTCCCGTTATTGATCCTGAGGCGGTCTAGTAAATCATATGTAAAACAATTTTCGAATGGCACTAGTCCAAAATGAAACACAAAATGTTTCCTTTCCATCAGGTTCCTATTCCATATTTGTACTATATAGATTTTCAGCTTTGTGGTCTTCCCTCCCAGAATCAAACAATTATCAACATTTCAAACATTATCTGAAATAATGGGTTGATTGGTAAAGGATGTCCGATTTTATTACAAATTGAAACTTTCTCATTATTCTTTAAAGACCAAAGAAATGATAGACAGAAATAGAGAACACAACCAGAGATTTACATCTACATATTCAGATTTATTTTTTTAAACCGAAAAGAAAAATATATTTCATTTAAGTTATGAATTCTTCTGTAACTAAATGTATTTGTTGTTTTTTGTTATTGATTTCTAAGAAATTGTTATAAGCCTTTAAATAATTTTTTGGGGATATACATAAAAACAGCGATGATATATTTGAGCAAAATTGACCGAAAATAATAGTTTAAAATCTCTTAAAAATAAAATACATGTGTAATATTATTTTGCTGGTTTTTTTTTTGGGTTTTTTTTTACTGATGCTCATTATCTTACAACTTTTTGACAAAGAGAAAAATTTGACCTTAAAAAATCGATTTAATTAATTTTAATTCGTTTTTAAAATGAAAATGAGCGAACAATTGACAGTGTCTATTTCATACTTTTGTTTTCGGTCAATTTTGCTCAAATATATTGCAAACATACCCGCTTTTTATGTATATACGAACTAAAAGATATTATTTAGGATTTTAGGGATTATAACAATTTCTTCTTAGAAATCAATAACACAAAATAATAAATACTCTCATTACAGAAGAATTAATAACTTTTAAATTAGATGTCTGTATTTTTGGTCTAAAAACGCAGAAAAATAAGATCATTTAAAAAGGTTGTTTCCTTCTCTTCACACCTTCAGTCGTTTGTCCATTTATTTATACTGTAATTAGTTTGCCCTTTATATAACCCCACCGATATTTTGCGTCCTAAAAATAAGGGGGGGGGCAAATTTTTTTTTACAAATTTAAACATGCTCATTATTTTTCAAAGACCAAATAATGATAGGAAGAAATAGAATAGAAAACCAGAGATTCACATCTACATATTCATATTTACAAGATGTTTAATTGTGGTTTGTGTGAACTTGGTCAATTTTCGTACATAAAAGCGTCGTTCAAAGAGTTTTAAGCTTTATCAAGAAAGAATAGCTACTTTTTATGAAACTAGAAGAATTAATTCAGATTTTATTTCTCTGAATGTTTGAGATGAGGCTTGAAGATTAGTATTATCTGCGTTATTCGGACTATTGTCCCCATCTTTAAAAAAAAAAACAATATGAGTCTAGGTAAAAAAAATCATACATAAGTAAAATAGGTAGATATTCTAGCCAAAACAAGACATTAGGTTTATAAGTTCCCAAAATTCACACTCAATTGTCCAATTGGACACATGGCCGAGTGGATAAGGCAGTTAGGTTAAGACAGTTCTAAGTGACAGTTATCTCGAGTTCAATCCTGAGTGAAAGCAGTTAGAAAAATGATTAATTAACACAACTCCTACCAGCTATGGTTAGCGGAATGAGAACGGGATACCCCCGTGGAATAAATAAAGGGTTAGCTCAAATTTCCGAATACGACAAGAAAGTTTCCGACTTCGAAAAGAAGGTTCCCGAGTCCGACAAGAAATCCCTGAAGAAGGCCGCAGGGTATATCAGCCGAAACGTTGTACAAATAACGATGGAGATGGGGACAATAGACCGAATAACGCAGATAATACTAATTGAGATTTCTGACGAAATTTCTGTGCAGGTGAAGCCAAAATAAAGGTGCGAGGAGTGAGACAAATCTACAAATGGACAAAACTGAGGTTTGAGCAGAATCTCGATGAGGTGTAGACTCTTTTGAACACTCCTTGTAAGTTGATCTACTCCGCCTTATTTCAACTTGTGAACATTCAAGCAAACCTCACTGATAATTATCTCTACATTCCCCTTTTATAGGACAATATAATCTGGGAACATTATCTACCCCCACAAAAAACCCAAAAGAAAACAAAAAAAGCAACACCACCCCTAAACAAACAAAAAAAAAGCGTTATAACAATATGTACGCATACCTGAAAAGCTATATTATCTGAGATCATCAGCATTGTGGTTTGGTTTATTCAAATATCTACTACCATTTAAAAGAGATTCTCAATTCTCTCGCTCTTCCTCTCAGTGCGTGTGTGTCTGTGTCTGTCTGTCTGCCTGCCTTCCCCCTCTCTTCCCCGTCTCTTCCCCCTCTCTCTCTCTCTCTCCCTCTCTCTCTCTCTCTCTATATATATATATATATATATATATATATTATTTGTGTATGTGTATCTGTGTGTGTGTGTGTATTTCTTTATATATCAAATAGTTTGTACTCATATAATCCAAATATACTTATTAATTTAAACTGTTTAATCGATTGTTTAATCTATATTTAAAACCATATTGAGTTTAGATATAACAGCTAAATC
Organism: Doryteuthis pealeii; assembly: GCA_023376005.1. NCBI lineage: Eukaryota > Metazoa > Mollusca > Cephalopoda > Myopsida > Loliginidae > Doryteuthis > Doryteuthis pealeii. The sequence continues at coordinate 107,814,809 of CM042150.1, read as the reverse complement.
AATTATTGTTTAAACAGGAAACCAAAGTATACATTTCGTAGTAAGCGAGTTTGAAATCCAGTTGTGCTATTATTTTCCATTTCGGACTAATACACTTGGGAAAGGTACGAAACCCATCATCATCCAGTTATGGGTTAAATAGTACCACTATAGTTCTTCTACAAGACGACTTTGTAATTAAATAATTCATGATGTTTGACAAAGTAACCAAACAAAAATTGACCTTGTTATAGTATTTCTTGCGTTTCGACATATGGGTCTTTGTCATCAATATACACAGCTAACACTTTTTTTTAAGTTAAAATTCTTTGAAACCAAATATACTAGTAGTTTATAGTAGACAATTAAACAAAGATATTTATAGGTATTACTTATTACCAAAGTGAGTAACCAAAACTATGAAATCATCATCATCGTCATCATATTCATCATCATCATCATCAGCAGCAGCAGCAGCATCATCAAGTCATGCTGATGGCACATATTCTCTGAACCCTCTCTTCTCAACGGACCTGACCGGTCATCGCTACTTGCAAGTCCCCAGCTCGGAATAAAGTGTCCGTTCATAGCTGTTGTATTAGTATTATTTGCGTTATTCGGACTATAGTCCTCATCTTCATTGGTATCTGTACAACGTTTCGGCCTATGTGTCCACCGGCCTTCTTCAGGTATTTCTTTTCGGACTCAGGAACCTTCTCTGACTCGGGAACCTTCTTGTCGTAATCGGGAGCCATCATGGAACTTTGAACCTATTATTCAGTCCACGGGGGTATCCTGTTCTCATTCCGCTAACCATAGCTGGAATAGAGACGTTAAGCTGTGTTAGTTATTATTCTATGTTACTGCCGCCCTTTACCAGGATTGAACCTGTAGTCTAGAGATAACTGTCACTTATAACTGTTTTAACCTAATTCCTTTATCTACTAAGCCATGTGTCCGTACATTGTATGTGATTTTTTTGCTTGTCGCTCATTACTTGTGTGTCCATGTGTAGGTTTCCGCTGGAAAACCTCACTTATTCCTTCTGGATTGTGGCATACCAGTTAAGTGGCTGTACAGCTGTCTTAATAGTAGTTCTGATTGTAGTAGTAGTTGCAATAGTTGTGGTAAACGGAGACGTGATAATAAGATTATTAACATTTAATTGCTAACATATTTGATGTGTGCAGTGACTTTTATCGTTTTTTTTTGTACATTCTGTTTTCTCTCACAATTCTTTTTAATTATTCGAGTGTAATTTCCATCAACTTGAGAAAAATATCAATCTGTTATCGAGAAGATGAACATTATTAAACAGAAAAGAAATACATTTAATTGTATGAAATTAATTCCATCAGATTCGCCCTCAGCATCCAAGTAAATTACACGCTGAATGATTTGTAACAAGCATATACGAAACTTGAATAGGAAATTTCGAAAACAAAAATAGATGGTCTTTGATAATAATAATAATAATAATAATAATAAATAATAATAATAATAATAATAATAAACAGTGAAGGGATTACAATTACTGAATCGAGAAGAAATTAGGACTCTTGGAGAAAAGGAGAATTACAAATATTTGGGAGTATTGGAAGCGAACGACATCGAACAAACAGAAATAAAAAAAAAAAAGTAAGAAAGGAATGACCCAAAAGAACGAGAAAGCTTCTAGAAACCAAACTCTGGAGCAGAAATCTCATCAAGCGAATAAACACCTGGGCTGTCCTTCTGGTAAGATACTCTGGACCCTTCCTAAAATGGACAAAAGAGGAATTCCGACAGATAGACGAAAGGACAAAGAAACCTATGACAATGCACAAGGCATTTCACCCGAGAATGACATAGACTAAATAAGCCACGATAAGAATGGAGAAGGGGTCACGCCAACATTAAAAATTATGCAGATGCGACAATCTAAACACTTGAAGAATACAGTAATAAAAGTTAGGCAAGACTAATTGAAATAACTAGAAATAGAAATTGTAACATATGGAGAATCAGAAATACATAAAAAACTAGAAAACGGAAATGGGAGGAAAAACAGCTATATGGGTACATCAAGCGGCAAACTGCTGAGGTCGCACATGAGAAGATCTGGACATAGCTAAGAATGGAAAACCTCAAGAAAGAATTTGGATTATTTGGATTATTCGGACTATTGTCCTCATCTTATTTTTAGCTGTACAACGTTTCGGCCGATGTGCCCTCCGGCCTTCTTCAGGTAATTCTTGTTGGACCTGGGATCCTTCTCAAATTCGGAAACCTTCTCTTCGACGGGGAACCTTCTTGTCGTAATCGATAGTCCTAATAATCCAAATAAAACTAATTATCAAGCATAATCTCAAAAATTCAGAAAAATACACAAGCGAGAAACTGAATATCTCATATTTGCAGCACAAGAACATGCCGTGAGAAAAAATTATATTAAAGCAAAAATTGATAAGACGCAACAGAATAGCAAGTTTAGAATGTGTGGAGACAAATACAAAACGGTTAATCATATACTAAGCGAATGCAGCAAACTCGCACATAGACAGTATAAGACTCGGTAAAATTGGTTGAGAAAGGTAATTCGCTGGGAATTGTGCAAGAAATTAGATTTTCACCATGCTACTAAATGGTATATGTGAATAAAAGGAAGTGAATCCGACGGTATGTAGTATAATAAAAAATTGAAAAAACACAGGTTTAAATTAATTAAGTGGTGAGTTTATTGGCCGATGCTGCAGTGTTTCGATCTATTAATTAGATCATCTTCAGGGCTTTTGTTGGTATGTGGAAGGTGATAAACATTTTTTTAATCTCAGAATAAGGAGAAAGGCGAGTAATAGTCCTTGTTTATCGGTCTGTTTAAAACGGTATATGCACAAACCTGAATCTGACATCGTGAATGAAACGCATAAAATCCTTTAGGGCTTTCAAATACAGCTGGATAACCTAATTACGGCTATGATACTCGGCATAGTGTTAATTAACAAGAAAAATAAAACTTGTCATTATGAGGATTTTGCCGTCCCGGTGGTTCACAGAGGGAAGGCGAAATAAAACGAAAAGACAAATACTTGGACCTGGCCAGAGAACTGAAATCGTTTGTGGTACATGAAGCTATTTTTATTGCATCCTTTCTGTCCACTAAGGACGATGGCATAGTGTCAAATAAATAAATTAATAAATAGATTTTAAAAAATTAAACAAATAAAAAAATATCTGCATCTGCGCGAGTGACTGCAGCCCAATTTTTGAGTGACAGTCTTTGGTGCACTGAATGCGCACAAACTGTGATGCTTTCTGGGGCTGCTGGCTTTCTCTCTCTTTCTGGCTCTCTTTTCTGTCGAGGCTACTCTCCTCTCAGCCACACACCTCTCCGTGTCTTGCATGAAGTTAAATATCGTACTAATTGTAATTGTAATTGAATCATATGGACAAGCAGAAAAAACATCAAAAATAAAACAGAAGAAAAACAATTATATGGATACTACGAGCTACAAATTGGGGTGATTGTACGTGGTCGGACATGGTTAAGAAAAATAAACGTCAAGGGAGAAACTGATTTGTTTATAATTGCAACACAAAACAATGCCATAAGAACAAATTATATCAAAGAAAAATGGATAAGACACAACAGAACATCAAATTTATGGTGTCTTGTGACAGGGATGAGACAATTAACCATCTCATAAGTAAATACAGCAAGAAGCACAAAGATAATCCATGAGTGGGTTGGAAAAGATATCTACCGGGAATTGCGCAATAAACTCAATATTGACCATGCATCAAAATCGTATATGCACAATCTTTTCTTGAGAAAGAAACGCATTAAATTCTCTTGGAAAGACGGATCATGTTATGCCAGCCAAAAGACAAAACTTAGTATTGATTAACAAGAAAAGGAGAACTTTTCAACTGGTAGATTTTACAGTCCCAGTTGATCACGGGGTGAAGGTGAAAGTAAACAAAAGATAGACAAATGCTCGGACATTGCAAGAGAATTGAAAAGAACTGTGGAATTTGAAGGTGAAAGTGATACCAGGTAGGTTGGTGCCATTGAAAAGTTTAGAAAACAGACTGAAGGAATTAGAAATCAGAGGGAGAATCGCGACCATCCAGATAACAGCGGTAAGTTTGGATATATTACTCAGAATACTGATATTGTCACTCAAACTCCAGTGAAGGACCGATATGTAACGCTGGTGTGAAAAACTCAAATGACCCTCATATTCCACAACCTTTTCAATTCTCTGAAAGGTCTAAGTATTTATACATTATTATTATTATTTACGATCTTTTTCCACATGGCTCGCATCTGCAAGAGTCGTGATATTCCAATTAGCACTGGTGATATTTCAGTCACCATACTCCAAATCCTGTTGATTTTGATTTCAACATATTCCTACTTATAGCGTTTCCCTGTAAATTTCACAGTGATGGTTTTTTCTTCCTCAGAATGGCATTCCTGTGGAGATGATCATGTACTTTTATGTTCCTCTCTTACATTGATAATGATGTCAAATGTGTTGGCTTTGATCTTTCTGTCAGTGTGAATTGTCATGTCCCAAAGGATGGACACGTTGGTGTTCTCACTGACACGTGTTCGGCTGGTGTTAATGTCATAAGATCACCCAGTTGTTTTGATCTAGTAGAAGCAGCAGAAACTGCCATGCAAGTTAGACGTCTTTGGAAGTGTCATTGTACTCTTTCTGGGATTTTTTTTTTACCGGTGGATTTTCACTAAAGTCTCTGTGACAGCAAGTCTGCACCTGTTGTATATCGCTTCTTAAATTCTTACCTCTTCTTCTTCTTCCGTGCCCTGTCGGCTGCGGCTGAAGAACACACCAACTGCACCTCTGTAAGTAAGTAAAAGTAAAGTCGTCGCGGCGGACTAATGTCGGTATGAGCCAGACAGCGAGGGAGTCTATTCCCTTTTCACTAGCGCTAGACCAAGGAGATTATTTTAGCATCTGAGGTGGAGCACCACACCTACCATCATCTCCACACTTTACGGCACAGATCCCTGTGCTACTCATTGGCGAGGGCCTGTATCGAACGAAGAACCTTGTGATTCCTAGTCGAACACTCTACCGACTGTGGTAGTGACCCATGATGCTTAAGGACGGAATCCTGGTGGCTAAGCCTTCCATGGCATGCAACATTCCACTTTGGCCCATGTTTAAAAAAACATCTTTCTTGTCTTTATCATTTCTATGTACCTTTTGTTTTCTAATAAAATAACAAAAACATTAATTTTTGGCTTTCTCGATAAAATTTTCTTTCAAATATTTCGAATGTTTTATCTTGCGAGGGTTGTTAGATCCGAATGAAAGAAAAATATTTCACACAAAAACGGCAAGAAGGGGGCGATATCCCGCAGAAACTATTATATACGCGGACTACACAGATGATCGAGCGCTACTCAAAAATACACCTGGTCAAGTCAAAACACTGCTTCATAAAAGGCATCAATAGGTATTGTGCTCTACGTGAAGTCAGCTACAACGGAGTTCATGTGTTTTAAAAAAGATGGAGACATCTCCACACTAGATACCACGTCATTGAAATTAATAGAGTATCCCACATACCTTGGTAGCAATATCTATTCCACAGAAAGCGATGTCAATATACGCATAGAAAAGGTTCGGACCACTAAAGACAAATTATAGATCCTATGCGACACTACTGTTGCCAAACCGTATTCGTACCTTAACTTTCATTTGGATTACAGTTGCTGCATGGGCAATAGCTTATCCTCCATATGAACCCGATCAGGCTATGGAGTTAAAAGAAAGAAAAAAACAAAATCAAAAATAAAACAAGAAAAGAAACTTGGACACTACGCCATCGTCTCTCGTAGACGGAAGGCTTCCGACCAGATCATATGGAATTCTGAACTCTGATAATATAAAGCGGTAGCCATAACTGTGCTATTGTATGACTGTACCATTTAGAGATTTAAGAAACGATCGGAGAAAAAGAGCTAGATGGGAACAACATAATGAAGCTGCGTGTTATCATGGACAAATCATGGAACCAGCACCCCACAAAATTCAGCTGAACGACTACTTATATCCTATCACATAAGCCATGAAAGTAAGACAAAAATGACACGTTGGACACTGCTGGAGAAGTAAGAAAGAACTCATAAGTGACGTTTTCTTGTGGACACCCCCATAAAGATACACCAGATAGACACAAAGATAGAGCAAGATTATATTGATTAGCTCGGTGCGGATACAGTATGTCACGATGAAGACTTGTCTGGAGCAATGAACGATAAGTATTGGTGGAAACAGAGAGAGAGAGAGAAAGAGAGAGAGAGAGAGAGAGAGAGAGAGAGAGAGTGAGAGAGAGAGATCAGGGGCAATATATCAACATGACATGATGATCATGATGATGATGATTTTAAGAATGATCCTGAGTATCTTATAATGGGAACAGCCCAGGTACTGATTCCTTTAATCAGATTTCTGCTGTTAAGTTTGGTTTCTAGAAGTTTTCTAGTTCTCCTGAGATATTCTTTTTTAACTTTTCCTTTCATTTCTGCTTGCATGATATTGTCCGCTTATAACATTCCTAAGTATTTGTAGCTTCCATTTTCATCAAGTGATTTTATAGTTTCCTGATTTGGCAGTTGTATTCCATCCATTAGTTTTCTTTCATCCCGTTTTATTACTAGCATAGCACATTTTTCAATTCCAAATTCCATCCCTATATCCTGGCTATATATTCATGATGATGATGGATCTTGTTTTTGTATTATTTGACTCTACTGTCTTTTACCAAAATATTTTGAGTATTGTTGCAGGATGGGTATATTCCTGAATTTTGTGAACTAGAACTGCTAATGGAAGGAGGAGGAAGAAGTAACAAAGGCTTAAAAAAATAGTGATGACCCAAAAGAGGAGAGCGATGGTTTGACCGTAGCGTAACCCCGAACGGAGAATTGACCGCAAGCGGAAGTCGGGTGTTGACCGGAAGTCACGTGGTGACGTGGGGGAAAAAAGAAAGGGTTCGTCCTCTTTTTGCCTGGGTCGGTCGTAGGGCACGGACCTCATGAGAGCCCAGTAATCTAGTAGTGTTCTCTCTCTCTCTTTCTCTCTGCCTTTCCTCCCCTCTGGTAGAAGCCCACTATATGAGCACGAAAATAAAGGCTGGCAGTTGTGACGACATGTTTCTCGTGTTATGATTTTCTTATCGGTACCATTTCAGCACGGTGACTTTTGGGGTTTTAGTACCAAGAAAGAAAAAAGGACTACGGTACATATATCGTTTTAGTGCCGTGAATATTACAACGTAACATAACAATGATTGCAAGAAGATATCAAGAGGTTCAGGACCCGGAGAACAGAGAGAATGCCAGCCCAACAACAGCCATATACTTAGATATCCAGTAATAGCAGTGGTACGAAGATTATAAAATAAGCATACCTATCCAACATACGGTTAATTTGGTGCCGTGACTTAAGGTCGAGCAACGTTACACTATACCAGGTGCACAATCTTGCGTATTAGTAGTAGTGATCTCTCTCTCTCTTTCTCTCTGCCTTTCCTCCCCTCTGGTAGAAGCCCACTTTTCAATGGTTAGTCTATTTCTTAACATTTTTGCATGCCTGCGTAGTTTTTGGATTCGTTCATCCAATCTCATTTTCCATCTTGCGTTTCTTTGTTTGTTCCTTTCTGGCTATCTTATCGGCATGTCTTGTTTATCACTAGCTATCTTCGTTCTTTCATAAACAAGATTACTCAATTTAATGTGATTCGCTGTTGGGGTACGATTTCATAATTTTCTCTTTCTAATTCAACTTGATTTCTCTCTTGATTCCATAATAACAATAATATTTCCTTTTCTTCCATCATGATTTTCATTATCATACAAAGCATCGTTTCTTGTCCTATCGACATGGGCTGTTGAATACATCGACTGAAACACTGCAGTAAAAAAATCGTACAATTTGTTCTTAATAACAATTAAGTTAATTTCAAATAATGCGCAAGCACAATTAAGAACACATTTTATGATATTTTTGTTTTAAAACATGCATTTGTATTGATTCGAAAACATTTGTATTTTCTGTGTAGATTTACGGTGAAATGAAAATGGCCAACCAAAACATATGGCTTCTTCAAAGTGAAATAAACAAGGGGAGGTTACTCTCATTTATGTAGCTAATGTTCAGATTACCGTATTTTCATCATTATCAATTTTTG
>CM042150.1:107791622-107801622 GCA_023376005.1 Doryteuthis pealeii | reverse complement strand
TAATGGCTAACCTGTTGGACTGTGATATCCATGAAGGAGCATATAGCTGGAGAAGTACATGGTTTTCTTATTTGACTAACATGAATTGTGTCTCGGTTGTTTGTAGTACCAAGGTAAAAAAAACAAATATGTCAGTTTTGCTGTTCCGTATATTCTAAGAATCACACATTACTATTCAACAATAAACATTACAAATCCTTTTAAAGATACTAATATATCGTGGATCGGACAAATTTTTAGTTCACCTGAATTCTAAAATTCATATATTTAAATATCCGTGAAAGATTCGATTTGTACACTCAAAAAAAGATTTTTAAACATTAAAAAAATTATTTATGCACATAAAAGATTTAAAATCTCTTGAAAATTAATTACTTCAATTTTTTTCTTGACAATTTAATAGAATATAATACATATCAATTAAAAAAAGCAAAAAATAAAGTTTTTAAATATTGATTATTAAATGGCATTTTTTATCATCTATCCCAACTATTTTCTAGATTATCAATTCAGTATTGTCCTTCTCCTAAACTGGTTACTATACCAGAGATAAGGATCACAGTCTGGTCTACTATTTACCCGCTCTTAGGTGAAGAGAGTATTTTCATAGCGCTAATTGAAATGCAAAAAGCCACGTCTATTATGGATTTGCACTCCCCAAAGGTTGGTTGGGTTGTTATTATGTTTAATGTCATAGCAATGATATTAATTTCTAAGTTAACAATTCAGGGTTGTCCTTCTCATATACTGGTTGCCATACTAAACATAAGGAGCACAGTCTGCTCTACTATTAAGCTCCTATTAGGTGAGGATACTAATTGGTTTTATAGCGCTGAGTGAAAGGCAAACAGCCATCTATACATATATAAAGAGCAGTTGTGTGTATCTGTATGGTCGGAGGAAACTTCAAAAATAAAACAATTAACGACAAAGTAAATATATATACAAATAAAATATCACCAGTGTTTAGTTTTTGAGCAAAATTAATGAAGATTTGGTTTATATTTGGGAAGATATTTAAAAATTAATATTTGAAAAGTAACAGAAAGGAAAGTCATTTGCATTTTATTTTGTTTATCTTTTTTTTTTGTATGTTTTTTCGCTTTGATTGGTTGAATTAATTGCATTATTTATATCCTGTTTTTTTTTTAAATTGTAATTCATTGAATGGAAATTACTTACTATATTGTTATATATTTCTGTGGGGATTTTTATGGGGCAACCAGCGAGGATCCAACTCACGATAAGTAATAATAGATCTGTGAGACTAACTTTTAAAAAATCCCCTCTCTACCCAGGTGACACTGGGTAGCTACTTCTAGTCTCTAATATAGATACGAACTTTCCCCAAAAGGTTGGTTGATTGGTTGGTTGGTCATTTTTATGATATTAATTTAAAATTAAGAATACAGAGTTGTCCTCTTAGACTGGTTAATATGCCATAAGGACCATAGTCTGGAACATTTTTTATCCACTTTTAGGTGAGGAAAGTAATTGGTTTCATATAGCTAAGTGAAATGCCAACGGCTAGTATAAATAAATAAAAAAAACTCCCACTAAAAAGCGTGAAGGTTGGTTGGTTATTTTATTTAATGTCATATCAACATTTGTGGGTTATCCAATGCCATATCCTCTCATTTTTTATGTATGTAAGTGTTGTGATGTGTAGTTTCGTATTCGTTGTTGTAGCAATAGTAGTAATTCTCTGAGCGTATCTTAACTCTGTGTATTAGCTTCTCGTAGCTAATATCCCCCATGTCCTCTAGACTGTCTCTATATATCTCATGCTGTAATGTACATATGTAAATGAGATAACACGCTATTGGCTACCTCACTACAGTAAGAGAACAGTTTGTTGGTAAATATTTCTGTTTGGTCTGATTTTATAAATTGGTTGAAATAATTTTTATCAACTCAATGTGAATCCATATATTTGATGAAATCATTTCATGTAATATTCTTCATTAAATTCATGTGTATAAATAGATCGGTAGAAATAATTATCATCGGCTACATGTATATTAATAAGTTCAAAGAAATAACTCCATGTGTATCAATATTAGACGTCAGATTTTTCATTAACTTCCTGTGTATCAATAAACTGGTCGAAATAATTGACATTAATTTTCAAACAGATTTATTTGAGCCATAGCACAAAATTATAGGTTGTGGAGGAGAGTAAACTACATATGATGGTGAGGTTCCGGTTATGGATCTTAAGGGAGAGTGAACTGCCTGATGATTGTCATTACTCCCACGTCTACTTTGAATCTGAGTGGTAATACATGCGATGATCTGATCTTTGGGGAAAAGAAATCTTATTATAATGGAGATTGTGTGTTTTTCTGTCTGTAACCGAAACTATATTACTACTCAAGTCACAATTCCCTTAATTATTTACGTCAAATTCTCCAGGATTTCATTCTTTTAAACCTTCAGTTATTAATAAAAATTGTTTTACATTATTAATACTGTTGACCATATCTACGTGATATTTACCGCGTACCCCACTTGTACGGGTCAGGCACAAAGTCCCTATTAACGTGGGACCACCCACGAGCCGATGCTCATGGAGTGGCAGGTGAAAAAATTGCGTCGATCCCGTCGGCATTCCCCCTCAAGGGGGGCGCCTCATGCACTGGGCAATAAACCCAGCCCTGCCCCTTTAAATCGAGGGGGCAGGTGTTGCCTGGGGGGATGGCCCCCTGGGATCGACGCTGTTAATTATATCAATGGTCCAGAGGCCGAAGCCACCGTTGACCATATCTACGTACTAATAACATGCAATTGTATTTATATATACAACAAAATAGAGGTTTACAGTTTGAACGGGAAGGCCAATTTGCATATTGATATTTAAAATTTTATTTTAATAAATATGTGCTTGGTATTATTGATTTCTAATTGTTTGGTTTTATCTTAAGAAATATAAACAAAAATCTCGTGGATAAATCTTAAAAGAAATTTATTTACCAGAAGAAATAACTGTAATATTATCCTTTACTTCCTATTTTAACTAAATAGTTAAATTAGGAAAATTTACCAATGAAAGAGGGGAGTAATGGAAAATGATAGAATAGTTAGTTTCAAAGTTGTTCTATTTTTCGATTATACCCCCTCTGTTGCAGATCTTTTTATCTGCATTCTTAGTCAGTTTCATTAGCCTTTCTAATTTAATATGATATTTTATTATATCAAAACTTAAATACTTGCACCCGGAGGGTGCATATATTTTTACTAGTGTATTTAAAAATTATTAATATTAGATGAAGCTACAGCTAAGTATTGACTGGATGTATTAGACATGATTACATGAATGTGTACAGATGATTATCAAATTTCGGTATCGAATAACCCATAAGAAGCTGATGGGCCATTAAACAAATAATCTGAACCAAACTAAAATATACAGAATTAAAACTAGGTAACTAAAACAGAATTGCATAAATCTCTCTCTATCTCTCTCACCCCTCTCTCTCTCTCTCTCTCTCTCTCTCTATAATATATATATTATATATATATATATATATATATATCATCCACAGACACGTGTTTCGACTTATCAAGTCTCTTCGGTGTGGCTAGAGATTTGGACAGCTTAACTACTAGGCTATCGTCACCCACAGAATGCGAAGGGGATTTTAACTGTTTTAATAATACATATATGTATGTATGTAAAAGCTGCCATAGAGTGTTCCATCCGTTTTATAGGAGAGTTTTCTACAAACTTTCTACACATATTGTCGGATTCATATCCATTTTACATTTCATATATATATATATATATATAATATATATATATATATAATTTCACGCTGAAAGTGCCGCTTCCCGCTAGGGCACCAAAGTTAATTAGCGATGAACCTGTCCTTACTTGATTTGGACACCACCTAAGCAACAGAATGTAATATAAGAAACCTGAGTCCTTTGCGTATCAAAATGTCTTGCTTCGGCATTTAATGGACGCAAAAGGGTTGATATGCCGTAAAACAAATCAGACAACCATCCAGTTAAGTGTCTATACGTATCTTCATCTCAGTGTGTGTATATGTGTGTTTCTGTGTGTATATGTGTGTGTGAGCATGAGCGTGTGAACATGTCTACGCTTAATATAATTCCAATCTATCTATCTATCTATCTATCTATCTCTCTATCTATTGTCTCCCTGGGTGTGCGGGTGGTGTATGTTTACCTATTAATATAATCCTGAACTTATATATGTAGGTCACGCACAACTAATTTCCTCTAACTCTAGTAAATATAGAGGGCAAAAACCTTATTTATTTTTCTTTTTAAACCCGGCGTACCTCTTCAACAGTTTATAACAAAACCTGCTTATTGAAATGAACACCCGGAAACCTTAGAAGACAATATTTAACAAAGCGGCTCACAACAAAAGCACCCAGAACACTCAGGTGATTCAACAAAAAAGAAAAGGCCAGTGGGAAGCGAGTCGCACAAAGATAGCGAGTCTTATCGTTCATCCGTGCTGAGTGCTGAGGTTAAGCAATATAATGGCGATGATTCACCTTGAGTCCAAATCAAAGATACGACTCTCAGCGCGATGTCTCAATTTCGGGTGACTATGGCTTTTGTCTTTAAAGATAAAGTAAACTGATAATATCTTTAGACTTGAAAAAATCCACCACTAACCTCGAAAATGGGCGGTGAAGGAATCTGTGGTAGGTGATGGGAAAGTAGGACAGATAAGGGAGTGAATTCAGTACGTGATTAAAAGGATCTTATTTTTTATGAAGTCCAAGTCACAAGCACTTAAATACCATGAATACCGGACCATATGACCTTTAGGCACCCTTTTGCGATCTCGATTCGTAGAGAATTTTTTTTACATTTACACCGGTTAATTGTTAACAGACGATTTTAAGAGTTTTTTCAAATTATAAAACTAACCCCTAACCCTAACCCTAACCCCTAACAAACAACTGAATTTTGAGAAAAAGTGTCCTTGTGAGTCGAGATCGCGGAAGGGGTGCCTAAATCTCATATGATCCTGAATACCTTACAAAGAATAGAATCAAAATACATATTGTTATTTAGTAAGGTCACGTGAGTATTAGGAGGAGTGCCGTCGTCTAAGTACAACAAGTGAGGTCTGCACAGAGTAATATGTGTGTTCTTAAATAGTGGCTAGAACCGTCACCACTGTTGAGGTACGGGGAAGATGGATCATTCCATTATATCAGATATATACTTAAAATTAGTTATAATAAAGATTTCACGTTTTTTTTAAAACTCAACGAATGAAAATTCAATAAAACTCAATAATAAAGGAATGAAACTTATTTTAATTTTAACTGTATAATGAAGAAACACAATCTTTAAAAAATCACATATATAAAAAAAATATTTGTTTTACAGGCTGTAAACCGTAGAATTTCATAGATTAGCCAGACCTGTGGATATACCACAGTATGATAATTTAATTATTACAACGTTTGATACCTTTATCAAGAGCTATTGCAAATAGTTCAATATTTAAAAAGTAAAATAATTTTGATTTAACTCTAACTCTTTTTTCTTTATTTCCTTCTTTTCATCTTTTAAATATGTTCGATTGAAACAGATTAGTGTTATCCCTTCCGAACACCCATCCCCTCTCTGTATTTCCCCTACTCTTCTTTCTTTCTTACTTACTTTCTTCCTTTATATTTTATCCGTGCAGTATGCAATTATTTTCCCCTTTCTTTATAATAAAAACGGAATAGTTGTAGGGACCATTGACATTTAAATATTTCTAAACTAATATTTATTTGATTCTCTTTTGTTTAGCTAATTCGAAACTAATGACATACAATTGTAAAACTAGTTATTTAAGAAAACTTAATTATTTTAATTTGGTCAATTCCACATGCCGTAAAAATATAGAGGCCAATCCCTATATAGTCCATTATTTAGCTGAGATGACGAGACTCTTAAGAAATAAGAATTCGGCGGATAACAGACATCATATAATCAGGATTTAGATTTTGGATTTCATTTTCGATGATTTGGACTGTCTCATTTTTACCCAAAGGGTGTTGCAAGATGATAACGGTCATACAATTAAAAATCACGAGTTCTAATATATACATTAAAATCAATATCTCTCAAAATGTATTTTTGCTGTTTTTGTTTTCTCTCTTAAATTGTGCTCTTGTTAGCATGAGATATTTGTTACGATTATACGAAATTCACGAAAAAAAAAAAGCTTTTTATATTTTAGACTCTGTTCTTAAGGGAAAAAAAGTGACAATTTACAAATTTTACCTGTTTTTTTTTATAAAAGTTAAATGAACGATTTTTAAATCCCTATGTAAAAAAAAGACCTTGCACTCTGAAAAGAAATGTTAATGTCTACTATCTAAAATATCAAATTTAAAAAAATTCATGCTATTATCATTTTAATTTTATTTTTTAATTATCTTCACAAATATAAATCAAACATTCATTAGTTTTGCTCAAAAACCAAGTCCTGGAGATATTTAATGTGTATATATATTTACCTGATCGTTAATTGATTCATTTTCGAAGTTTCCTACGGACATACATATCTACACAACTGCCTTTTATATATGTATAGATAGATGTGTGTATCTCAGTTTCTGCTCCATAGAACTTTTAATTGCTTACATTGTTTGCATTTCCTTTTTAAGATTTTAAGATTTTTGTGTCCATCCTTCGGTTTCAAGCAAGAGCACACGATCCTTAGTGAAGAATCTTTGCGTTCCTCCTTAGTGTCCCTTAATATTGGGTATGATCCTTTGGTTGTTCCTTGGTGCTTGTTGCAACACAGGTGTTTGTATACTGGGTCATTTGCATGCGACGTGCTATATTAGTACATATAGTACATGAAAGGCGACCATGATATTCTACACTACCGCGTAGCCGGGGGTCCAGTGTGCTTCGGCCACTGGACCGGTGTGTTGAATTAATAGCGTCGATCCCAGGTGGCTATACCCCCAGGTAATACCTGCTCCCTTGACTTAAAGGGGTAGGGCTAGGTTTATTGCTCAGCGCCTGAGGCGCCCCCTTGAGGGGAATGCCGAAGGGATCGACGCAATTTTTGTTTTTTCCCACCCATGAGCTTCTGTTTGTGAGTGGGCCCATATTAAAACGAGGCATTGTGCCCAGCCTATACAAGTGGGGTATGAGGCAAATACCCCTCATTTCACTACCAGCCCAGGGAAGTAAAAGTTGGTAAGTCGCATTGTAATTGAAATTTTCTCTTTTGTTAACTGGTTTATTTATGCATTTGTTCTATCCTTTGTTTTGTTATATTTTTCGTTTACGGTAAATTGACGTCGACTGTATCAAAGACTCAAGGGTACAGAAGACAATTAAAGACCGGTTAAAATCAAAACCACTTTGTTCTTTCTAATTAGCAATATACAATAGCCTGTTGACAGCGCACATAAAAATGCGATCCAACATGACGATGCTCCACTGACTATTGTTTTAGTTTTCCCCAAGCCTTTAGTCGTGATCATACGTCTTGTCACCAAAGCAGATGTAGTCGAGAAAAATGTTACTTACATCCTCGAGGTGGTTCAAGAATGTCCTCTTGCTGTGTGAATAATGCCGACAATAGGGCACCCTGCCTACTTTATTTTTACTTTATTATTACTAGCAAATATATGCACCCTCCGGGCGCAAGTATTTAAGTTTTAATGTAATAAAATATCGTATTAAATTAGAAAGTCTAAAGAAACTAAATAAGAATGCAGATAAAAAGATTTGAAACAGAGAGAGTATAATCAAAAAAATAGAACAATTGAAATTTACTCTTCCATCACTCTCGTCTTTCATTGTTATTTTTTCTAATTTAAGTATTTAGTTAAAAGAGGAAGTAAAGAATAAAATGACAGTTATTTTTTCTTGTTAATGGATTTCATTTAAGATTCATTGAAGAGATTTTTGCTTATATTCATTAAAATAAAACCAAACAGTTAGAAATCAATAATACTAAGCACATATTTATTAAAATCACATTTTTAATATCAATATGCAAATTAGCTTTCCCGTTCACACTGTAAACCGCAATTTTGTTGTATATATAAATATAATTGCATGTTTTTAGTATGTAGATATGGTTAACAGTATTAATGATGCAAAACAATTTTATTAATGATTGAAATTTAAATAAAAATTAATTCATGGTCAATTTAACCTCAATAACAAAGGGAATTGTGACTTGAGTAGTGATTTAGTTTCGGTTACAGACAGAAAAGCACACAATCTCCATTATAATAAGATGTCAATAAATACAAACAAAACTTTTATAATATTTTCCTATTCATTATCTGTACTTATACGATAAAATAAACTCTTGATGATCCATTGATAGTCAATATACTATGTAAAGTGATTTCCCTATCTGAGAAGTTTTGACTTTTTAGATCCCAACTCATGTTGGAATAACGGGAAATGATAAAACAGATTCAGCAGTAATATGTGTCATAAATTTCATTAAAGAAATTGACCCAAACTTTAAAATTCCGTACATATATTTAACAAAAGTCACCTCATAGGGCGTAATGGTTAGCAAGCTAGATTTGTAGACCATTGCTAGTGAGTTCGATTCTCACTGGGTGCCCCATACTTTTGGCCATGTGCCACATCTCAGCTAATCTTAGTAAAAAAAGGCACCTCATGGGGTGTTATGGTTAGCAAGCTAGTTTCGCAAACTATTGCTAGTGAGTTCGATTCTCACTGGGTGCCCCATACTTCTGAACTTTTGCACATCTAAGCTAAGCTTAGTAAAAGAGCACATCATGTGGTTGTAATTGTTACAAGCTAGTTTCGCAGACCATTGTTAATGAGTTCGATTCTCACTGGGTGCCCCATAATCTGGCCGTGTACCACATATAAGCTAAGCTTAGTAAATGACTATATATATATCTACCAACTACTCCGAAAGAGTAGGATGCAACAACAGGTCAATTTCTTAGGTTGTGTTTAACAGGATTGAATTCAGAGTTTTCCTTATCCTAGACTGATTACATAGCCAGGGTTAACGAGCCCAGTATGTCCTATTATTTTACCCATAGTTGAAGGGAGAGTAGTTGGATTCCTACCTTTCCCAAGGGTAGGAATGCAATGTGAAATGCAAACAGTCTCGTCCAGAATTTGATTTCGGGTTAACGAGTGCATTTCCTACGACTCTAACTATTAACCACGCACTTTCAAAATCCCATTTACAGACCTAAAAAACAAAAACAAATAAAAAAAAAAGATTTATCAAACAAATATTCCAACAATGTTGGAATAGTATGGTTTGGTTTGTTTTGTTTTACGGCTTATCAACCTCAGTGGGTCATTTAATGCCGATAAAGTTTTGAAATAAATCAATTCTTAATGGATAATACAATTTTTAAAAAAATACATTTTTCTATTTAACCCATAGATGGGACCCTAACATGTACTACCACTCCGGGTCAGAGTGGACCAGGGAGCAACGGTGATGAAGGGGTGTTCCACATTCCCCAAACCTTCAAAACTGGAACCTCACCATCAGATAGAGTTTAACGTCATTCCCAGGACATGTAGACCCGCAGCCACCGCCTTCTTTATCTTATGATAAAAAGGGGTTGGGGCTTGCCATAAGGGCAATAGGGTTGGGAAAATCATATAGGTGCTAGGGCTTTATGTGACCAGCCGATTGATCGCCCGTCTAGCCCAACATCATGAACTGCTCATACACCTGGGCTCAATCCTTAAGCATCACGGGTCGCCACCCACGGCCAACTGGTGGCCCCATTTGGGGAGTCGTACCTCTCTGTAGAGGTGCAATCGGTGCATTCTAACGCACCAGCCGACAGGGCGGAATGTTGGAATAGTCATGCACCGAACAAATTATTATCAATGAAGACAACACTAAGTGAATGCAACACGGGGTATAGTATATCCCGAGGGGAGGAGGGAGTTCTAGCTTGGCTGCGTATTGGCCACACAAGATTATGCAATCATTTATACTAGAACAAGAGAACCAACCACGATGTAT
>CM042150.1:107771622-107786622 GCA_023376005.1 Doryteuthis pealeii | reverse complement strand
CTCAAATGTATTAAAAGCAAGATTATATATAATTCTAGACGTAAATCAATTCAAATAAGATTATAATATGTCTAATCTTTTTATATGAGTTCTTAATCAGTTCGTTAGACTTTCTAATTTAATATAATACTCAATTACATTAAAACTTAAATAGTAATATTTTCGCAAGTGCTTCAATTTTGTTTTACATCGAATTTAGTATTTCTGAATGGTAATTGGTCGGAAAATCTGATTTTCATAAATTTCCTTTCAAAATGTAATAATTCAGAAAAAAATGCTTGTATAATTGACATTCGATTAAAAGCAATTCTTTGCACACAATACACACACACACACACACGCACGCACGCACGCACACACACACACACACACGCACACACATATATATATATGGCGCTAATACCCTTTGGAAAGGTATGAATCCATATATTCTCCCTCCAGCAATGGGTTAAATAGTAGGGCAGACTGGGCCCTTCAGCCTTGGGTTGCTAACCAGTCTAGGAGAGGGATAACTCTGAATTCAAAATTCCTGAGGTCGGTCGTTGATTGGGTTTGTGGCAACCCTTGATGCACCAATTTTTCCTATCGACTGTGCCAAAAAGTGTGGATGGTCCAACGCAAGCCTTCACCACTATAAACAAATCACTGTGTGGGTGTTCATTGTGTGTGTGAACCCTCATGCGTCGAAAATCGACGAGAGAGTCCATAATATATATATATATATGAAGATAGGAGGGTTGGAGTGAAATCCGACAGTATGAGGGGAGGTAAAAAGAAGAATGAACAAAAATGATGACTCAAATAAGTCCAAGTGGGGGAGAAATATTTTGTCCTTCTGGCGCGAAGGACTTCCTCAGTCGATGTGACTCTTTATTGAAAGCAAAATACGTACATTTGTGTTTTTAGGATAGAAAGTGAGTTTGTAGTGGAATTGAGGGGTAGAGAGAGGTTAGGGAAGAATTCCACTAGTAAGTCACGTTCTCTTCTAAAAACACAAATTTGCGTTTGAAGGACGAAATATTTCTCCCCCACCTGGACTTATTTGAGTCATCATTATATATACTAGCAAATATATGCACCCTCCGGGTGCAAGTATTTAAGTTTAATGTAATAAAATATTATGTTAACTTAGAAAGGCTAATGAAACAAATAAGATTCAAATAGAACGATTTGAAACAGAGGGGAACAAATAAAACTGCTTTCTTTCTTCCTTCCGTTTTTCAATGCTAAATTTTCCTAATTTAACTATTAGTTAAATTAGGAAGTAAAGAATAAAATTCACTTACTTGTTAATGAATTTCTTTTAGGATTTATTGAGAGATTTTTGCTCATATTCATTAGATAAAACAAACAATTAGAAATCAATAATACTAAGCACATTTTATTAAAATCAGTTTTTTAATATCAATATGCAAATTAGCTTTACTTTTCACTGAAAACTGTTATTTTGTTGTATATATAAATACAATCGCATGTTATATTTAGTAAGGCAACAGTATTAATAATGTAAACAGTTTATTATTAATTGAGTTTGAATAAAATAAAATCATGGAGAATGTGATGTAAATAACTAAGTGAATTGTGACTTGATTAGTAATATAGTTTCGGTTACAGACAGAAAAAACACAATCTCCATTATAATAAGATATATATATATATATATATATATATATATTATTATTATTATGGACTCTCTCGTCGATTTTCGACGCATGAGGCGTTCACACACACAATGAACACCCACACAGTGATTTGTTTATAGTGGTGAAGGCTTGTGTTGGACCATCCACACTTTTTGGCACAGTCGATAGGAAAGAATTGGTGCATCAAGGGTTGCCACAAACCCAAACAACGACCGACCTCAGGAATTTTGAATTCAGAGTTATCCCTCTCCTAGACCGGTTACCTACCCAAGGCTGAATAGCCCAGTCTGCCCTACTATTTAACCCATAGCTGGAGGGAGAATATATGGATTCATACCTTTCCAAAGGGTATTAGCGCTATGTGAAATGGCAACAGCTTCGTCTAGGAATTGAACTCGAATCAACGAGTCCATTTTCCACGACTCTAACCATATATATATATATATATATATATATATATATATATAAATGACATGGCAGCAAGCTGGTATAAGATAGGTATACAACAACTACCACAATACCTACAAAATGCTTCCAAACAGATACATATTCAAAGTTTAAAAGAATTTACACATTATTGACAATAAACAATAAATGTTTCTGTGATTTCTATCTTAATATTTTGAAAACATTACCTTTAAAATTTTACTGCATCTTGCACAGGAACACCAAATATTTATATATATTTAACAAAAAAGTACTCTGGGCTATAATTCTTAAATTATTTTCCAAATTACTGTATAGTATTTTTGACCCATAGCATAACTTATGTTTGTTTCCTCCTATAAACATTGACTTAGTTCTGCTTAGCAAGGATCTGAAATGCAAACTCATTTGTTCTGCGTGACTATGAATCCCAACTGATGAGCCTCGCTTCAGGATCGACCTGATTTGGAATTAAGAAACTCTCGAAAAATGCGATCAAAACTCTAGACTCACACTGGCAGAACTGCAAGAGGAAAATGATGTTATCATTTTCCTCTGGGACATTCAGACATATCAGTGTAGAGAACAAAGGCTGAGATAGCAACAAAGAAAGGAATCCCTGTACCGGGCCAAAAACCAGAAGTCTCAGACTCACCAGAGAATAACCAATAAGTTGAGAAATGCTCTTAGCGTCAAATTCTATTAAATATAACTCGGTTGAAGTTCCGTCTAAAGTCCCAATAGTCGAAGAATGTTAGTAAAAAGCTAAAATTCAGAGAGAATAACAAAGCATTTCAAAGAGAAGCAAAACTTCAAAATTGATGCGAGTATCTGACACGTATCTTATCAAAGTGTCCGTAATGTTCATTTAAAATATATATATATATATATATATATATTATATATATATTTATACATATATATTTGTCGAAACTTGGACTTTCTCCACCAGACAAAAGGAAATACTTAAAAAAGATTCAGGAGAAAGCTCTAACCGCATCAGAGTGGATATGGCAGTCCTATATTGTGACATCAAACTGACAAAGTTTGGTGGTATCGTGAGATACTGCTGGGGCGCTCTGGGTAAGTGGTAATGATGCTTCGGCCCCGGAACCATGCCTGAACCCAGAGTCATCATCTGATGAAGGCTTTGTTGGTTGCAATGCTACTGTGTAAATAGCAGTCATTGTATGAAGATCATTGTGTGTGTGTGTGTGTGTGTGTGTGTGTGTGTGTGTGTATTCAGATTGTATTAGGGGGCACCTTACTAAACAGCAGTTATATAGTGATTTACCACTCATCTCACAAACCATAAATGTAATATATAGTAACTCGGATAGTGAAGACACAGAGTCAATGTCATTTGGTGATAAACTTAAATCAAGTCCGTTGACTCCGTGTCTATGTGATTCTACTGATATATATGCTCTATCACTGACACTGGCCATCCTTTATTTATAAATCTAGAAAACTACATTATCTATCAATCTATCTTACGCTCTCTCCCTCTGTCTGTCTGTATATCTGTCTGTCTCTCCTCCTCTCTCTCTCTCCCCCCTCTCTCTCTCTCTCTATATATATATATATATATATATATATATTAAAAGGAAGAAAAAACTCAACACCGTTATTCCATAATAAATTTATTTCGACCAAAATATAATATATATATACTAAAATAAATATGGCATTGACCCTATTATAAAGAACACGCGATTATAAACCAAGTGATAAATCCTGCCCTGTCAGTATGGAGAAAGAATTGGCTATATATATATATATATATATATATATATATATATATATATATATACACACACACACACACACACACACACACATATATATATATATATATATATATATATATATATATATATATATATATATATAATTTCAGGGTACAAATGGGAAGGATTTCAGATATTGACTTACTGAAATATGTTGCAACATACTCTTAAAGAATTGTTTGTGTACTAGTCTTGTTTATGAGACATATAGATAATTCACATCTACACTCGTCTAAATAAATTATATCTTAAAGACATACACATATATTTGTTTGCACGTAACAATGTATATTGTTTATGCATACATATGGGTAAACACACACACACACACACACACACACACACACATATATATATATATATCCGCCCTGTCGGCTGGGGCGTTAGAATGCACCGACTGCACCTCTGCAGAGGGATAAGACTCCCCCCGATGGGGCCACCAGTTGACCGTGGGTGGCGACCCGTGATGCTTAAGGATAGAGCCCAGGTGGATGAGCAATTCATGACATGCAATACTCCACTTTGGCCCTATCTTGGGCTAGACGGGCGGTCGGAGTGGCCCCCTTCGGTCAATCGGCTGGTCACGTCAAGCCCTAGCACCTATATGATTTTCCCAACCCTATTGCCCTTATGGCAAGCCCCAACCCCTTTTTAATCATATGGGTGCTAGAAGGCGGTGGCTGCGGGTCTAAATGTCCTGGGAATGACGTTAAACTCTATCTGATGGTGAGGTTTCAGTTTTGGAGGTTTGGGGAATGTGGATCACCCCTTCATCACCATTGCTCCCTGGTCCACTCTGACCTGGAGTGGTAGTACATGTTAGGGTCCAATCTATGTATTTATAAAAAAATTGTATTATCCATTAAGAATTGATTTATTTCAAAACTTTATCGGCATTAAATGACACACTGAGGTTGATGTGCCGTAAAACAAAACAAACCAAAGTTATATATATATATATATATATATATATATATATATATATATATATATATATATATATAAGAAAGTGTCAGCTGTGCCAGTTAAAATTTATGACGGTGATGATACTTTCTCTCATTTAAAAATATTTTTTTCTTTTTGCAATTATTCTTGAGATATTTTCCTCAGGAAATACACATAATTTGTTTCTAATATTTGTAGTGTTTTTTCGTCTTTTTTTTAACTATTTGCCCTTCAATTTGTGGGTTAGGATTTGTTTCCTTCAGTTTAAATGAATGCTTCAAGAGAGTAGTTTATATTATAATATATATATATATATATATATATATCTTTAAAAGTAAGGAAAAACTCAACACTGTTATTCCATAATAAATTTATTTCGACTTGGGGAGCTTTGGTAAATCACCTTAGATTTATAAAGGTCCCAATTTTGGTCGAAATAGATTTATTATGGAATAACGGTGTTGAGTTTTTCCTTTCTTTTAAAGATAAATATTGCTCTGTACATAATCTAAAAAGATTCTTATACATTGAGCTCTCTGTAGTGATTTGAAGATTCACTGTATTTATACATACTGGATCATACAATTATAATACAGTGTCTCTTAGAAATCACATATAGATTCATCCCTTACTACCAAGTTTTGGATACTCTCATCTATATATATATATATATATATATATATATATATATATACGTTGATGTAGGTTTGTTGCTTCTGTTTCCTTGTGTACATGTTCTTAAGTGAACATCAATAATGAACTTCATCTTGATTCTCCATCTGTGTCCGGGATGTAATTTTCATCTACCTTGTATAGTTGTTGTCGTAGCAGACTGGTGGACTCGCATTTGCTTTTTTATGTGGTGCTGTTTCCAGGATCTGTTCACGACAGCACGTAGCTTCCTTGTGTAATTTCCATCTAACTTTTTCTCTAACCATTTCGTTAGATACTAAGTGGTGTAGATATACAGTAGCGCTGAATCGGCTAAATCTTAGAAGTATTCACGTTTTATCTTATCAGGAGAAAATTATTCCCGCCATTTAATAACTGTCGGTACTGCATATCGTCCATTTAATAAATGAACGCGGTTATATTATTAGACATTTACGCAATTTAACTTAATTTTTCTGGCCCTATAATGTTGGTTCTTTCGTTCTTTTCTTAAAGACAGCGATAGAATTGAGATCCATAAATATTGGCACTTTGAAAGAGGTTAACTTGGCCAGCCAGCCTCAGGGCAGAGCGACTGTTTAAGATTTCATTCTTTTTAGAATTATAATTAAAAATTGAATTTTTTCCCCCAAAAGAGTGGTGGGGGGTGTACACAAAATGAATTTCTTACACCCACTCTCTGTCTCTGTCACTATCCGTCTGTCTGTCCCCATCCCCCCTCTCTCTCTCTCTCTCTCTCTCACACACTCTTTCTCTCTCTCTCTCTCTGTATGGACTGAGTGTGGGCGTGTTGGTGACTATTGCTTCTTTCTTCTGTTGCATCTCTGTCTGATTGACATGCACCCAGGGCTATAATAAACAAGGACTCCCCCCAACATACCCCAGTGCATGTCTGCGGCTATTACAATATCCTATTATTTCATTATTCATTGATTACGTCTAACGCCCAAAGAACGTTCGGGATTTTATTGTTAATTAAAAAAAAATATTAAAAAATAACAAAATGGTAGAGATGGTAGTGAAGCAATAAAAAGAAAATCGGTTAATATAATTTAAATGATATAATTGAAGACACGAACAAACGCCACAATATGTCGTGAAGTTTATGAAGCTGTAATTTCTGTGCAACACTAGATATTTATAACAACCCTTTCGACCCGGGTAGGATGTGACGCAAAGTCACAAATATGGGCCATCCAGCGAGGAACAAACTTACTATTCAGAAGTAATGGATCTGCGAGACTATCTTGTAAGCATTACACCTCGATGGTTTGTGTTATTTTGCTTGTTTTGTTTTACGGCATATAAATCCTTGGAGGCGCGTGGTATAAGAGTCGTAGGAAATGGACTCGTCGAACCGAGTTCAAATACTGGATAAGGCTATTTGCATTTCACATAGCGCTAATACCCCTGGGAAAGCTATGAATCCGGCTATATTTCTTCCAGATATGGGTAAATAGTATGGCAGACTGGGCTCTTCGACCCTGGTTAGGTAACCTGTCTAAGAGAAGTAAAACACTGATTTCACCCTAGTTAAACTCCGCTTAAGAAATTGACCCTGTGTCGCATCCTTCTCATGCAGAGGGGTTGGTAAATATATTGTTGGAGTTTTTTGGTTATAAGGCGTCTGGTAAAAGCCCACTTCTACTTATAGACTCGCCGATAACCATGTGACCAACCTATTGGCCAACCACTGGCAGTACTCTGCTGCTGATATTAATATTTATACTGGCTGTTCTGGTCATACCTACGCACAATGCTTTGAACCTTCGTGGACGACGGAACATAGGATTATATCACTGGACCTTTGACACTACGTAGGATTCCATAACGCAGGACTTATTCACTTACCAAAGGATTCTAGAGCTCGAGACTTACTTACTTTAAGTTCTTTTTAAACTGGCCAAGGATGGCAGTCATAAACTTAACATATATATAAACCCTTTTCGGGTCATCTAATGGTGAATCAAGTCATTCAGATATTTTGTTGCTTACAGTACCTGCTGTTGCTTAAATGGTCAGCCATCTTTGTTTTGAATAGGCTCATCGTTGATTTAGTGGGAAACGGTGCTTTCAACATGACTTGATCATAAGCTGGTTTTGTTTGGTTTACGGCACATCAAGCTCGGTGGGTTATTTAATGCCATTTGATATAGACATAATAATCATTCTTTGTAGAAAGATATAAACTGGTCGATGACACTCATCCACCGCCTAATATGATAAAATATTGTTTGCCATGAGAGCAATTAGAAGAACTAGCAGGACCTGGGGATATACCACAGTATGATAGTTTAATGATTGCAATGTTTGATATGTTGACGTTATAGATATGCTTACTTAAGAGCTATTGCCAAATAATTGAATATGTAAAAAGTATAATAATCTTTATTTAACTCTCTCTCTCTCTCTCCTCTCCCTCTCCCTCTCTCTATCTCTCTCCCTCTCTCTTTCTTTCATTCTTTTCATCTTTTCAATATGTTCGATTGAAACAGATTAGCGTTATCTATCTCTATATTTAATGGCAGTCGATTACACGTGTGTGTTTTTTTTGAGATTAAAAAACACACACACGTGTAATCGACTGCCATTAATCAATATCTTGATTAATCCAGCAGATTTAACCCTGAACATCCTTATGGCCAAACTCGAGTAGATTATTACCGTGTACTTTTATGTTAATAGATTTGCTCTACTAACGCATTGAGCACTTTATATTTGTTATATCGCTGTCTTATCATTGTGAAACTTGAATCAACTAACTGCTGTGACCATTTTCACCGGTAAGTCACTTTTTCCAAAATACCATATATATATATATATATATATATATATATATATATATATATATATATAGAGAGAGAGAGAGAGAGAGAGAGAGAGAGAGAAAGCTTTCTTCTCCTTGGCTGGTTATCTAACAGAGGTTAAAAAGCCCAGCCACCCTAATATTTACAACTAGCTGATGGGAGAATTGTAGAATGCATCACTTTCCCTATGTTATGAGTGCTATGCGAAATGCATAGTCCAGGATTTGAACTCGTGTTTCCGATTCCATTTCCTACGACAGTAGCCATTACACCACGTACCTTTCATATGAAACTGCAATGCGTCGAGTTATGTGTACACTATGGAGATAAACATAAATGAAAAGAACTGCAAAAATTTTTGTTTTCTATGATGCAATCATCTCATGATTTCATCTTCAAATCTCTGGCAATGTTTAGTCTACGATTCTCACACTAAAGATAATATTTAAAATCGAGCATTATTTATTTATACTTTATAGGAAGTAGTGTACATAACGAACCGGGTTTAGCTCAATTGGTAGAGCGCCCGACTTGTAACCATGGGGTTCTGGGTTTGATACCAACCCTCGCCAACTCAGCGTATGAGTAGCACAGGGAAAGCATTGTAAACCACCATTATTATTGTGACCAGTATTTTCTTTTACTTATTATTGCAACCCACTTATATACCATCATGATCATCTCATGCTTATAACACGGATTTCCATGAAAATCTCCCACACCCACACACACCACTCTCTCTCTCTCTCTCTCTATATATATATATATATATATATTATATATATATATATATATTGTTGTCTCCCTTTGTCTCTGTATCTGTCACACACACACACACACACACACACACACTTATGTTTCTCTCATGTTCTCTCTCTCTCTTCTCTCTCTCTCTCTATCTATCTCTCGTTG
The DNA here is from genome assembly GCA_023376005.1 of Doryteuthis pealeii. Lineage (NCBI taxonomy): Eukaryota > Metazoa > Mollusca > Cephalopoda > Myopsida > Loliginidae > Doryteuthis > Doryteuthis pealeii. The sequence continues at coordinate 107,777,427 of CM042150.1, read as the reverse complement.
TCTCTCTTTGTTTCTGTCTCTGTCTCTGTCTCTGTCACACACACACACACACACTTATGTTTCTCTTATGTCTCTCTCTCTATCTCTATCTAACTATCTCCACCCGTAAATATGGAATCAGAAAAACATATCAACCAGATGATTTTTATTGTAAATTATATATATATATATATATATATATATATATATATATATATATATATATATATATTATATGGGGGGTATGTGTGTGTGTGTGTTCTGTTAAAATAGAAACACCAATATCATCGGTGACAGCTGTTCCAACGTTGAGCCAAAGGGTTTACGGATAAACAATTATCTATAAATATAAAAGAAAGAGTCTCTACTAGTGTCTGTCTGTCTGTCTGTCTGTATGCCTGTGGCTTTGTTTATACAAAGACCGATCCCAAGTCATTTTATAAAATCGAGCATTATTTCATTTATACTTTATTGGAAGTAGTGTACATAACGATTCGGACCGGTTTAGCTCAATTGGTAGAGCGTCCGACTTGTAACCACGGGGTTCCGGGTTTGATACCGACACTCGCCAACTCAGCGTATGAGTAGCACAGGGATCTCTGCGGTAAAGTGAGAAGCTGATGGCAGATGTGGCGCTACGCCTCAGACACCAAAACAATCTCTTTGGTCTAGCGTTAGTCTAAAGGGGATACCCTCCCTCGATGTCTGGCTGATACCGACTTTAGGCCACCCCGACGACTTTACTTACTTCTTTAACTCAGTCACACAAAACACACTCTCACTCACTCACTGATTATTTCTCTCTTTTGTAACCTGGCTATGACGAGAAAGAAGAACACATGTATATATATATATATATATTATTATAATGTAGATTGTGTGTTTTTCTGTCTGTAACCGAAACTATATTCCTACTCAAGTCACAATCCCTTAGTTATTGACATCACATTCTCCATGATTTTATTTTTATTTAACCTCAATTATTAATAAAATTGTCTTACATTATTAATACTGTTAACTATGTCTACATACTGACAACATGCAATTATATTTATATATACAACAAAATAGCGGTTTACAGTGTGAACGGGAAGGCTAATTTGCATATTAATATTTAAAAATCGAATTTAATAAATATGTGCTTAGTACTATAGATTTCTAATTGTTTGGTTTTATTTTAATGAATATAAGCAAAAATCTCTTCAATGAATCTTAAATGAAATCCATTAACAAGATAAAATAACTGTCATTTTATTATTTACATCCTCTTTTAACTAAATACTTAAATTAGAAAAAATAACAATAAAAGACGAGAGTGATGGAAGAGTAAGTTTCAGTTATTCCATTTTTTATTATACTCCCTCTGTTTCAAATCTTTTATTATACTCCCTCTGTTTCAAATCTTTTTATCTGTATTCTTATTTAGTTTCATTAGCCTTTCTAATTTAATACAATATTTTATTACATTAAAACTTAAATACTTGCACCCGGAGGTGCATATATTTGCTAGTGTGTATAATGAACCCAATTACCTAACTTTATTATCACTGTGACTGCTTTACTTCATTATTGTGTTGGAATTACATTCCAAATGTTATTCGATTTCTTACAAGCTTTTCCCGTTATGTGGTAGTGTTACGTAGCCGTTCGTCACGGTACCAAATAGATATACGTTGTATACTTCCTATGTCTTATTCTTCTCGTCTATTCTTCTGGCCGTCTTCTGATCGTCTAGTCTTCTATCTTCTATCTTCTATCTTGGTCTTCTAATGGTCTCGTCTGGTCTTTCTTATCTGGGGATTCCGTGTCTGGTTCTGCTGGGGATCATTTCTTATCAGAAGCCTTGTGTCATTGTTAGCTTTTAGAAATAACAAGACTTCGATTTACCTTTGATGTTATTTTATTCTGGAACCCCAAGACCAGACAAATGCGCGCGGAGAGTCACATCTTGCTAGCTTCAGTCCTAACTCTCAACTGACTAACTGCAACTCTTACTGCAACTAACTGAGTTGCCCACCTTAAACCGGAAAGGGCTTTCTATCGGGGTTCCGTTCTCACGATTCTATCCCCAGAAAGCAAGGTGAGAGTGAGGTCAAGCATTGTCACTCACTCTCAAAGCCATCAGCTGTACTGATTGCCATAAGGATTTCTATACTACCTTAAAAAGTAATAGGGATCCAATTAATATGTAACAGTAGTTGACATTGCTGGCAGCCTTATAAAATTAATAGTGCTAAAGTTAAAAATTATCTTACACTCTTTAGTCTCGACAAGGTAACATGCACAGTTGCTTCACCTATCTACGTGACAGCGGGTCTTTTAGCCCCAGAAATCTGATATCGCACAGCACCCAAGAACACAACTTCAACATGAAAGGTTTTTTTGTTTCTCTTTAAACAGAACTTTATCTGCCAGAATACTCAGAAGAGTCCTGGAGACCTGAGGAGACTTGCTGTCACTCAGACTCCAGTGAAAGACCATCAGTTAATGTTGATGTGAAAAACTCAACAGGAGTAAATACTAATAATAATATGGAAGAGATACCAATCTTAGTTGCAACCCTTGCAACATTCCCGATGAACTTGGACAAGAAATAGGGTGAACTGGAGAATAGAGGAAAAATTGAAACCACTACAAATCTACTAAAATCGGGTCGGATATTTAGAAGAGTCCAAGAGATTTAAGGGGGTTTGGTATACCAAAGACTCCAATGAAAAACCACCTGTTACATATGGCGTGAAACGTTCCCAATAATCATAATAATAATTATGAGTATAATTTGCACATGGTTACATGTATTCCAATCTCATAGTAATTATTTTGCACACCGTTATATGGGTTCAACTGTTTCGATCTAATACTAATAATCTTCACACGTTTATATGGATTCAAATATTTCGTGCTATTATATGATTTTAATCAAGATTGAGCCAACTCTTCATTGAATATCAAGTCTATGAAATTAGCAAAGCCGTTCACTCTTAGCAATATCTCATCTATTGGAAATGCTGTCGACATGGACTTTTATAGACAGGTTATCGACCAAATGGAAATATTATCTCTGATAAAATAAAAAGGGAATTTTTCCAAATATTCACCGAGTCAGTACAACTGTATGGCTACATTACTTGGACTCTAACGAAGCGCTGTGAGAAAAGCTTAGATGGATACTACCTCCCGCATACCTCCCATAACATTACAGCCCCATCGGTTGGGGCTTCAGAATACATCGACTGAACCTCTACAGATGGGTATGATGCTCTCCAATGGAGCCATCTTATAGTAAATCTATTTAGTTGTAGCTTCTTTGAATAATAATTAATATATCTTATATTTACTAGCAAATATATGCACCCTCCGGGTGCAAGTATTTAAGTTTTAATGTAATAAAATATAACAAATTAGAAAGGCTAATGAAACTAAATAAGAATGCAGATAAAAAGATTTGAAACAGACGGCAGGTATAATCGATAAATAGAACAACTGAAACTTACTCTTCCATCACTCTCGTCTTTCATTGTTATTTTTTAAAATTTAAGTATATAGTTAAAAGAGGAAGTAAATAATAAAATGACAGTTATTTTTTCTTGTTAATGGATTTCATTTAAGATTCATTGAAGAGACTTTTGCTTATATTCATTAAAATAAAACCAAACAGTTAGAAATCAATAATACTAAGCACATATTTATTAAAATCAATTTTTTATATCAATATGCAAATTAGCCTTCCCGTTCACATTATAAAACCACTATTTTGTTGTATATATAAATATAATTGCATGTTATTAGTATGTGGGTATAGTTAACAGTATTAATAATGTAAAGCAATTTTATTAATAATTAAGGTTTAAATTAAAATAAAATCATTGAGAAAGGGACATTAATAACTAAGGAAATTGTGACTTGAGTAGTAATATAGTTTCGGTTACAGACAGAAAAACACACAATCTCCATTATAATAAGATATTAATCTTAATAATACATTAATTGGTTATGAATCTTATGGAAGCCTTTCTCCAGATATTCATCTTTTTTATTCAGAGGATTTTTCTTATCCGGGAATCTAATTATCTAACTTATAAACACAAGAAACACTGATCTGTTAAACTTAATTAAAAAAACAAAAAAAAAACATTACAATAAATTATTTTTTAAAAACTCAACACTAACGAAAGAAACTTAGAAGAGGATATCAAGAGCTTGTGCAAGAAGGCTGTGGGTGAGGGTCTCCTGAGGTCGGATGTCGGGGGTTTATTGCCAACTCAACCTCGGCATTTTTGTCTAAACTTGGACTTTCTCTATACCAGACAAGAGCAAATACTTAAAAAAGATTCAGGAGAAATCTCTAACCGCATCAGCGTGGATATGGCAGTCCTATATTGTGACATCAAACCGACAAAGTCTGGTGGTATCGTGAGATACTGCTGGGGCGCTCTGGGTTAGTGGTAATGATGCTTCGGCCCCGAAACCATGCCTGAACCCAGAGTCATCATCTGATGGAGGCTTTGTTGGTTGCAATGCTACTGTGTACATAGCAGTCATTGTATGAAGATTATTGGGTATGACGTTAAACTCTATCTGATGATGAAGTTTTTTAGTGTGTCCCTTCATCACCGTTACTCTCAATCTACGCTGAGCCGAAGTGGTAGTACCTGTTAGGATCCCATCTATGGGTTAAATAGAAAAAATGAATTTATAAAGTTTTAAAAAATTGAGTTTTTAAAATTGACTACCCATCAGGAATAAATAAGAATAACCATTTGCGGCATAATATAACCCAACAAGGGTTGACATGCTGTAAAATTCAACCAATGTACCCATCACATAACCTACTCAAATAAGATGAATAAATCACGGTTGACATTACCGGAGAAGAAAGGACGAACACATAGGTGAATCTGACCTTTGAACATCAACACATGGATACAGCAGTTTCGGCCGACTAGAAGAAAATCATTTTCACCAGTTCTATGCGGACATGCGATGCAATCTAGACGACTTATAAAGAGCAATGACTGACAGAGGGGGAAGGTGAGAAATAATCAAAAGAATTCGTGCAGTCAAAACACTATTTGGTAAAATAATTAAATGAATTGAAGTATCTATTTTAAAACAAATAAGTTATATTTATTTATAAGATATCAAGTATTTCTAACTCGGGTGGGGATTGCTATAATTAGGCAACACCTGTCCCCTCGATTTAACGGGGCACGGTTGGGTTTATTGCCCAGTGCCTGAGACGACCCACTTGATGGGGAATGCTGACGGGATCAACGCGATTATTCACCCGCCATCCATGAGATTCGGTTTGTGGGTAGTCTCACAATAATATATCCTTGTGACAAACCGTACACATGGGGTAAGAGGTAAATAATAAGTATTTCTAACTAATGTTAATAATTTGCAAAGAGATCTATTTGACTACTAGAAGAGAAGATAACGTATATATTATGACCCTGGTTCAAAGTGAACCTGGGAGTAATTGCAATGAATATATACTCCTGACTCCTACGAGCTTCAAAACTCATGTCTCACCACCACTGGATGAAGTTTAATGCAATAACCAGGAGACAATTGTTCTGGGGAGTCTTACATTAAGCCTAGGATATAAGCTGCTTATTGTAGTCCTAATCGATAGGGCAACAACACACACACACACACACACACTCACACACACACACACATACATATATATATATATATATATATATATATATAAGAGTGGCCTATAAGGTTCATAGGCTGAAAGTTCATATGATGCAGTCATATGTGCTGATGATGACCTTTTTTTTTACAATTGGCCAACAAGTACTGAAACATCGATGG
>CM042150.1:107759122-107764122 GCA_023376005.1 Doryteuthis pealeii | reverse complement strand
AACCTCATAATCCTTGATGTTATTTCAGTGAAATGGACGAATGAGAAGATACAAGCAAAGATAGAAGGAAGAGAGAGAGAGAGAGAGAGAGAGAGAGAGAGAGAGAGAGAGAGAGAGAGAGAGAGAGAGAGAGAGAGATGGGGGCATAAGATGACGGATACATTTTATTATCAACAACCACGGAATTTACATGGGTCCGGATAAGACTACTACTACTACTACTACTACTAATAATAATAATAATAATAATAATAATAAAAATTTGACCATACAACAAAATGATATATACATAAACCAGAATCTGTTCTTGTGAATGAAACTAATATAATTCTCTGGGACTTTGAGATAAAAATTGATCCCCCTATTCCAGCCAGGAGACCAGACCTAGTGTTGATTTAAAAAAACAAGCACGAGTCAACTGGTGGACTTTGCGGTCCCAGCAGGTCACAGGGTGAAGTTGAAGGAAAATGAAAAGATGGACAAATACCTGGATCTTGCCAGAGAATTGAAAAGGCTGTGGAACATGAGTCGTCAACGTGATACCAATTGTAGTTGGTGCACTTAGAATGGTCCCAATAAACATGGAAAAAAGACTGGAGGATCTAGAAATCAGAGGAAGAATCGAGACCATCCAGACTACTGCATTGTTGCAATCGTCTAGAACACTCCGAAGATTCCTGGAAACCTGAGGAGACTTGTTATCACACAGCCTCTAGTGAAATATGGGAAAAACTGATAAGGAGTGAAAATAATAATAATAATAAACGTCTTTTTTTGACAAAGCTAATTTTGGCATAAAGCCGTGTTAAGAAAGCGAAACTTGCTTTCTAATTGAAACATCAATCCTAGACGATGCTAATCTACATCAAAAGACAGAGAAAAAAAAAAGAGATTATTATCAAGGTCTGAAGATCAAAATCTGATGAAAGTCAACCACTAAAACGTGTCATTGAACCTGTCGGCAAAATCAAGAGGGGACATTACAAATACTTTGAAGAAATACCCACAAAACCATCGACAAAAAAAGAATTAGAAAAAAAAGTATTTCCCTCTTTTTTGCAGCTGCATATATCACCATGAATTATTTTCTATATTAAAACAACCCGGTTTTATGTTTTGATTTTGTTGGTTTTCTAAGCCAGGGAATAATAATACGAATTGGGGAGGTTGCACATGAAAACAACTTGGACATGGTTAAGAAACAGAAACCTCAGGATAGAAACTGAATCGCTCTGTAACGTTCAAGGTTATAATATTTGGTATAACTTGTTGAAATGAACAAACTCCGACAAGGGTGTTAAACATAACATGGACTTTAATACAGGCACATGGAATAACATATAACATGAAACACACATACAAGGAAATAAGATATAATAAAAGGATACATTCATGAATGGAAATACAATAAGGATGTATACAAGAGATACCTAAATGTACATATAAAATATAGAAGGAGTTATGGATAGTTCATAAGATTGAAGTCACTTACTGACTTAGTTCGTACGTGAAGGATAGAGAGCCCCACCAAAGTTAGGTGTAGACACAAATGTCTAACCCATGTTGTCCAGTCCGAGAAGAAGGAGAAAAATTGTGTGAAAGAGTATGAATCAGGCGCTTAAATACAACAGACCCCTGGTGGTCAAAACGGGAACCCAGGGGGAAGATAACTCTTCCAGACCCAAGAGAAGACAATCCCCAACAGCTGATAATTACTGCACAAAATAGTGTCATAAGAACAAATTATATCAATGCCAAAATTGATAAGGCACAACATAACAGCAAATGTAAAGTGTGTGGTAACAGATATGAGACCAATAACCATGTATTAAGCGAATGTAGCAAACTAACTCAATGAGATTACAAAGCTATTTTGACCACACCACAAAATGGTATATGCATAAACCAGATTCTGTTCTTGGGAATAAAATGCATAAACTTCTCTGAGATTTTGATATTTAAGATGGATCACCTTATCACAGCTAGAAGATCAGACCTAATATTGATTAAAAAAAAAAGAACTGGTCTTCTGGTAGATTTTGCAGTTCCAGCAGATCACAGAATGAATATGAAGAAAAACAAAAAGATATAGTAATACTTGGACCATGTCAGAGAATTGAAAAAAAACTGGGAAATATGAGAAGAGAAAAACTAGACAAACTATTATTTGTTTTAGTACTTAAATGTCATAGTTCTTTAGTGACAACAGGTCACATACACACAGAGATCAATAGACGTTTCATATATATATATATATATATATATGTGTGTGTGTGTGTGTGTGTGTGTGTGTGTGTGTCAAGGAATACACCGTAAAGTGCCCCTGACCAGATCGTCAGTAATGTAATCCCAAGGACATTAAGCGTTTCGGGGCTTGTAACATCATAAACTTTCACCTGGATGACCCAGCTAGTGTTCATCAGACGCCAGTTTGTGATCAGGAAACAAGATCTCAGCAGGAAATAAAGCATATGGTGGACATTGAGACATTTTATGCTGAGAACTACCAATCAATTATATATAATATATATATATATATATATATATATATATATATATATACTTACTTGTTTTTAAAATTTCCTCTTTTCAACGGGATTGTCCTGTTGCACAGGTACATGACGATGATAATGATAGTGAAACTATATTGTTATAATGTTAGAATATAGAAATAAATTAGACGGCATATATAAATAAGAAAATTAAAAGTATATAAAAGATAAATCTATTTGTAAATGGACTTCCAATATATATATATATATATATATATATATATATATATATATATATATATATATATATATATAATAAAATAAATATATAAAGGTTTTACATATCTATTTATTTGATGACAAAGGAACAGTCACAACCGTTCGGTTTCATGCATGCATAAGTGAAAACAATCGTCAGGTAACGTTGATTCAAATCGAACAACGTCACCTGAAGATTGTTTGCACTCACGCATGCATGAAACCGAACGGTTGTGACTGTTCCTTTGTTATCAAATAAATAGATATGTAAAACCTTTATATATTTATTTTATTATATCATATAACAGCTCTATTTTTATATTGAGCACACTTCCTATAATACTGCATTTTGACACACCGGTCCAGTAAAAGCTGAAACAGTGACAATCCCACTATATATATATATATATATATATATATATATATATATATATATATATAGTTATTAACTATTAATTAGAAAACACTCGCTTTACATTTCCATAAAAAAACAAAGTCCTTTTTTAACCTGGACACCTCCGCAATTCCAAAATAGTTTATTTAATTCTCTTTAAAAAAATTAATTTTCCTTCTCTCTTACATCTTCCCTCTTCACTGCTGAGGTGACACCATCAACATTCACCAAAACATTCCAATAATTCTCTCAGCCAAGTCGGACTAAATTCTATTCTAATTTTCTATCTGTACATGATATACGCAATTACCTTTTCTGTGCGTTGGAATGCCTCGTCAGCGAAATATTTCCTGGGTTGTTCAAATATTATGGGTCTTCATAACATCGTACTTTCTATCCCAGGATTCCAGCCAAGATCAATCAATTCCAAGCCAGTATAGTTAAATTCCCCCATGGCTGTCCGAATTCAAGAACAAGTTATTTTGACCAATCGGAATTAGTATAAGTCTTTACTTATGATTAATACTATTTAATTATTCAGAAGAATTAATCGTACAGTTATTGTAATATATTAATAATTTGAAGGCAATTACAATGCGTGTAAAAAATAAAAACGAAAAGATGTTATTTTTTGTCTTATCGATTTCAAAGAAAACTTTATCTTCAGAGACGAATATCAGAAATGAACGTGCTTAAATTTTTTTTGCGTGGTTATACTTTTTTTTCTTTTTTCTTCTTTTTTTTTCCTCTTCTTCTTTTTTCTTTCTCCTTCCTTCCCCCTTTTTTATGTTATGAATGAAATGGGCGAATAACTGTAATTTCTAATTTCTTAAGCACGTTCATTTCTGATATTCGTCTCTGAAGATAAAGTTTTCTTTGATATCGATAAGACAAAAAATAACATCTTTTTGTTTTTATTTTTTATACGCATTGTAATTGCCTTCAAATTATTAATATATCATAACATACTTAACAATGCTTCAAGCAAATTACCAATTACTTTTACTGTTATTGTTTTATACAATGAGCAATATTGATATTATTTGGCCCCAAGATATTTAAAAAAAAATTATTGCTCACTTTCACTTCCATTTAGGATTTCTGGTCTATGAATTTGAAAAGTGTATCTATGTATCTCTTGGAGGCACTTGATGTAATGTTTATCGTTGTAAAAATGGTTTTGGTGACCCGAGTTTAAATTCTGGACAAGGCTGGTCACATTTCATATTGCGCTAATGCCCTTTGGTGAAGGTATGCATCCAACTATTTTCTCTACAGCTATGGGTAAATAGTAGGGCAAAATGGGCTCTTTAACCACACAATAATGAAAATTCTAATTTAAAACCAGTTAAACTCCGCTTAAGAAATGTTTGCGTGTGTCGCATCCTGCTCATTCGGAATTGGTAATTATATACACACCTACACTATTCCAACCAATAAATTAAAAAGTATACACAGGTGTGTATATATAACAGTACACCTATTGTATAGGTATACAGACAATACATATCCTAACTACCAGAACATATACAAACACACGTCTTATACAAACAAAATATATAGATATGAAGATGAAGATGGTCTATAAACATCATCAAACCAGTCGGAATTAAACAGATCAGAGCTCTAAGACGGTCTAGCAAATCTGATCCTCATTTGACCAATCCTACCAGACCCAGAGAGAAAGAAGATACGAGGAAAATTTAAAAACAGAAAAAAATTACTATACATATATATATATATATATATGTGGACGTAGGGGAGAAAATAACAGCTTTTAAAAAAAATTTAAGAACCTGAAACACCTGTCATGTCGAATTAAATAAGAAGTGTCTTAGAAACAAAACTCATACCAT
>CM042150.1:107749122-107756622 GCA_023376005.1 Doryteuthis pealeii | reverse complement strand
AGAGAGAAAGTGTATGTGTGTGTGTGTCTGTGAGAGAGAGAGAGAGAGAGAGAAACAGATAGACATATAAAGAGAGAGTGTGTGTGTGAAGAGAGAGAGAGAGAGAGAGAGAGAGAGAGAGAGAAAGACATACACAGACAAATAGAGACAGATAAAGGGAGAGAAAATGTGTGTGCGTGTGTGTGTGTGTGTGTTGTGTGTGAGAGAGAGAGAGAGAGAGAGAGAGAGAGAGAGAGAAACAGACAGACATATAATGAGAGAGAGGGTGTGTGTGAGAGAGAGAAAGACAGACACAGACAAATAGAGACAGATAAAGAGAGAGAAAGTGAGAGAGAGAGATTGTGTGTGTGTTTGAGTGATATATATATATATATTATATATATATATATATATATAGACGAAGTGGATAGAGAGATATAACCTGACTTAGCTAGCAAACTAGCTAATAAAATAGGATTAGCTAGTTCGATAGCTAAGTTAGTTCAAATCTCTGGACTTGCTTCGTCTATCTCTCCCCCCTCTCTCCCCTCTCTCTCTTACCAAGAAAGATGACCGAACCAAAAGGGACAGATGGTGAGATAGTGTCAAAGAAATATGTGCTGTCGACACGTTTTGATTATGATGATGCTGATGCCATAGATCACCCTGAAAGTAATTAATGCACCAAATTTGATTCTACTTTTAAGGAGAACAATAACAGCGTTGGATAGAGCAAGTTTTCAGCTACAAAATGATATTTTACCACATAGTCACTTCCCTTGACTATGTACATTTTTTAAAACTGTTATTAGCAATGTACAATATCCTGTTGACGGCGCACATAAAAATGCGATCCAACATATGCGATGCTTCACTGACTATTGTTTTAGTTTCCCCCAAGCCTTTAGTCGTGATCATACGTCTTGTCACAAATGCAGATGTAGTCGAGAAAAATGTTACTTACATCCTCGAGGTGGTTCAAGAATGTCCTGATATATTTGCATAAATTCTCTTTCCCTGTCTGCTAGTGTATAGCTACTTGGTATTCCAGTCTAAAATGTACACTATCCCAAAGTTTGTCTCGTATCTACGTCGAAATTTACATCACACAGTTATTTGGGCGTAATTCTCCTAATCACTTTTCTTTTTGTGAATTTGTTGTGGCGAAGGAGCCGACACGATTGGCTTCAAGTATTTCTATCTCATACAAATGCCCTTTGAAAAGGTATGAATCCAAATATTCTCCCTTCATCTATGGGTAAATAGTAGCGCTGACTTGGCACTTTGACCTTGGTTAGGCAACCTGTCTATGAGAAGGAAAACTTTGAATTTAAACCTGTTAAACACTATTTGTGTCGCATTCTCTTCGTAGCGTCGGGTTTGGTGAATATATAGAGTTTCATGTATTACAAGCATTGGAGACCTTCATGCGCAACGGTTATCGTAGTTGGAAATGGGTTCAGTGACCCGTATTAAAATCTTAGACGATACTGATTGCACCCCCACCACCCAAAAAAAAAATCCTCGTGCAAATAATAGGGTAGTTAGAGCTTTGTAACCTTGGTATAGCAACCGAGCAAGGAAAAGGAAAAAAATCTGAATTTAAACCCCGCTTAAAATTGACCTTGTGTCGAAATATGTCCATGATAAATTTATACAGATTCATGAAGTAGATGTGAACCTAACAATATTACCCCTCCGGATCAGAGTAGAACTGGGTGTTATGGCAATGAGAGCGGACTCCATACTTCCAGTTCTCCTGAACGTGAGCCTCGATTATTTAGTTCCATGCTCATAACAACACTTTGGGAAAGACTTACTAAGCCATAGATGGTGTAGTTTATTCTAAGTCCCGTTGACGGGGGCATTTGCGGAATAATCGGTAAAGGCTGAAGTCATTACAGGAGAAAGGTAGCTAAATGTATGTTTCTTATCTTTCACTCAGTTTGATACTTATCATATATAGGTATGACTAAAAATTTAAGTACAACAAGATCTCCCACTTTTAAAAACTTTTATAAAAAATGAAATGTTAAATTATCTTTTATTTTAAACTTTTTTTTTCTTTGAGAACAGAGCCTAATCTTCAATATAAAGAAATCTTTATATTTCTTAAATTAAACAATGATATGAATCAGGTTAAAAAGCTCACATCTTCAAGAGAGAAAAAAAACAGTAAAAATACGTCATTTTAAGAGATACAGATTTTAATTTATAAAATTTTATCCTGTTTTATAGACTCTAAAATTAATAACTTTTACGTGTGATTCTTTAAAAAGATCGTTCCTCTTCATAACACAGCAAAAATTACATTGTTCCATTTATTTTTTGTAGAGTTCTATTCAATTTTAATTCAGAGGACGGGTAAAAAACAAAAAACAAAAAGAAAAACAACATTTTTCCGTATCTCCAGTGTGGTCTGAAAATTTTGTCAGACCTGTATATAATTTTAGATTTCAGGATTTAAAAAAAATAATAATAGATATGATATATGTAAATGTTTTACCTCTGAAAACTCTTTAAGAATTAATGTTTGTTTTGCTTTGTTTTACGGCATATCAACCTCAGTGGGTCATTTAATGCCAATAAAGTTTTGAAAGAAATCAATTCTTAATGGATAATACAATTTTTTTATGAATACATTTTTCTATTTAACCCATAGATGGGACCCTAACAGGTACTACCACTCCGGGTCAGAGTAGACCAGGGAGCAATGGTGATGAAGGGGTGCTCCACATTACCCAAACCTCCAATTTAAGAATTAAATTATTTTATAGAATCTCGGGTTGTATTATGTAATTATTTTTACTCTGAAGAAAATATGTAGACTTTCGGACCACCGTGTATAATACATAAATTCATAATTGAGAAATGTATCAGTTTCTTTAGAAACTTTTACACCTGTAGAAAGAATTTTTATTACACATCGCCAAATTTAATCTATGGTTCTGCTCAGGGCAAACACCGGAAAATATTTCTATGACGTATCTAAATAGTTTACCTTCAATCCGTCTTAAGCCATTTAGCACCAAATAGACAGAGATTTAAATGAGAGGTTGGCATTGCAAATGACTTTCAAATCCTGAATTGGCAGATTTGTCTGGTGAGGAAGATACCGCACCAAATATCTAGATTCTCTTTTGGAATAGACGAAAGCCGTGGGAAAACAAATTATCTACTTATTTTTCGCCAATGTTTTTTTTATCTTTATTCTATATTCATTCATTCTATCTTTTTTATATTTGTTTGGAATTAGATAAAAATGTAATATACATATATATATACATATATATATGTATGTACATATATATATATATATGTATGTGTGTGTTCATATATATGTATTCATATGTATGTGCGTTTATATATATATGTGTGTGTGTGTGTATCTATATATATAAATATGAACGTATTCATATATATATGTATGTGTTTGTGTATATATATGTATACATTTATATGTATTCATTTATATATATATATATATAAATGTATTTGTATTTATATATACATATATATGTATTCTTTCATATATATATATATGTATATATACATATGCTTGTATCTATCTATCTATCTATCTATATATATATATATATATATGCATCTATTTATATTAAGTTTTTATCAGATTTCAAACAAATACACATATATATATATATATGTGTTTGTGTAGATGTATATACATATACATGCATATATATATATATATATATATATATATATATCTTATTATAATGGAGATTGTGTGTTTTTCTGTCTGTAACCGAAACTATATTACTACTCAAGTCACAATTCCCTTCGTTATTTACATCACATTCTCCATGATTTTATTTATATTTAAACCTCAATTATTAATAAAATTGCTTCACTTTTTTATTAGTGTTGTCCATATCTACATACAAATAACATGCAATTGTATTTATATATACAAAAATAGCGGTTTACAGTGTTAATGGGAAGGCTAATTTGCATATTGATATTAAAAATGTGATTTTATTAAATATGTGCTTAGTATTATTAATTTCTAATTGTTTGGTTTTATTTTAATGAATATAAGCAAAAATCTCTTCAATGAATCTTAAATGAAATCCATTAACAAGAAAAAATAACTGTCATTTTATTCTTTATTTCCTAATTTAACTAAATAGTTAAATAAGTAAAATTCAGCAATGAAAGACGGGAGTGATGGAAGAGTAAGTTTTATTTCTATTTTTTATTATACCCCCACTCTGTTACATAACTTTTTATCTGCATTCTTATTAGACTTTCTAATTTAATACGATATTTCATTACATTAAAACTTAAATACTTGCACCCGGAGGGTGCATATATTTGCTAGTATATATAATTATTACAATTTTATTTCATATATATCAATGTAATCATTTGGGGGCATGAAATTATATTTTTAACCTAAACATTCTCTTACAGATGCACGCACAGTGTGGTCCAAATATTACAGACTTACAGTAATAATGGATCTGCGAGACTAATTTGCTAAACATTAATTTGGACCACATTACATCCTGCCATGTGGAAAGATTGGTTGGTTGCTTGGTTTGTTTAATTGGTGGATGCTATGGCATTTCAACCCTCGTTCGGTTATTTGTACCGAAGACGTTTTGTTTTATTCATTCTTGATGGGTACTCAAAAAGTGGCCCCATAAGAGGGTCTCACCTCTCTGCAGAGGTTCACTCAGTATATTTTAAATCCTTAGTCGACAAGATCAGGAATATTATTAAGCGTGTTTTTGATATCAAGCCAGAAAAACCTCAAGAAAACTAAATTTTCAAACAAGACAGGAAGGTTTCTGATAATTTGTTGTACGCCTATTTTATATTCTGCTAAGCCAGACCGGCCACCCACATCGGATACTGCTAAAAATGCTGCTGCCTTCTGGGCAGAGCCATTTTCAACAGGCTCATTGAAGATGCCACCGACACGTCTCTAAGATTCTCTGCTGATTTGGCGTCAAATGAATTTCCCTGCCAAATGCTATATCCCACTTTTATGAAAAAGAAAACCTCAAACAAAAAACAACAAAATTAGCAAATTAAACAGAAAAACATAAAAATACAATAAGCAAAAAAATAAGGTGGGCAGGTTAAGGCTTTTTTATAACGCTTTCTGTCGTTTTATTTTTGCGTTAATTTTAGTTTATAAATTTTGTCATCTTTTATAATTTAGTCATTTTATATAAATATATATATGAAAGTAAATGGAAGTTAATCCGACAGTATGAATTTAACATGTTTTTTTAAAAAACAAAGGATATTAATAGTTTGCTGACAGAATATGTTTCGACCGTTTTAACAGAGCGGTCTTCATCAAGAGTAACGTATGAATGATTCATATGTTACTCTTGATGAAGACCGCTCTATTAAAACGGTCGAAACAGATCCTGTCAGCAAACTATTAGCATCATTTGTTTTTGTTTTTTTTAATGTTAAATTCATACACATAACATATACACATATATATATATATATATATATATATATATGAAATAAAATTTTAAAACCATAGAGAGGAAGGCCCCGAAACGGTTTGCACATTCTCTCCTGATGAGCCCATGCATTTGTAAACATCCTTTGTTTTTTTCAATATATCATATTCACACACACACACACATATATATATATATATATATATATATATATATATATATATATATATGTGTGTGTGTGTGTGTGTGTAGAGTGTGTGCGATGGGTAAATTGTCGTCTAGATTGCGCAAAATGTATATTTACCCAAATTATATGGAAATGTCTTGAAATTGTATAGATTAAACGTATTCAAAAATACCACCCTTCCCTTTAACCATTCCTCTCTTTTGCCACAATCTCTTTCTTTCTTTCTTTCTTTCTTTCTTTCCTATGTCACAATCATCCACCTTACATTATATTTACGTTTCTCTCTTTCACCACAATCTTTCTTTCTTTCTTTTCTCCTCTTTCTCTCTTTCTCGCATTTTTCTTTCTTTCATTCATTCATTCATTTTCTTTCTTTCTTTCTTTCTTTCTTTCTTAAATTAAAAAACAACTGTTCTTTATTAGATATCCACTAATATTGTCTCTTAAAACCAATAATTAAGTCTTTCCTTCTTTCTCTCATTCTTTCTCGTTCTTTCATTCTTTCTTTCTTTCTTTCTTGCATAAAAAAATGGCCTTTATTAAATATTCCCAAAATTGTCTCTTTTTAAATCCAATAATTAATTGATTTTTGGTCGAATTTCAAAATCCAGATGTTTTTCGCCAAAAGATGTTCTCATGCAAATTGTGAGTTTAAAATGTTTTACCGAGAATCAAATAACTTTTCGAAAATATATCTCTTCTATAGACTTCATTCAAATTGATTTTACATAAGAACATTTACGTAATCATTTTCCTTGTTGCTTATGGCACAACAAAATTATTGATAAGATGAAATATTATACGAGACGACAGGGAGATTTTTTTTCTCAGGTGTTGAAAAAAACGTAATGAATGCCGAAATAATTGATAACTCAGCATATGTTTGATAGACGTACTATTAGCGTAACGGTTATGTTCTTAGAAAATGTATCAGTTACCCAGTTCAAATCCTCCTACAGGTAGTTTGCGTTTCACTTCAAGCTAAAGTTCTCAACCACCGATTGCTGAACATTCTCATTAACCACCAACCACTGAAATGTGTAGAGGGGTTCACTTATCTGGGATCCGTCTTAAAATACTCAAACGATCTCACAAGTGAAGTGAAACGGCGGATATGGTCAGGCTTCATTATCTTTTGGTAAGAGTTGCGGGGTTTTAAGGGGTCAAATAAGAACAAAACGACGGGTAACAAATGTAGGAAAATGTATTAACAAAAGAGTAGACAATTACAGTACAGAGAAGTGGGAATTACGTCCGACAATGAGTTATGACCTGACTCGCATTGGCTTACTCTCCAAGCCATAATTGTCCCTGTTACTTATAGTAACCGCCGGCGCATTCCATTAGTCTATAGGGTATATGACCTATATCAGTAGCAATCTTACAGAATGGACAATGTGTGTGACCGCATCTGTGTATTAGACTATTAGCCACAGAGAGTCCACAACTGATGAACGACATGTAGTGACGTCATTGTCCAAACAGGAAAGGAAAGGAATGGAATGTCCTTGGTAAAGACATGCATCCATTACTTACTCTCGAGTAAATAGTGGGCAGATTGCTCCAAGACTGTCATTCAAAAATTGGTCTGTTCAGCCACTCACACAGTTGCAGATAAAAAATGGACACTACGCCATCGTCTTTAGTAAACGGAAGGATGCCAACAACACTATAATGAATAAATGATATATATATATAATATGTATTATATATATATATATATATATATATATATATATATATATAATATAATATATATAATATATATATATATATATATATATATATATATATATATATATATATATATAGAGAGAGAGAGAGAGAGAGAGAGAGATAGATAAAAGGGTATGAAAACACAATATTGTTAAAATGAATATATTT
>CM042150.1:107739122-107746622 GCA_023376005.1 Doryteuthis pealeii | reverse complement strand
ATCCTTTGATAATTTCAGATGTATTTTATTTACATTGGTTGATGAACAACCCCACCCCTAAAAAAAGAGACAATCAGAAAAAAACATTTCATTTTTTCCTAACTTTTAAATTATAGGTTTTCGCATAATTCTTCTCTCTTTATATAGATACATTGAAAAAAATCGTCTTGAGAAAAATGTTATTTACTTTTTACTGCTGACATAGATAAAAAATAAAATCATTTTTTTTTCATATACCACGTTTTCTTGCATTTCCTTTAAAGTTCTTTTCATAAAATCCATTCATAAAATTATAATGTTACATAAGTAATATTTCGACGATAATATTTGAATTTAGTTAGCATTGATATTATAATCCCTGATTAGCAGTGAAAGAACAAACATTAATGCATTTTAAAGCTAGTGTAGCGTTATCCCTTTTTTCCGAGCGCTAAAACGATATCTGTGACGTTGTCGTATATCTGGTCATAGTACCCAAACGTATATATAGTAACGTGGCGGCGGCGGCGGTGTATCTAGTATAGCGGGTCTCGTCCACGTGCCTCCAAATTCACAGTGCTAAAATGGTATTGATAAAAATTACAACGCGAGAAATATGTAGTCACAACTGCTAGCCTTTATTTCTAGGGTAGGCTCGTCTCGTGTGCTGTATCGGAGAGGAGGAAAGGCAGAGAGAAGAGAGAGAGAGAACTATACTTCTAGATTACTGTGATCCCATAAGGGACCCAAGGTCAGTTCCGTACCCTACGACGTCCGAAAGCAAAAAGAGACCGATACCTTTCTTCGTTGTTCCACGTCACCACGTGCCATCCGGTTCGGTCAACACCCGAAACTTCCGGTTGACACACAATTCTCAGTTCGGGGTCACGCTACGGTCAAATCATCGTTCATCCTGTTTTGTGTTCATTACTCTTTTTAAAATCTTTATCGTCTCTTATTTCTTTCTTCCTCCTTTTTAATATAGTAGTTCTAGCTCCCAAAAGTCAGGATAGTATACCCATCTTGCTACACTAGTCTATTTTGCATAATTTGAATTAAAACGTGTCAATTATGACAAGTCTTGGGTCCTTTAAAAGATGTAAAAGTAGTGTGTTCAGAATTTACGGATGTGGATCAGGGAAACATGTGATAAGTTGTCATTTGGTATACCTATGATTTGGTGAGAGCCAAATTATCGTTGCACAGATTGTTACTTTTGTGTAATGAAAACTTCACCATGTAACAAGAAAAACAAATGTAAAATTGAGTATCCTAGTCTACCATCATCTATACGTCAAGTGCCTCATTCAGCTGACATCCGAGTGTGGGGCAGTAGAGCTTGAGAGAAGCATTCGGTGGAGAGGAATTGGCTTCAAACCTGTTGATCCCAATATTCTACATGAGCCATTTGTTGACATAAAGAAAATTATGTTCACACCTTGCACATGAAACTAGGTCTCTTGAAGCAATTCATTAAAGGCCTGCCAATTGTAGGCAAGTGTTTCAAGCACCACATTTTGGCATTTCCTGGCCTGTCAATTGAAAAGAACCAAGGCTGGTGTGTTTGATGGTCTACAGATTCTGGAAGTTATCAAAGATGAAATTTCATCGGATAATGTCAGAACTCGAAAAGAATGCTTGGTTCTTGACAAGTTCTTTACCTTATCAAGAAACTTCTTGGAAATGCATAAGCATTGAATTACACTGAAATTGAATAGCGACAAAATTGATTGATTGCTTGATTGCGACATCAAAGTTCTATTTTCTGTATAAGCATCTTGCTAACTTCTTGAAAAACTTTGATGTAGTCAGCTATGAGCAAGATGAATGATCCCATCAAGATTTGAAATTCACGGAGGAATGGTATCAAAGTATAAGGGATGTAAATATGATGGCTGACTATGGAGCATCAAGAGGAATTGTCCACATATTGAACACCAAGAAAAAAAACTATGTATAAATTGTTAACTTAACTACTACGGTGTCTGTAACCGAAACTACGTCATTGCTTACATCAAAATACTCTTAAGAATTGCATAATTTTATCAATAAGTATTTAATTTATAGTAAAAATAATTAATTCATTGAATAAAATATTTTATTTGCAAGGTCTCTATGAAAAGATGTTAGATTTACCTCAAAACAGCCCATGCTATTAGTCCATTTAAAATCCTGCAATGTGTCTTATATATCCCTAATAAATAAAGGTTTACATAATATATGGTGTGGTTAATTGTATACTGGTTTTAACAAAACCGGCTTTAATTAATGATTACTTGGTATGATTAATGTCTAATATTATTGAAGCCCTGTTGTCTGGGATTTAGAATACATCGATTGCCACTCTTAGGGACCATCTTTTGGTCGTGAGTGGCTTAAGGACATTATACGCTGAGCATTCCTTGATATGCAGCACTCCACTTTGATCTCTACTTAGGCTACACGGGTGATCGGAGAAGCTCCCTCCGATCAATCGTCAAGCCCTAGCACTTATATGATTGTTCCAACCCTATTGACCTTATGGCAAGCCCCAACCTCTTTTATCATATGGGTGCTAGAAAGGCGGTGCCTGTGGGTCTTCATGTCCTCGGAATGACGTTAAACTCTATCTAATGGTGAAGTTCCAGTTCTGAACGTCTGCAGAATGTGGAGCACCCCTTCATCACCATTGCTCCTGGTACACTGTGACCCGGAGTGGTAGTACCTGTTAGGGTCCCATCTATGGGTTAAATAAAATAATGTTTAAAACTGAGTTTTAAAAATGAATTTATTTCAAAACTTTGTCGGTATTAAATGACCCAACGAGGTTGATATGCTTTAAAACAAAACAAACTAAACCAAACCTAATATTATTATTTTATTCTCTAGCGTATGAAAATCAATCCTATGAATGATTTTATATAGAAACCAATAAAGATTAATTAAAATAAGTGTAATTGATTTGGTTAGTCCTTCTAATTTAATATATTACATTACGTTAAAACTGAAATACTTACACTCGTAGGGCACATATTCTTGCTAGTATTTATAAAGACTTCAATTCTGTGAAATGACGTCATCACTTTTTAAATCAAGAATGTATACGTCATAGCTAGTCACGATGTGACGACGGCAACAATACGAATGGATCAGGGCGGTTTTTCATAGTGTTACCCCTTCACTCACGGGAAGATCAGTTGAGACTTAAGAAACTTACCACCATTAAAAAATGTGTATCGGATATAAGGCCACCTGCTTGAAAATATTTTACTTACATTCCTTAAAGCTTCGAGCTATCACCAATCCTTTCTATACATAAGTATTACGATATCTACAGTAATATCATATCACATTTATTTTTTCCGGAATCTGACATGATTTTCGTGTTTCTGGAAGATCAGATTTCACTGACTATTCATGATATTTCTTATACATATAAAGTTGGTGTCAGAATTATTCACATCCTCCCCCATAATTATAAATGAAGCTGTAATATCACAAATTTTCATGGATATTTAATACGCATTTTTCATATAGGATTTTAACAGATAACTACACAAAAATATAAATATAAATATACAATTATTTGTCTTAATTTTTTAGATGAGGTTTAATAATTTGTATTAGTGAGATTTTTGAACACGAATTACGTCACATAGTTTTGAAACCGAACGCTACTAACGACAATAGAATGCTCAGAATCTTTTCAATTTTCCTTCCATATATATATATATATATATATATATATATATATATATATATATATATTAAACACTTCAAGAGACACTTCTAAGATGTCTTTAACATCGTGGAATATGTATTACTGAATGGATTGTCATTAAAATCAATTAACAAATAATCAAAATTTATATTTTGTATTAATGAGATTTTTCGGAATGTTGTCCTCATCTTTATTGTTAATATACTCAACCAGTTCGTAACATAACCTCCGTGCAATATTGGCGACGAAGTCACTCCAGTGGATATTTAGGATGGTACGGGGAGAGCGCTTTTGAAAACGTCTGTGGAGTCATTGCAGTGAAGATAAGTGACTCGCGACTCTGAGCCGTATACGTGTGAATGAACATCCCAGCTATTCTAAATTAAGTTATTAATACATTTTTAATTTTCTGGAATCTGAAATGGATTTCGTGTTTCTGGAAGATAATATTACACTGATAATTCATGATATTTTCATGCGTATTCAGTTGGTGTCAGAATTATTCCCATCCACCCACATAATTATGAATGAAGGTGCAATACCACACATTTTTATGGAAATTTAATGCGCTGTTTTCATTAAAAAAAAGCTTACGTAATAAGTATACAAAAACTGTAAATATAAATGTACAATTATCGACCAACTGATGCATGACGGCAAAGGTTCACAAAAGTATTCAGCAGTGCTTCGACCAATGACAAATTAGCAGGAATATGTGTACTGATTACAAAGAAGACTATTTTGAAAAGAAACCATTTTTCAGATATTGTAAAAATCATTTCCAATTCATATTATAGTAAAATCATTTACAAGGCATTTTCTAGTAAAAATCATTTACAATTTGTATATATAGTAAAACTTATTTACAATGCATTTTGTAGTAAAAATCATTTCCAATTTATATATGTAGTAGAAATCATTTACAATGGATTTTCATAGTAAAAATCATTTACAATACATTTTTATAGTGAAAATAATTTACAATGCATTTTTATAGTAAAAATGATTTGCAATGCATTTTTATAGTAAAAATTTACAACGCATTTTTCTTGCAAAAATCATTTCCAATACATTTTTATATCAAAAATCATTTCCAATGCATTTTATAGCAAAAATCATTTACAATACATTTTTATAGTAAAAATCATTTCCAATGCATTTTTATAGTAAAAATCATTTCCAGTGCATTTTTAAGATTAGAAAAAGTAAAAACAATATCAAAAGTGTTATTTCAGCAGAGCTTCGACCAATGACAAATTTGCAGAATAAATGTACTAATTACAAAGAAGACAATTTTGGAAAGTAATTATATTTCAGACATTGTTCATTTCTGCCGTCGTGAGCAAATTGAAAGCCTTTATGAATATTCTGGTTATATAAAGTCCGACAGCGTTAGTCACAGACAGCAAACTGCCGGTGGATAAATACATTGAGAGTGTCTTCTTAAATTTGAATACTGTTCTCTCAGAGCTTCGTAGTCAGTTGATGCTGAATCGGGAGACAACTTCATCAATCGGTGATTCAATGATTTTACGGCGTGTCAACACATTCGACACGTAGAGGGAGCGTACCTGTAGCGTAATAGTTAACATATTGGACTACCAAATCGAAGCAAGCGAATTCTGAATGCAGTGGCGCTATTAAGTTCATTATTTATATCGTATCTATATATTAATACTCGGAAGCGCGTGGTGTAATGGTTAAAGTCATGGGAAATGGACTCGTCTCTCCGAGTTCAAATCCTGGACGTGGTAATTGCATTTCACTTAGCGCTAATAACCTTGGGAAAGGTATGAATCCTACTCTCCCTCCAGCTATGGGTAAATAGCAGGACAGACTGGGCTCTTTAACCATGGCCAGGTAACCAGTTTAGGAGAAGGAAAACACTGAATTCAAACCTGCTGAACTCCGCTTACGAAATTGATCTTGTGTCGTATCCTGCTCGTGCGGAGGAGTTGGTAAATATATATATATTAATACTCGAGTTCCTTAATTATACGAGCGTTATATATTCCAACACCCTCTGATTAAAAACGAGACTGTCCAAATCGTCCAAGATGAACTGCAAAAATGTAAATCCTGATTATCTGGCGTTGCTTATCCAACAAATTCTTATTTCTTATGAGTGTCCACACCTCAGCTAAATAATGGACTATTCGGTTTTTATTATAAAGAAAGAAATGGAAGAAAACGTACATGCTACAGAGAAAAATATAAGAAAGATTAAGAGGGTAGGAAAAGGATAGAGAAACGGAGTGAGTGCTTGGAAGCGATAACGCTGATATGTTTCAATCTAAATTAATAAAAATATGAAAAGAAGGAAAGAAAGAAAAAAGAGTGAAGAGAGTTAAATCACGATTACTATACTTTTTACACTGAACTATTGTTGTATACCATTTCTTTCCTTACTTCTATTATTCTTCTGCTCATCTTTGGTATCTTGCGTTCTTCTCCTAGCGTCTGGACTTCGTCTTGCTGGTTGGTCGTCCTGGATTCATTTCTTCTTCTAGATCAGTCTTGTTGCCAAGACATTCATCAACCACAAAACCATATTATTTATGTACGCTTTTATTTACTTAACTAAACATTTAATGTAGCTAACAACGCGTGAGCTTCAGCTAAGGCAGAAATACCTTATCTGCCTGACGTCCAAGCTGAAACTGAGAGCCAACCAGCTCCCACGTGACTTCACGTATTTCGCGGGCTTTCTGTAAAATTTCATGGAAAGTCCTGCCCGTGATATGAAAAGGGGCCATCCCTTCAGAAAGGGGGTTTACAATAATGAATATATTATGTAACACTATTTAGCAATAGCATTTAAGTAAACATATCAAACGTTGTAATTGTTGAATCATGATACTGTGGTATATCTACAGGTTCTGATAATTATTAGTAAATTTTAACTTTGGCATTTTAACTAAAAAATCTGTTTCCAAATCTGTTTAGTGTTTTTTTTTTGGATATTCTTTTTTTTTCCAAAAGTAGGATCGGTTTTACAAGCTTTTATTTACCACGTGGTGCTATGGCGACTGTATGTAGAAAGGATTTGTTAAAAAATATATATTAATATATTTTGGGACATTTTCTTATGTGGTAAAAGTATAGACAAATGGTCATTATACCCTTTAAATATGCTTTTGTGCCCAGCATAATACAATTTAGAAACTAACCTATTTTTTTTGTTTTGTTTTGTTTTACGGCATATCAACCTCAGTGGGTCATTTAATGCCGATAAAGTTTTGAAATAAATCAATTCTTAATGGATAATACAATTTTCTTATAAATACATTTTCTATTTAACCCATAGATGGGTTAAAGTACTACCAGTCCGGGTCAGAGTGGACCAGGGAGCAATGGTGATGAAGGGGTGCTCCACATTCCCCAAACCTGCAAAACTGGAACCTCACCATCAGATAGAGTTTAACGTCATTCCCAGGACATGTAGACCCGCAGCCACTGCCTTCTAGCACCCATATGATAACCTATTTTCTATGCAAAATAAAAAATAAAGGGTGAAGTTGTGCATTACTGGTAACAACCGGACAGCGAGGGAGGCTATCCCATTTTCAATCGACCTAGACCAGGGAAATCTTTTGCCTCTGAGGTAGATTGACTTACCTATCATCAGCTCCCCACTTTACCGCGCAGGTTCATTCTGTACTACTCATGTGCTGAGTTGGCGATGGCCAGTATCGAACCCAGAACCTACCGTCTCAGCTAATTTGATCTCTAAAAATAGGCAATTTTTCCCATTTTCAATTACACAGCATCTAAATTTAATATGAATCAAAACTTACATTTATCTACTTATATAAAAGGCA
>CM042150.1:107709122-107736622 GCA_023376005.1 Doryteuthis pealeii | reverse complement strand
GTAATATTACAGATCAATAACTTCAAGTAATTATTTATTAAACTCGGTTTTGATAAAACTTGAATGAAAATTAACCACACCATATAAGTTAACCTTTATTTTTTAGTAATATTTAGGACATATTGGAGGATGTTGAACACCCTAATAACATGGACGGTTATGAGGCAAATCTAACTCAGGTTTTCATGAACATATCTTATTATAATGGAGATTGTGTGTTTTTCTGTCTGTAACCGAAACTAAATCATTACTCAAGTTACAATTCCCTTAGTTATTGACGTCACATTCACCATGAATTTATTTCTATTTTAACCTCAATTATTAATAAAATTGTTTTACATTATTTATACTGTTAACTATGTCTCCATACTAACAACATGCAATTATATTTATATATACAACAAAATAGCGGTTTACAGTGTGAACGGGAAGGCTAATTTGCATATTAATATTAAAAAATCGAATTTAATAAATATGTGCTTAGTATTATTGATTTCTAACTGTTTAGTTTTATTTTAATGAATATAAGCAAAAATCTCTTCCATAAATCTTAAATGAAATCCATTAACAAGAAAAAATAACTGTCATTTTATTCTTTACTTCCCTTTATAACTAAATACTTAGATTAGAAAAAATAACAATGAAAGACGAGAGTGATGGAAGAGTAAGTTTCAGTTGTTCCATTTTTATTATACTCCCTCTGTTTCAAATCTTTTATTATACTCCCTCTGTTTCAAATCTTTTTATCTGTATTCTTATTTAGTTTTATTAGCCTTTCTAATTTAATATAATATTTTATTACATTAAAACTTGAATACTTGCACCCGGAGGGTGCATATATTTGCTAGTTGTTAATAAATACTCTTCTGAGTATTCTGACAGATTGCAGCAGTGTTCTGAATGGTTTCAACCCTTCCTCTGATTTACAATTGGTATCACTTTTACTTTCATATTCCATAACTTTTTCAGTTCTCTGGCAAGGTCCAAATATTTGTCCATTTTTTCATTTTCCTTTAGCTTCACCCTGTGATCTGCTGGAACTGCAAAATCCACCAGTTGACAAGTTCTTTCTTTTTTGTTCATCAACACTAGGTCTGGTCTTCTTGCTGGGATAAGGTGATCCGTTTCTATTTCAAAGTCCCAGAGAATTTTATGCGTTTCAACGTCCCAGAGAATTTTATGCGTTATTATTATTATTATTATTATTATTATTATTATCATTATTATTATTATTATTATTATTTTATATATAATATATATATATATATATATATATATATATATAATATGATCGTGTTTTTATTTTTTTACTTTTGTTACTTTCACTGACATTATTATAACTTATTGTTTTGCATTGTCTCCCAGATTTATTCAAAAGATCCTTCCCTTTTATCTGACAGAGAGTTTATCAACACATCTCCATTATATCTCCTGTCAACCAAAATAAAATATATTTGTTTTAGACAGGTGTTAAACGTAATTATTTTGGAGGGCTATTGGATAGGATCCGCACCTGTAACATTTAACCTATTCTCCTTTTGGTTGAATAATATATATTTTATATATATATATATATATAATATATATATATATATATTAAGAATGGAAATGAGTAACCTACTCGAGTTTCATCGATATATTCTTCAGGGTTTACTTTTAAATTAATCGAGTTTACGATTAATCTTTGGTGTTATAAACATGCCCGTTGGAATGGGACTTAAATTTAATAGAGGAACGCTTGTTTATATTATATATTAAATATAAACAAGCGTTCCTCTACTAAATTTAAGTCCCATTCCAACGGGCATGTTTATAACACCAAAGATTAATCGTAAACTCGATTAATTTAAAAGTAACCCTGAAGAATCTATCGATGAAACTCGAGTAGGTTACTCATTCCATTCTTAAAATAAATTTATGCTCTACATTGTATTGGCACTTTGTATTTGTTTTTTCTCAACCTTAACCTCTGGATATTGTGCGCTCCAACGATCGTTCTTATACCACCGGTAAGTTAATACTTATACATATACAAATATATATATATATATATATATATATATTATATATATATATATTATTTTTTATTTATTTACATGGGAACAACTCTGCTACCATTGGTTTCTTGTTATGTAAGTTTAATTTTTAAAGCGAAACAATAATCGGGCAGCGAAAGATGTTGGAAAATGATAAATTTTTTCTGATATTCAAAAAATTTTTCGATGCCCAATGAGTGCTCTGCTTAAACAATTAAGTTTACATAGCATGGGAATAAATATAAACTAAAATATTTATTTATTTATTTATCTATCTATTACCACTCTGTCACAGATATTGAGCACTCTTCTAATAACACTGTACGTTGGATTACTATTGCTTCTTCAAGTGTAATAATGCCAACCATACACATTGATATATATAATATATATATATATATATATTATAGTCGAAACAGTCTGTACGATATTCTACACACCGAGAGATCCTTTGCCGGGATTACACTTAAAATTCATTTTCTATAAGAAAAAGTATCGAATTTTATGCGATACATGCGTTGTAAATACCTTCAAGTAAAAATGTAATATATACTTTATCCATCAATGCTTCTAAAAATAAACAAACATCCAAAAATCTTATATATATATATATATATATATATATATATATATATATATATATATATATATATTACTATACTAAAGTCGAGTGAATCAATGATTGTTTTCTAAAGTCTTTTTTTTCTGTTTAGTTTAATGACATAAAATTCATACTAAAATATTCCGTAGTTTTAGTATTGAGTTATATTTGAAAAAAATCCATTTTAATTGGTTCTAATTAGTCAAAAGCTGACCCTTCTCTTTACTTACATTCTGTCTGTCACTTTTCCACTGTCTACGTATATTGATTAGCTCTCTTTATATATGTAACAGTCACAGTTTAAAGAGAAACATATTTTCATGTTAAGTTTCGCAATGTGTGTAAAGAGATAAATATTTGTATGTTAAGTTTCAAAAGCAGTTAGAATTAGATAAAAAAAAGTTCTGTTTCTTATAAATCTTAACATAATGATTTTAATGTTTTTTCTTTTTAATTCTCCCAGCCGTAATTTAAAAAAATTAATTCTCTTATCAAACTCACATTTCCCTTACTCCCAATTATCTGCCACGGTCACAGGTCACGTTTCGTCTAATATATATATTATATATTATATATATATATATTATCTTATTATAATGGAGATTGTGTGTTTTTCTGTCTGTAACCGAAACTATATTCCTACTCAAACACAATTCTCTTAGTTATTTGACATCACATTCTCCATGATTTTATTTTATCAAAACCTCAATTATTAAAATTGTCTTACATTATTAATACTGTTAACTATGTCTACATACTGACAACATGCAATTATATTTATATATACACAAAATAGTGGTTTACAGTGTGAACGGAAAGCTAATTTGCATATTAATATTAAAAAATCGAATTTAATAAATATGTGCTTAGTATTATTGATTTCTAACTGTTTGGTTTTATTTTAAATGAATATAAGCAAAAATCTCTTCAATGAATCTTAATGAAATCCATTAACAAGATAAAATAACTGTCATTTTATTCTTTACTTCCTCTTTTAACTAAATACTTAAATTAAAAAGATAACAATGAAAGACGAGAGTGATGGAAGAGTAAGTTTCCAGTTGTTCCATTTTTTTATTATACTCCCTCTGTTTCAAATCTTTTTATCTGTATTCTTATTTAGTTTCATTAGCCTTTCTAATTTAATACAATATTTTATTACATTAAAACTTAAATACTTGCACCCGGAGGGTGCATATATTTGCTAGTATATATACTGGAGATTCGCTCTCTATTTGTCTGTAACAAAAACTACGTCACTGCTTACGTCGCATCACCCAAAATCGTCATAACATGGAATAAATACACTCAAAATTTGAGCATGCAACATTAGACAGTCCTCATTGTTTTTTAAACAAGTTTTCATGACTATATATAGTTTGTTTTATTTTGATACAGATTTAAAGTTATTAGAACTAAGTTTCGATTTCAAATTGTTTTATTTTTTACTCCTTTAATAAATTTTATGATTTGATGATTTTACATACTTATGTTACAAACTTTCTGATGTTGAATTTTTAACTCACACCTCCTCAGGCAATATCTTTCGAAAGTTTATTTTTACATCGCCCGGAGGGTGTTTTTTAAAAATGTTGTTAGTATATATAACAAAACTATCTACCGTTCTAGCGCTAGCAAAAAACCGGATAGCCTCTCTCCCATTCCAGGTGATACTGACAATAAACCACTCTGAGGACTTTACTTGTTTTATATATTCAAATATGATATATATATATATATATATATATATATACATATACATATATATATATATATATATATATATATATATACCAACTCCTCCGCACGAGCAGGATACGACACAAGGTCAATTTCTTAAGCGGAGTTCAACAGGTTTGAATTCAGAGTTGTTCCTTCTCCTAGACTGGTTACCTAGCCATGGTTAAAGAGCCCAGTCTGCGCTGCTATTTACCCATAGCTGGAGGGAGAGTAGGATTCATACCTTTCCCAAAGGTATTAGCGCTAAACTATGATATATAGGATGCTTTGGTTCTAAAACTATGCGTAGGCAAAAAAGGCTTTGTTTTGGTCCCACAAGCAGGAGAGGTATATGATTACATAGGTAGCAGTCTTTCTCTTCTTTTTCATTAAAAGATCACGGTGTTACCTAATGCATAGGCACAGCCTTTAATTTTTAGCAAGTATTGTAGAGTTATTTGAGATAACGGTGAAATCCTTGTGAGTAGAAATTGGTTGTGGAAAAACTGGTGGGGAAAACATTTTGTAGCGTTGTAAAATCGTGGGGTGGAATTTTCGTAGGTTCTAAACTTGGTTAGGC
Source organism: Doryteuthis pealeii (assembly GCA_023376005.1). Classification (NCBI taxonomy): domain Eukaryota; kingdom Metazoa; phylum Mollusca; class Cephalopoda; order Myopsida; family Loliginidae; genus Doryteuthis; species Doryteuthis pealeii. The sequence goes on along the minus strand of CM042150.1, from coordinate 107,731,686 downwards.
AACCGGTATAGGAGAAGGAAAACTCTGAATTCAAAGCTGTTATACTCTGCTTAAGAAATTGACCTTGTGTCACATCCTGCTCGTGCGGAGGGGTTGGTAAATGTATATTGATAATTATTTATTCCTATTTAATGCTAATAATTAAAATGTTTTAACGTATATATATATATATATATATATATGTATATTTGCTTGAAGGCAATTACAATGCATATATCGTATAAAATTCGATAATTATAGAAAATAACCATGACAAGGGAATTTGACAAACGATTATGCGATGCTAGAACATCGTACAGTCTGTTTCAACTTTATTAAGTCTCATCAGCGATGTATACTAATGGTTATTTTCTATAATTATCGAATTTTTATACGATATATGCATTGGTAATTGCCTTCAAGCAAAAATTAAATATATATATACTTCATATAACAATGCTTCTAAAAACAAACATCCAAAAATCCTATACCACACACACACACACACACACACACCACACACATATATATATATATATTATATATATATATATATATATATATATATATATATATATATATATATATATATACGAATGATTTGCAGGTAATTAGATGGTTTCAGTTATTCTATATAATACTAATGATTTTCATAATTATCTATATGTTTAATTCATATGAATACATATAGTTTTTATACACTCGTGATTACTATCATTCTTATCTAATACTAATGATCTACAAGCGTTTATGTATGTATTATATAGAAAAACATATAATCATATACACTTACATGGTTTCAATTATTCCTACCTAATCTATTAATAATGGAGATTGTCTGTATTCTTGTCTGTAACAAAAACTGCATCATAGCTCTACGTCACAGGTTACGTCACAATATTCTTATGCTATATACACCCAAAATTTGAGTAAGCAATTTTAAAAATTGTTTTTTACTTCTATTAATAATGGAGATTGTCTGTATTTCTGTCTGTAACATAAACTACGTCATATCTCTACGTCACAGTTTACGTCACAATATTCTTATGCTATATACACCCAAAATTTGAGTAAGCAATTTTAAACATTGTTTTTTTTACTCTCGACGTTTTTTTTTTTTTTTTTACAGTAACAAGAAGTTAACTAAAAAGTTTACAAATAAATAAATACCTACGATTTTGTGTAAAATTGATGTGGAAAATATTCAAAATAATTGTTTGATTATTACATGCACGCAGCATTTTATTTGAGAGGGACGGGCTCAGTTCTCATTTCAATTTTTTTAATTTATTTTTTTACTCCTTTAATAAATATGAGGATTTGTCTTACATATTGTTATAGGTGATATACCCTATTGACCAATGGAATGCGCCGACAGGTTACTATAAATAAACAGGGATAATTGTGGTTTAGAAGTAAGCCATTGCGAGCAAGCCAATACTCTATTGTCGGACGTAGTTTTCCACATCTCTCTATTGTATTAGTCTACTTTCTGTTAATGCATTTTTCTACTTTTGTTACCCGTCGTTTTGTTCTTATTTGACCCCTTTAAACCTCACAACACTTATGATACAAACCCTCGGACATTGAATTGTTAACTCCCGCCCTCTCAAGCAATGTCTTTCAAAAATTATTTTTTTCTGTTGCTAGTATTAATAATTTGGGGTACTCTAAAGTCAAGGTACCATTGTTTGCGTTCATATAGATTTTCAGTACTTGTAAATATAAATGAACACATCTAGAATGATTATTTCTGTTAAAATAGTTTCTCTTCCAACAGTTACCAAATAACTCTTTCCAAACAAGCCAGCATTGCCAGACAGAAAAGCATTACGTAATAATTAAAACGCTAGTCGTGTCCCGTCTTATCGTATGCAGACGTCTTCGGGGTTCCATTGTGCAAATACGGATTTATGAGCGAACGAGCGTGTGAACGAGTCGAAGAATTCTTCCATCATTCATTACCTCTGTTATATTGTCACAAGTTTAAGTGCTTGATTTATGGGAGACGAGCAAGCCGGCCTGTGTCGATTTTAATTTCAACACTAAACAAGGAGCGATATTGGTTTTGCCCCGTAGACACAATCTCGGCATCAAGGTTTGAATGTCGGCTGTGCCGTTAAGATCAGCAACGCTATTCGAATAACAGAAGGCTAACACCATTGATATGAAAATGAATTCGATCTGAAAATGAAAGTGAAAGTAGATAAGGTGTATTGGATTTTTTTCGATTTTTTTTTTTTTACGATAGACTGATAAATTCTGTCTCATGTCCCGAGTTAAACTTTAGCGTTTTAAAATGGCGGAATCTTTATCGCCCTATTTATTACAGTCTATCACGGAGCCGTTTTTTTTTTTAGTCGTGCAGCTGATGGTTCATGTTGTTTAGGCTTATCAACTTCTTTGAGATTTTTTGTGTAAGTTTATTTACGGTCAAGTCACGCTGAAGCACCGGTTCCCGCTAAATCACCGAAGTTAAGTAGCGATGAAACTATTCAACAGTTACTTTGTTGGATTTCACGGCACTTCAACCCTTACTGGGTTATTTTATGCCAAAATCATTTTGTTCTATTTATGCCTGATGGGTATTTAAACATTTTCTGAACTCAATTTTTTAAACACATTTTAAAACTCCTTTTTTTCTATTTAACCCATAGATGGGACCCTAATAGGTACTACCCCACCGGGTAAGGGAAAAGCTGGGAGTAATGGTGACGAAAGAATACTCCACACTCATCAGAGCTCCAAAATTGGAATGTCACCACCAGATGCAGTTTAACGTCCAACCCAAGACAGCTTAATTAGATAAACACTTAAGCAATCGCAGGTACTGCAAGCATACTGGTTTCTTTGTTTATCAAAATGCCTTGATTCAGAATTAAATTACCAGGAAAAGGGTTTATATACCGTAAAACAAAACAACCAACCATCAACCACGTGAAAGCTTAACATTCGTGAGAACGTATTGGTTTGGTTTGGCTTCTTTTTTAATGGCATATCAACGTTCGTTGGGTATTCAATGCCAAAGACATCCTCGTAGAATAGAATTAGTAGTATTATTTCACCTATACCAGGAGAGATGTGGGGTGAGAATTTCCCGAGATGCAGTACTGAATACTCTCATAAATACTTTCTTGTGACTCTAATTAGAGGGTCATCACAGACTGCGAGCCTATAATTTACGCGGGGTACAGGTTTCACGTCATATTCTATCAACAGTATATGTTAATTGGTCATGTAAAATTTTGGAAAAGGTTTATTCTATGAGGGTTATGGTTACCAAAGCATCTTAGAAATTAGATATATACACACGGTTCTTTAAACAGGTAATGATTAGTTAGACTACACTATTTAACTTGTTTAGTCAAGTCCTGAAAGGATTTAAGTTGACTGATGCTCCATTGTTCTAAAATTAACAACATGATTTATGCTAGCATATCAAGCTAACTACACTTCTTCTACGTAGAAATATTGCAGTAGTTGCCAATGCATTTCTGAAGCTTCTATTCTAACAGAGAGGCAGTGGAGTGGGGATAACGGAGAGGCGGTGAGGTGAGGATAACAGAGGTTGATGGTTAGTTGGTATTTACGGCATGCCATTCCTTGCTGGATTATTTTATGCCGAAGATGGTTTTAGTTTTATTCAGTCTTAATGGGTACTCATTTTTTTTGTTTAATTGTTTAAACATATTTTTTTAAACTCATTTTCTTATATTTAACTCATAGATAGGACTCTAACAGGTATTACCACTCCAAGTCAGAGTGGACAAGTAAAATTACAAATCCATCTCTAATAATAAATGTGAATGTCAGTGTACCATATTTTTCAACTTTACTCCTGGAAGCCATAGCTCAACATATCATACAATTAAGGAGTTATTGGAGTCAGTAAAACCATACTGACACCATTTGAATTTATACTTTATATGGATCTAGTTTATTGTTCAACTTTATGTTGCCAATTTACAGGAAACCGCCAAATTCTTCGCCCGAAACAACAAAAAAAACAACTTTGTTTATCTTTCTCAGCCAAGATTTGGTTTCAACTACATTTACGTTCTGCCAAAGAATTAAATGTCCCCATTAAAATAATTCTGTTACTACTGAAATAAATAGTAATTAGAAGGAGTGATATTCTAATATATTGTCTGATCAGTCCACCCAAGGACCAGACTGAATAGGAAGTGCATGAGAGTCAGGTGCAACCTGGAAACGAAAACAGGATGTGGCCCTGACCTGACCTTTTGCACCTGGAAATGCAGGTGAACATTTGACATTATTTAGGTGCAGAAATCTGTAGGCGTAGCCCATAGCCAATGACAACAGCCTGCGTGGGCGAAGAGGCGTGTCTACAGAAAAACTGCGTAGGTCTCAGGAACAAAGAGGCGTGACACCGGGGGGTCAGACTACAATAAAAGAAGCCCGTAGAGATCGATTAGACAGACAACGATCAGGTTCGAAATCACTTGAAAAGAACACACGAAGCCTCCACGTTTGCGTAACCCTGCCAACGACTCTCAGCTGTACACAACCGAGGTAATAAACATTTCCATAGAACGTTAAAAATGTAATTACTTATGATTATAACCAAACATTTACAAATGATGGTTTGGTTTGGTTTGTTTTACGGCATATCACCCTCAATGGGTCATTTAATGCCGACAAAGTTTTGAAATAAATCAATTTTTAATGGATAATACAATTTTTTTATAAATACATTTTTCTATTTAACCCATAGATGGGACCCTAACAGGTACTACCACTCCGGTCAGAGTGACCAGGAGCAATGGTGATGAAGGGTGCTCCACATTCCACAAACTCTAAAACTGGAACCTCACCATCAGATAGAGTTTTAACGTCATTCTCAGACATGTAGACCGCAGCACCGCTTTTTAGCACCCATATGATAAAAAGGGGTTGGGCTTGCCATAAGGGCAATAGGGTTGGGGCAATCATATAGGTGCTAGGGCTTGACGTGACCAGCCGATTGATCGGAGGGGGCCTCTCCGACCGCCCGTCTAGCTCAAGATAGGGCCAAAGATTTACAAATGAATAAAATTTTGGCATTAAATAATCCATAAGTAGTTGATATGCCATTAAACAAATTAACCAAAGCTACAAATAATGTTGCAGTAAGACATATAGATATAAATTAAATTTTGGCATAAACAACCCATAATGGGTTGATATGCCATTAAGTAAACCCAGTCAAAACACATTTGGAATCCATTACGTAGAGAGGATCCTAGCTAGATTGGTTTTCGATTTTGATTACAACTTTTAAAAGCTTTCAATTTGTAAACACTCTACTTACTAACCGTGTAAGAATCAATTTAAAAGGAGACGTTTCCTTGGTTGAGTGATTATTTTTGTTTTTATTTTATTTCATTTTATTCATTTATTTATTTATTTATTGTGAATTAAATTCCGTATCAGCATTAAATGAAGAATATTCGCAATGTTGTAAGCGGTTGGATTTATTTTGTAACTAAATATTCACTTACCTTTTCCCGCCAGAAAACCCTAAATCAAAACAAAAAAGAAGAATGTGCTTTCATATTATTACATTATCTAATGGGAGTTGAATTTAAAGAGCAACAGTTAAGAAAGTATAGACAATTCAATCGGTCAATCAACGGAACTCCTTACCTTACTTCCTGTTGGTTGAATGAGTGCCTCTGTTCGTTTTTTGCAAGAATACAATAATAGATAGTTTGGTTTGTTTTGTTTTACGGCATATCAACCTCAGTGGGTCATTTAATGCCGATAAAGTTTTGAAATAAATCAATTCTTAATGGATAATACAATTTTTTTATAAATACATTTTTCTATTTAACCCATAGATGGGACCATAACAGGTACTACCACTCCGGGTCAGAGTGGACCAGGAAGCAATGGTGATGAAGGGGTGCTCCACATTCCCCAAACCTCCAAACTGGAACCTCACCATCAGATAGAGTTTAACGTCATTCCCAGGACATTTAGACCCGCAGCCACCGCCTTCTAGCACCCATATGATAAAAAGGGGTTGGGGCTTGCCATAAGGGCAATAGGGTTGGGAAAATCATATAGGTGCTAGGGCTTGACGTGACCAGCCGATTGATCAGGACCTCTCCGACCGCCCGTCTAGCCCAAGATAGGGCCAAAGTGGAGTATTGCATGTCATGAACTGCTCATCCACCTGGGCTCTATCCTTAAGCATCACGAGTCGGCACCCACGGCCAACAGGTGGCCCCATTGGGGGAGTCCCACCCCTCTACGGAGGTGCAGTCGGTGCATTTTAACGCCCCAGTCGACAGGGCGGACAATAATAGAATTGTGAGGGGCGTCTGAGGAATGTTGTTGTGAATCATGCTTACCGAGTTCGTAACGGAATGTAGCGAAGGAGTTTTCCGAGTGCCTTAATACAAAATTAAAGGTGAAATCTATATATTAATATTCGTGTTTCTTATCTGTATAACCGTTATCAGCTTGGAACCCCCTCTGGTTTAAAATAAGACCGTCCAAATATCCCAGATGAAATGCAAATATGTAAATCCTGATTATCTGGTATTGCTTATCCACCGAATTCTTATTTCTTACGAGTGTCGTCACATCAACTAAACAATGGACGATTCCATTTTTATTATGAAGAAATAAAGGAAAGAAAGGACATGCAACATAGAACAATTATAATAAAAAAAGAAATACAGAGAGTTGAGGAACGATAGAGAAGTGATAACGCTAATCTGTTTGTATCGAAAAGACGAAAATAGGAATGAAAGAAGAAATTGAGAGAGAATGAAATCGAGATTATTATACTTTTTACATATTGAAGTAAAACCAATTGCTCTTAAGTAAACATATCAAATGTTGTAATAATTAAATTATTATACTGTTGTATATCTACAGGTCATGCTAGTAAATCATCAATAGATCAAGCCAACAGTAAAAAGTAATAAAGTTTCAGTTGTCTTTATTTAATAAAGTTTAGTTGTTTATCAGTTCCAATATTCCTCAGAGGATAAAGCTTTGTTACCGTCGTAATGTTTTTGGACTGATAACTTTTAGTTTTCTTTCGTATAGGGATTTGGCCCCTATATATTTACATGCATGTGGAATTAAATACATTAAAATAATTAAGTTTTTTTGAAACAAGTAATTTTACAATTATATATGCTAAGTTTAGAAATATGTAAACAAAAGAGAATCAAATAAATATTAGTTTAGAAATATTTTAACAACAATAGAAACAATGGTCTAAATTCATCCGATATTTTATGTCACCAGAATTCTACAGATACCAAAATCATTCGATATTGCATCATTGCAAATCACCTGATATTTGATGAATATTTTAGCTTAATGATCACGTAGACAATTACAAAAGAGAATTATAAAAGGACATGGTGTGGCTGCTACTGTGGATATTATATTAACTCTTTCTTCTAATTTTATTGGTTCTTTGCTATTCCTGATGAGTCAGATGATATATCCGTCAAATGTGGATTTTTTTATTCAGGAATTGGCGTCGGTTACTGTGACTCAGGCCTAGTTTTAGAATATATTTTTTTCTACTGATAGTAAATGTTTAGAAATATAAATTAATATTATCTGCGTTATTTGGACTATTGTCCTCATCTTCATTGTTATCTCTACAACGTTTCGGCCGATATGCCCTTCGGCCTTCTTCAGGTATTTCTTGTCGGACTCGGGAACCTTCTCGGACTCGGGAACCTTTCAAACATTCAGAGAAATAAAGTATAAATTTCTACTGATTTTGGTAAAAACTATATTACTTAGAAACTATTGCACAATAATAGAATGGGTAATCGGTGTTGTATGTCATGGACTACCAACAATGGTGGTCCTGTAAGAAGGGTTCAAAGTTATATATACTTTGAATATACAAAACTCCGACGAAGGTTAACAGACAAAACATTTAATATAGTACAGCACATGGATATGACGAGATACAAAGTACATAGGTAAAAGGGTACATAAACAAGGAGTACATAAATAAAGATGAAGACACATTCATGAATGGTACAAGATAACATATAAAAGCCACAAACATGAGACTAGGGATAGTCCATGCTGTGAAGAACTTACAGTAATGTAAGTGGGACCAAAAGCCCAACGAAAAGGGATAGACCGTGTCTAGCCCATGATTCTCATGGTTACTGGAACAGGTAAAGAGGCCGAAAGGGTTTGAACCCGGCGCTTAAATACTATAGCCCCCTAGCGGGCACCAGCAAACTAAACCGGGTAGACAACTCTCCCAGGCAAATACGAAACTAACGCCACAGTCCCATTAAGGGGATTTTCCTCCTCTGCAGAGGTACACTCGTTGTATTTTCACTGCCCCAGCCGATATTGCGGGTACATGGTAGGTAAAATATCACTGATACAAAGTCGCATGTATATGTCGTCCAACGAGGATTGAACTCGCTATTACAGCAGTAATGGCTCTACGAGATTAACTTTCATAACCATTACGCCACGTTGAGACGCCCTACCCAGCCTTTCATGGTAACGGCCAGTCTCAGGTTGCATGACTACAATACCAATATTTCCAAACAAATATATCTGATATTTTTGATGTAGTGTCTTCGCCCAATTGTCGGCCCAGCAGAAAGCTATCCACGGTGAACTCCCACTCAACTTTTCTGCTCACATATCGCAAATTTGATTGATGATTTACAAACCCTTTGAAGACCCCCCCCTCCATCCCCGCCTCGCACCAATGGGTTTTCTTTTTCTTTTCATTATTCTTCTTTTTTTTTTTTATCTAACAAGAATTACTGAACTTTTTACTTTGCGCAGGTGGAAACTATAGTTTTAAAACAACCTTTTTTAAGCCGGTTTTCCGTTATTTAGAAATCCAATATCCTCAACAACAACAACAACAACAACAACAACAACAAAAAACGAAATAAAAGAAAAAAAGAAAAAAAGAAAGAAAGATAAAAGAAGAAAAACAAAGACGAATATAACCGGCGGATTTCTTTAATCGAACGTTTACACACTGATTAGAGAATTTCTGGAAGAAAGGAATCGGGTCAATGGTTCTGTTTGTAACACACTAAGCGAATCATTTCTTTCTTGCCCATGCGCGCATGCTCAAACGAGCGGCTGCACGTTTTTCTACTTTTCTCTTCTCCCCCCCCCCCCCCCCCCACTGCTCTTATTTGCATACGCGCTGCGGTTTAAGTATTTGCTAAGCTTAGTTAAGTCTTGCCTACGTGAAAAATTGCGGCTGGAAAATTAAGTTAGCCAGATTATGTATTGCCAAACCTGCAGAAGAGAAAGGATCCAGGATTTTCTTTTTTCTCTTTTGGTAAAACTGGGCACAAGCAAATCTTGACTATTGAGGATTCTGAGGAATAGCCAAGTTTAACTCTTTGACTACGTATTTCTTCACACATGTACAAATATGTATATCATTTATGTGGTACAGATAAATACCTTTATGAATATTATTTACATATACATACGTTTATGTATATTACTTATGTGCGTATTAGTACATATATGTACCTCTATGTATCTTATTATAATGGAGATTGTGTGTTTTTCTGTTTGTAACCGAAACTATATTTCTACTCAAGTCACAATTCCCTTCGTTATTTACATCACATTCTCCATGTTTTATTTATATTTAAACCTCAATATTAATAAAATTGCTTCACCTTTTTATTAGTGTTGTCCATATCTACATATAAATAACATGCAATTGTATTTATATATACAAAAATAGCGGTTTACAGTGTGAATGGAAGGCTAATTTGCATATTGATATTAAAAAATATGATTTTATTAAATATGTGCTTAGTATTATTGATTTCTAATTGTTTGGTTTTATTTTAATGAATATAAACAAAAATCTCTTCAATGAATCTTAAATGAAATCCATTAACAAGAAAAAATAACTGTCATTTTTATTCTGTATTTCCTAATTTAACTAAATAGTTAAATAAGTAAAATTCAGCAATGAAAGACGGGAGTGATGGAAGAGTAAGTTTCATTTCTATTTTTCTATTATACCCCCACTGTTACATATCTTTTTATCTGCCTTCTTATTAGACTTTCTAATTTAATACGATATTTCATTACATCAAAACTTAAATACTTGCACCCGGAGGGTGCATATATTTGCTAGTATTACTAATGTGCGTACTGGTACACATATGTACTACTATGTATATCACTTATCTCAGTGGTACATATCCTTACCTTTCGTAGAAGGGAAGGATCAAAGTGTCGTTCTAGTATCTGTGCTTTGAAACTTACCTTCTCTATGGGGTCCAGTGTGCTTCGGCCTCTGGACCGGTAAAGTACAATTTAATAGCATCGATCCAGGGGGACCATCCCCCCATCGATGCAATTTTATGTGCCCACGTAAACGAGACTTGTGTCCAGCCCTCATAAGTGGGATGAGCAGACAAATACCCTTACCTTCTATACCCGGCCTCGGCTGGGGGTCCAGTGTGCTTCGGCCTCTGGACCGGTAAAGTACAATTAGTAGCATCGATCCAAGGCCCCCCCCCAGATCGATGCAATTTTTATGTGCCCACGTAAAAACGAGACCTTGTGTCCAGCCCTCAAAAGTGGGATGAGCAGGCAAATATCCTTACCTTTGGTAGAAGGGAAGGATCAAAGTGTAGTTCTAGTATCTGTGCTTTGAAACTTACCTTTTATACCCGGCCTCGGCTGGGGTTCCAGTGTGCTTCGGCCACTGGACCGGGTTAAAGTACAATTATTAGCCTCGATCCCAGAGGCTTTATGGACAGGGCTGGGTTTATTGCCCAGCGCCTGAGGCGCCCCATGAGCTTCGGCTTGTGGGTGTGCCCACGTTAAAACGAGGCCTTGTGCCCAGTCCATACAAGTGGGGTATGAGACAAATATCCTTACCTCTATGTATATTACTTATGTGCGTATTGGTACACATATGTTCTACTATGTATATTACTTATGTATTAGTAGACATATGTACCGCTATGTATATTACTAATGTTCATATTGGTACATATATGTATCACTTTGTGTATTACTTTTGTGTGTATTGATACACATATGTACAACTATGTATATTATCAATGTAAACAGTGGTACATATACGTACCTTTATGTATATTACCTATGACGTACTGATTCACATATGTAATACTACGTATATCACTTATGTATACTGTGGTAAATATACATGCCTCTATGTATATTACTTATCTGCGTATTGGTACACATATGTACCAATGTGTATATTACTTATGTATTAATAGATGTATGAAGTAAATGGAAGTTAATCCGACAGTATGAATTTAACATTTTTTGAAAAAACAAATGATGTTAATAGTTTGCTGACAGAATCTGTTCCGACCGTTTTAATAGAGCGGTCTTCATCAACAGCGACATATAAATGAAAGATGGAATAAATAACCGTTAGAAGGAGGTACAAACGAACGCTAGTGTTCGATGCTGGAATTTAAAAAAAAATGCGTATTCTGTGTTAAAAATAAAAATAATTTAATTTTAAAAATCAGAAGCATTATAATCCATAATAAAACTCAAAAGAGTTTGATGTAAAAATATATAAAAAAAACTGTATATTTATTCTATTTTTTTTTATTTTTAGGGTAGACTGGGCTCTTTAACCATGGTTAGGCAACCGGTCTAGGAGAAGGAAAACTCTGAATTCAAACCTGATAAACCTGGCTTAAGAAATTGACCTTGTGTCGCATCCTGCTCGCGCGGAGGGGGTTGTATATATATATATATATATATATATATATATATATATATATATATATATATATATATATATAAGGAAAAAATGAATAAAGAAAAGAAATGTAGATGGATAAAAATGAATTTTATCGATATCACTTTTAATCGATAAAATTCATTTTTATCCATCTACATTTCTTTTCTTTACTTATTTTTTCCTCATATTGTCGGATTCATTTCCCATTCTCATATATATATATATATATAGTGGTGCATAGACATAGTTCTAAGTATATTACTTATGTGCATAGTGGTACATATACATCCTCTATGTATATTACTTATCTGCGTATAGGTACACATATGTACCAATGTGTAAATTACTTATGTATTAATATATATATGTAGCATTATGTATATTACTAATATGCTTATCGGTACACATATGTACCACTATGTTTATAACTTATGTACATAGTAGTACATAGACATACCTCTATGTAAATACTTACTATAGATATGTACCAATGTGCATATCGTATTGGTAGATATATTTAGCATTATGTATAATACTAATATGCTGTAGGTACACATATGTGTCACTATGATATACAGAGAGGTACATGTACATACCTCTAAGTATATTACTTACGTGCGTATTGGTACATATATGTACCTTTCTGTATATTACTTATGTGCGTATTTGTACATATATGTACCCTTCTGTATATTACTTATGTGCGTATTGGTACATATATGTACCTTTCTGTATATTACTTATGTGCGTATTGGTACATATATGTACCTTTCTGTATATTACTTACGTGCGTATTGGTACATATATGTACCTTTCTGTATATTACTTATGTGCGTATTGGTACATATATGTACCTTTCTGTATATTACTTATGTGCGTATTGGTACATATATGTACCTTTCTGTATATTACTTATGTGCGTATTGGTACTTATATGTACCTTCTGTATATTACTTATGTGCGTATAGTACATATATGTACCACTGTATACTTATGTATTGGTAGACATGTGTACCACTATGTACATTACTTATGTACCTAGTGGTCATATACGTACTACTATGTATATTAGTCATGTATGTATTGGGTCACACATATATATCACAGTCTATATTACTTATGTATTAGTAGATAATGTACTATTATGTACGTTACTGATGTGCGTATTGGTACACATATATATCACTATGTGTGAATATAAGGAAGTGAATCCGACGGTATGTAGTATAATAAAAAATTGAAAAAACACACTAAATTAGTTAAGTGGTGAGTTTATTATAAACACTTACACATTCTCATACTCACACCGCAAAAAAGAATATTTGATCATATTTCAAACCGTTCATTTTTTCAACGTTCTTTTTTCTCAGACTTCAAATTTTAAACAGACCGATAAACAAGGACTATTACTCACCTTTCTCCTTATTCTGAGATTAAAAAAAAAATTATCACCTTCCACATACCAACAAAAGAACGTGAAAAAATGAACGGTTTGAAAAATGATGTCAAATATTCTTTTTTGCGGTGTGAGTATTAGAATGTGTAAGTGTTTGTATCGAAAAAAGCATTGTGCATTTTTTATGTGTTTATGAATGTGTGGTTGCGCGTGTGTGTATAAATCTTTTGCGATAAACGGAATCGAAACAAACTTCAAGGTTTTGTGTGTGTGTGTGTGTGTGTGTGTGTGTATGTGTGTGTGAGCACACATACACACTGAAGATGATCTAATTAATAGATCGAAACACTGCAGCGTCGGCCAATAAACTCACCCTTAACTCATTTAAACCTGTGTTTTTTTTCAATTTTTTATTATACTACATACCGTCGGATTCACTTCCTTATATTCACACACACACACACACACACACACACACACACACACACACACACATATATATATATATATATATATATATATATATATAATGGCTGTCAACTCATACTACATATCACTATGTATATTACTGATCTACGTAGTGGTGTATATATGTACATTGCAAATATTTCACTTCCTTTTTCTAAACAATACTTAGAATATATACTTTGCTGATAATAAAAGCTGGATCTACTTATAGTACTTAACACGTTGAGTACATATTAGTACACATATGTACTACTATGTATATTACTGTTGTACGTTGTGGTTGATATATGTACCATTGCAAATATTTAATTTATTTTTTTAAAACAATATGTAGAATATATACTTCCCTAATAATATAACCGTGTATACATATACTACTTAATGAAGGTGGAAACCATGAAAAAATATAACTCGAACTTCTATTCAAAGTATAAAGGCAAATGTATGTCCGAATGTAATCTATACATATATAAAGGGCAGTTGTGTGTATGTATGTCGAATGTAATCTATACATATATAAAGGGGTTGTGTGTATGTATGTCCGAATGTAATCTATACATATAAAGGGTAGTTGTGTGTATGTATGTCCGAATGGAATCTATACATATATAAAGGCAGTTGTGTGTATGTATGTCCGAATGTAATATATAATATAAAGGGCAGTTGTGTGATGTATGTCCGAATGGAATCTATACACATATAAAGGGCAGTTGTGTGTATGTATGTACATATATCGAATGTAATCTATACATATATAAAGGGTAGTTGTGTGTATGTATGTCCGAATGTAATCTATACATATATAAAAGTTGTGTGTATGTATGTCCGAATGTATAAAATATAAAGGGCAGTTGTGTGTATGTATGTTGTGTGTATGTATGCATATATAAAGGGCAGTTGTGTGTATGTAATGTTGTGTGTATGTATGTCCGAATGTAATCTATACATATAAAGGGTAGTTGTGTGCATGTATGTCCGAAAGTAATCTATACATATATAAGGGTAGTTGTGTGTATGTATGTCCGAATGGAATATACATATATAAAGGGCAGTTGTGTGTATGTATGTCCGAATGTAATATATACATATATAAAGGGCAATGTGTATGTATGTGTATATGTCCGCAGGTAATCTATATATATATAAAGGGCAGTTGTGTGTATGTGTATGTCAAGAGGAAACTTCGAAAAATAAAACAATTAACGACAAAGTAAATATATATATGCATTAAATATCACCAGGGCTTGAGTTTTTAGCCAAATGATAGAGATTTGATTGATATTAGTGAAGATGATTAAAAATAAAATTTGAATGATAACAGCATGACATTTTTTTTCATTTAACATTTTTAGATAGTAGACATTAACATTTCTTTTCAGAGTAGCTGGATCAATGCAAGGTCTGTTTTTTTATATATAGGGATTTAAACTGGACATCCCACGATAGATTTGAACATGAACTCATCATATAGTTGGGAACGAGAATGAGAGAAAGAGATGTTGAGGAGTTAAGCAAATTAACACAAAAATGTACAAGACGAAGCACAACAGTGGAAGAAAGGGTATCCACTGGGTATTGTCCCAAAAATCAAATTTTAATCATACTAATAAATACTATGTGCACAAAGTAGAAAATGAGACTCATAAATTCTCTGTTATTTTGAGATACAAACGGATCACCTAATGCCGGCTATGAACCAGACATAGTGTTAATTACACAAAAGGAGAAATCTTGTAATTTAGTGTATTTTGGTGGATCACAGAGTGAAAAGTAAAGAGAACGGAAAGATAGATACATACTTAAACCTTACCAGAAAACTGAAAAACTGTAGAACATTAGAGTAAAGATGATAACAATTGTATTTGGTGCTGTTGGAACGATACCCGAGCGTTTTTGGAAGAAAACTGGAGGAATTTAAAAATAGAGGGGGTATCGAGACCATCCAGAGCATAACATTGCTCAAATCGGCTAGAATACCCAGAATAGCCCAACAGATCTGAGGAGACATGTTGCCACTCAGACTCCGGTGAAAAACTTGCAAGGAGTGATTTAATAGAGAGAAAAAGATAATATACAATTTTATCAAAGGGTTGAGATAAAAAAAAAGACCCAAAAGCAATTTTTAAGTGTTATTGTAGTATCCACATAATATCAATCTGAAATTCTTGATAGTTGATTGGTTGGATTTTATGACACACCAACCCTTGCTGGGTTATTCTTTGCCGAAGACGTTTTAGAATTGGAACCTCTGCTAGCGTTTTACAGTAGGATCGCAGTGGTGAGAGACCCGCAGTGAGTGGTTTCAATTTGGTAAAGAGTAAAATATCTGTTTAATTTCTATTTATGGGCATTCAATGATCATTCTCGATTTGACTGAATATCTTATCTTTGTTGTATTTATCACAATAGTTCGCTCGACTTCTCGCTGCTTGTCCTTTGACGTTAAACTGCATCTAATGGTGAAGTTCTATTTATTGAAAGAGAGTGTGAAGTACCCCTTCATTGTCATTACTCCATGGTTTTCTCTGGCCCGGAGTGGTAGTACCTGTTAGCGTCCTCTCTATGGGTTGAATAGAAAACATTTTTTTTCACAAATGTGTTTAAAAAATAGCGTTAATTTTTTTTTATACCTATCAAGCATCAATAGAAGAAAACATCTTCGGCATAAAATAACCCAACGAGGTTTGACAATGTATAAAATCCAGCAGCCCAACCAGTTTCTTGCTGAATCTACTTTATACAGTCTGTTACTTATTTAGACCATCACTTAACATTTTTTTTGTTTTTTTGTTTTTTGTTTTTTGTTAATCCAATTTTCCTTATCTCAAATCATTTATCTTTGCTTTCATCTTCAATATTTTTTTTAAACCAAAAATATTGCCCAACATTTTTTTCTGATTTCCATCATCTTCATTCTTTTTATTGATTTTTTTTCTTTCTCGCACAGAATTGTTTTCTCTCATTATGAGAACTTACTGATTCGGCATTTCTTCAAAAAAGTTTAAAAAATGAAAAAAAAAAAAAAATGTCACCGAAGCTCAAGTTTCCCATATATTATCACGAGCGTCTTATTAAGAAAGGAAGATCACAAGTTGGTTGGTTGGTTGGTTGGAATTTACGGTATATCAACCCTTGTTGGGTTATTTTATACTGAAGTCATTTTGTTTTAATCATTCTTGTCCGATATTCAATTTTTTTGAAACTCAATCTTTTCAACACATTTATAATACTTATTTTTTAAAAAATCTATATAACCCATAGATTGGACCATAACAGGTTCTACATTTCCGGGTCAGGGTGAACCCAGTAATAATGGCGATGAAGGGATAATCCGCAGGCTATTTGCATTTCACATTGCTATAATATCCTTGTGAATGGTGTGAATCCAATTATTCTCCCTCAAGCTACGGGTAAATAGTAGTGCAGACTGGGTTTTCTAACTTTGGTATGGCTACCAGTCTAGGAGAACGAAAAGTCTGAATGCAAACCTGTTAAACCCCACTTAAAATTGATCTGGTGTTGCATCCTACTCATGCGGAGAGGTTGGACAAGTAAAATGTTGCATCATATTGACGAACATTTTGAAAAGAGACTGCGAAATGTCTTGAGAAAGCTCTCTTGGATGGTAACTCTGTGGGATATTTTTCGTACCCATCATCTCAGTGTCCTAGGTATGACGTTAAATGTCATCCAATGGTGAGGTTCCAATTTTGGAGCTCTTTGGAATGCAACTTCATCGCCATTAATCCAAGGTCCAATCTAACCCTGATTAGTAATGCCTGTAATGGTTTAATCTATGGATTAAATAGAAAAATAAGTTAAAAATATATTTTAAAAATTGATTTTTAAAAAGAAAATTTTTCACGAATCACGAATGATTAAGATAAAACGTCTTTTGCATAAAATAACCCAACACACGTTGATATGCTGTAAAATACAACTAACCATCACCGATTTTACAATGAATATGACGTCACATAATAGTACAGAGAGTATGATCTTTTAAACTTACTTGCTCACTAACAGCTATACACCCAGCCAACAACTAACGAAAACTTATGTGCCCATGCGTCGGGGTAAATATGGCGCAATGGATATCCTCTCAGAAAATGGGACTCGATGAACTAAAATCAAGAACGAAGCTGTTTACATTTCATTTCGCGTTAATACCCTCACAGTCATAGGTTTGGTTGGCTCGATGTCCCAGGCTGTGGTTGTGTCGGTGCTGCTGTATGGCTGCACCACCTGGACCCTGACAAAGCGTCTTGAGAATAAGATAGATGGGAGCTGCACAAGAATGCTGCGAGCAGTCTTGAATAAGTCGTGGAAACAGCACCCCACAAGGAAACAGCTGTACGGTCACCTGCCCCCCCATCTCACAAACTATCCGAGTGAGACAGACATGGCACGCAGGACACTGCTGGAGAAGCAAGGATGAACTCATAAGCGACGTTCTCCTGTGGAAGCCAACACATGGACATGCAAGTGTGGGGCGCCCAGCAAGGACCTACATTGACTAGCTATGCGAAAATGCTGGCTGTTCCGCAGAGGAGCTTCCAGGTGTAATGAATGATAGGGAGGGTTGGCGAAGGATTGTCATGGATTCCCGTGTTGCGTGCGCGACATGATGATGATGATGATGACCCTCACAGTTATTTGATATATGAAAGTATCTTTGATCTAATACAAACAATTTTCCCAATTCTATAGGTTCAAGTATTTCTATGTAATACAATTTCAATTTACAGTCAGCAACACCATTCAAGGTATTTTTTAGCATAACGCTTTGATGTCTATGGGTAATTAATATATGAGAAAAATATATTTTATATGAAAAAGAAAGGTTTCAACGAGCTCTATTCAACAATATAATGGGTTTAAACTAGCTGTACAAACTTACAGAGTAAAGCACAAAATAGGCCTCCCGGTCAATATTAAAAGATTTCGGAAATTTTTTCGTTCCCCTCGATTGTAATTTTGCAATCAGTTGCGAAATGATTAATTTCCGTCACGCTTACGTTGTTTTGCAAAGTGTATACGGCAAATTTCACCTGAGTCTGGGTTTGTACCCGCCGGCATAGAGACTCTTTCGCGAGAGTATCTGCATTTCCGATCAGTGACGGTTCAATAGACGGAACGAACGAATGAATGAATGAATGACGCTCCGATCCTAGAAAATGTGAAACAGGAGAACAAAAAGGAACACGGTTGACTTGGTCCGGGGGTAAAAAAAAACCAAAAAAACGAGATGTTATCAGAGAAAAAGGGGTCGGATGCTGAAGGCGGCATTATTCAGTTTGTTTAACATCACAGATTGAAACTGTTGATAATCTCTTCGCTCATAAACACCAGTTCAGCCTTTTTGCTGAGACGGTGCTGCTCATAAGTATTTGTACAAAAAGGCGATTTACTTTTAATTAGAATGCTTAAAAGTTTGTAAAAAAAAATCATTATAAAAACTAGCAAATATATGCACCCTCCGGGTGCAAGTATTTTAGTTAAATTTTATAATAAAATATGATATTAAATTAGAAAGGCTAATGAAACTGAATAAGAATGTAGATAAAAAGATTTTGAACAGAGGGGGTATGATTGAAAAATAGAACAACTTTGAAACTAACTCTTCCATCATTTTCCGTTACTCCCGTCTTTCATTGGTAAATGTTCCTAATTAAACTGTTTAGTTAAAATAGGAAGTAAAGAATAATATTACAGTTATTTCTTCTCGTTAATGGATTTCTTTTAAGATTTATTGAAGAGATTTTGCTATATTAAATTAAGATAAAACCAAACAATTAGAAATCAATAATACTAAGCATATATTTATTAAAATCAATTTTTTAAGATCAATATGCAAATTAGCCTTCCCATTCATACTGTAAACTTTATTTTGTTGTATATATAAATACAATTGCATGTTATTAATATGTAGATATGGTCAACAGTGTAAGTAATGTAAAACAATTTTATTAATAATTGAGGTTTAAATAAGAATAAAATCATGGAGAATGTGATGTAAATAACAAAGGGAATTGTGATTTGAGTAGATATAGTTTCGGTTACATATAGAAAAACCCACAATCTCCATTATAATAAGATCTCCATATCGAAGGATCTATTTTGAATGTGATAATGTTGGCAGATGATAAAATCTTTTCTTTTTCTGTATCGGGTGGTGAGGATCCAGTTCTGGAACCATCTTGTCAGCTAAGGCTGTAGAATACGGTGACTACTCCTCAGAAGAGGTGCAATACCCTTCCGCCAATGGGACTCCTGTTGGCTTTGGGTGGCGACCCGTGATGCTTAAGTACGGAATTTTAGAGCAGTATATAACATGCTACAAGGTTCCTAGTTCGATACCGTCCTCGCCAACTCAGCGTATGAGTAGCACAGGGATCTGTGCGGTAAAGTAAGGAGCTGATGGTAGGTGTGGCGCTCCACCTCAGATGCTAAAACAATCTCCTTGGTCTAGCGCTATTGAAAAGGGATAGACTCCCTCGCTGACTGGCTGATACCGACTTTAGGCCGACCCGACGACCTTTTTTATATAACATGCAAGACTCCACGTTGGCCCTTACTGAGGCTAAACGGGGGATATGAGAGGCCCCTCCGATCAATCGGTTGGTCCTATTAAGTCCTAGTACCTACATGATTGTCCCAAAACTATTGTCCTTATTGTAGCCCAATCTTCTTTATCATATTTGCTAGAAGGCGTAGCTAAGGATCTTAATATCCTGGGCATTACGTTAAACTGCTTCTAGTGGTGAGGTTCTAATTCTGGAGCTGAGGTAAGTGCGGGTACCTTTCATCGCCATTACTCTCAGGTCCACTTTGACCTTGATTCGTAGTAACTGTTAGGGTTTCATCTATTGGTCAAATAGCAAAAAATGATTTTTATTTAAAAGTGTTAAAAAAACTGTTTTTTTATTGAATACCGATCAAGAATAAATAAAACAAATCGGCTTCGGCATAAAATAACCCAACAAGGGTTGACATGTCATAAAATCCGAATCTACTAACCAACCATTTCCTGGTTGATTGGGAGTTGGGAATTTAGTAAATAGATAATTACATTTTTTCCATGTTATATAATTTACTAACATCTTAATGTTCTCAGATGAATCAATTTCTTTAGCCTGTCGGTGAGGTTTATGATACACTGGAATAAGAACCCAGTGAGGTGTAAAATCTCTCCAAAAGGAGTGAGACTCCTCCTCATGGGAGGGGATTTCGAGCCCTTAAAGAAGTGTATGTGGTTTTAAACGAAACTGCATCCAATTGTGAGGATAAAGTTCTGGAAATCTGGGGAGTAAAGAGTATCCCTTTATTGCCATCACACCAGGTACATTTTTCTCAGATTAGTAGTACCTGTTAATGTTCTATCTATAGGTCAAATAGATATGTTTGCAAATTATTGTACTAGCAAATATATGCACCCTCCGGGTGCAAGTATTTAAGTTTTAATAAGATGAAATTATCATATCAAATTAGAAAGGCTAATGAAACTGAATAAGAATACAGATAAAAAGATTTGGAACAGAGTGGGTATGATTGAAAAATAGAACAACTTTGAAACTAACTCTTCCATCATTTTCCGTTACTCCGTCTTTCATTGGTAAATTTTCCTAATTTAAGTATTTAGTTAAAATAGGAAGTAAAGAATAAAATTACAGTTATTTCTTCTTTTAAGATTTATTGAAGAGATTTTTGCTCATATTCAATAAGATAAAACCAAACAATTAGAAATCAATAATACTAAGCATATATTTATTAAAATCAACTTTCTAATATCAATATGCAAATTAGCCTTCCCATTTACACTGCAAACCGCCAATTGTATTGTTGTAATATATATAATGTAAATGTTATTAGTCATGTAGATATGGTCAACAATTAAGTAATGTAAATCAATTTTATTAATAATTGAGGTTTAAATAAAAAATAAAATCATGGAGAATGTGATGTAAATAACAAAGGGAATTGTGACTTGTATAGTAATATAGTTTCGGTTACAGACAGACAAACCCACAATCTCCATTATAATAAGATTAGATTAGAATACGCCCTATATGTGCTGGAGAATTTAGCGAACTTACCAATCTGTGCACGTGTCTTGCATGCAAGATATCTAATATAGTAAATCATTGCTGCCCCCGGAGTCACACTTATCAAAAAACTAGTCTTGTGTTTTGAATTGTATCAGGAAAGTAGTTTTCGACTCCACCTGCTGGTCCATAAAAGAGCGGTACGTTAAATAACACATCTCCATGAAAGGAAAAAAAACGTTTAAAAATAATGATTATATATAGAATTTGTACCTGAGTAAAGCTACTATTGTAAAAGGAATCTGTGTCAGCTCCTGATCGTAATAATAGGGTTCCAAATAGATTAGATTAAATGAGAATGTGGTTTTCCAGAAAAGAAAAATTCATTATGAACTAAAGATCAAGGGAGAACTTATTCATGCCTTTCGTGTGTGACCTTATTGAATGTGCAATTCCCCACCAAAAATCGAAATTAATTGCACCCTTTCCATTTCTAGGACCCCTCAGAGTTGTGATCACCTCCCTACTTCACACCCCTGTGTCTACAGTGCAGCTAGAAAATAATGTCCGCTCTTTAACTTCGACGCAGGGAATAATACAAAGTAAATGAAAAATGGTTATTTCGTTTCGAAGACACATTCCGTGCCATGAAAATGATCTCGCTACCAATGACAGGCATTTTGTTTCGGAACGGAAGCTGGGGTTACACGCATGCGCCGATTGTCTGAAGAAGAAGAAATGGCAGTCTTCGAGACGTAATTTCCAGATGTTCAGGAAATTGAATGAAGACTTAACACGAAACCGGACCGACTGATTTTAATAACGAAGCTTCAACTCAGACGACATAAACCGAACCGGATTTGCCACCCACTTTCGTAGCTTCAGTGGCAGATGGTTAGGTTAAGATTTGGTGGAAGAGAAAATAAGTAAGAA
>CM042150.1:107699122-107701622 GCA_023376005.1 Doryteuthis pealeii | reverse complement strand
AGAAGGAGAGAGGTGGATGGAAGGGCTGCACAATGGCTGTAACAATATTGTCTGGCCACTCTTAATAAAATCAGCACAAACCTCTGTCCTTTTTGAATCCCATGGCCGTTCTAATCTTTTCCATCGGCTTTTTATCCTTTGCAATATGCCTCGTCTCGAAACTCTTAACAAGCGAACATCACTTATTGATAGGATTGAAGGAGAAGGGCACTGCCAAGTGTCAGAACTTCCTACATCTCTATTCGGGATTTGGCACGAAGCGGGGGTCTAGCGTATTGAAATATCAAGAGATTGAATGAACTTTGTTCAGTGGACCCAGCATTTTCGTTTGTCGTGCGGCAAACGCAACGCTTCAAATGCTTTTCATGGCTTGTTCTTTACGGAAACCGGAATCAAATTAGAAAGATCTGAATTCTGATTTAACGAAGCTAGACTTAGTCTGGCACGAGGCCATGAAAGAGAGCTCTCTTGAGAAAAAAATGACAAGCAATGAACGATTAATAATAATATCTAATACTAATATTCTATACATAATAATATGGTTTCAAGTAACCATTTCTATTTAACAATAATCAGTTGTTTGCTCATATTCATATGGTTTCAAGTAAGTAATAATCATCATCATCGTCATCATCATGTCGCGCAAGTAGCACGGGTATCCATGACAATCTCCCGCCCACATTCCCTATCATTCATCGACCCTGGGAGGTCTTCTGCGCTGCAACCAGCATCCTCGCATAGTTGGTCAATGTAGCTCCTTGGTGGGCGGCCCACATTAGCATGTCCATGTGTTGACTTCCACAGGAGAACGTCGCTTATGAGCTCGTCCTTGCTTCTCCAGCAGTGTCTTGCATGCCAGGTTCTTCTCACTCGGATGGTTTTTGAGATAGGGGGCAGGTGGCCATACAACTGCTTCCTTGTGGGGTGCTGTTTCCACGACTTTTCAAGACTGCATGCAACATTCTTGTACAGCTCCATCTAGCTTATTTTCAAGGCGCTTCGTTAGGGTCCAAGTGGTGCAGTCATACAGCAGTACTGATATAACCACCGCCTAATAATCCTTAGTAATCAATCTTAGCATTAAATATCTATTCTTAATACAAATAATTTACTGTTATATATTATCAAGTATGCCTATCTAATAAAAATAATTTTCAAATAGATTGATATGAACTTCAAATGGGACATGGACAGGCACTACCACTCCGAGGAGGCACTTTCTTGGGCATGCGAGTTTGTTTATATTGGGATTGTTTGTATCGGGTGTCTACAATTACTTATCCACAGACACCATGTCTCAACGTTTCACGTCTCATCAGTTTATAGGAAAAGTGTTATAGACATTTTAAAATGTAAGTACTGCATGGAAAATTAATTTTGTATTGTTTGATGTATAAATGTGTTGTTTTACCATAATGAATTTATCACACCGTTTAACTCTCCATTCACACTTTTCCTATCAATTCTCCTCCATCCATCCTCCACGTCCATTAATATACTTAAAAAAAAGACTGGAACACATCATCCCTGATGATGGCACTTCGAAGAGCGAAAGTACTCGGGATATGAACTTCGGTGAACTAATCCACGAATTCCATCCAAATATAAAAAAAGTTGTCCAGAAAGCTTGAAAAGATCACCAATAAAATCGTTAAAAGGAGACCTGTCTTTTGTTTAATTCCACATGTATAAATGAAAAAAATGCTGCCCAAACACACACACACACACACACACACACACATATATATATATATATATATATATATATATATATAGACATATATTTACATTGAAAATTACACTCATAAGATATATGTATGTATGTATGTATGTATCTATATCTATCTCTCTATATATATATGTATATATATATATATATATATTATATATATATATGTGGTGTGTGTGTGTGTGTGTGCGTGCGTGTGTGTGTGCATGTGTATAATAAGTCATCCACAGACACTGTGTTTCAACGTTTCACGTCTCATCAGTGAGGCTAGACACAGCAACTACTTCTGACCAGGGGCGAAACCCGACTGACTTTTATCAGCCCGGTTCCTTAACCTCTTGGTCGTCGACAGCCGCCATTAAGGAGCAGTGTTTTAACTCATAAGTACATACATCGGTGTTACATTTGGAATTGAGGAGGCGCTTGTGTCCTAGCGGGTATCGTCGAAGGAACTGGAATTGGTGAACAGAGTTCAAATCCTGAACCAGGCTATTTATGTTTCACTTCGCTCTTGGATTCGTCTCTAATATCCTATCAAGTTGGTTTAAAAGTAGACTTGACTCATTAGCGTAATACGGCAAGTAGTTATTGAGGAAAGATGAATTCTGAATTCGAATCAATTTTACACTGCTTAACAAATTGATCTTGTCTTGCAATGGCGGGTGTAGTTGAGTAAATAAATTCGGTTGAAATTATTTAAATTTTTTTGATCTTTTGATTAGAGGCATATTAACTCTCGTCTTCAAGTGATTGGTGAGAAAAAGACTGAGC
>CM042150.1:107694122-107696622 GCA_023376005.1 Doryteuthis pealeii | reverse complement strand
TAATTTTTCTTTACTTAATAAGGGACTTTTACTTTTAATTGAAATTCGTATTGTTTTAAATCGATGTAATATTACGAATAGTTTGTGTTTATGGGAATATGGTTTAATAAACTATTTATTCACACATGAAATGATAAACACTTATTGATTTCCTCCCTTCCTCTCGTTCTCTTGTTCATCAAAACTATATTAAATGGACACGTGACCGAATCAAACCAAATGTCTTGGATGTATTAATATTTGTCTCATACCCCACTTGTATGGGCTGGGCACAAAGGCCTCGTTTTAATGTGGGCCCACCCACAAGCCGAAGCTAATGGATGGAAAAGAACAAAAATTTCGTCGATCCCCTCGGCATTCCCCCTCAAGGGGGCGCCTCAGGTGCTGGGCAATAAACCCAGTCCTGCCCCTTTAAGACAAGGGGGCAGGTGTTGCCTGGGGGGATAGCCCCCTGGGATCGACGCTATTAATTTAACATGACCGGTCCAGTGGCCGAAGCGCACTGACCCCCTGTCCCGAAGGACGGGTTGGACAAACAAAATGTATTGGATATGACATTAAACTGCATCTTGTATTGAGACTCCAATTATTGTACCCATTCATTGGCATTATTCCCAGGACCACTCTGACCGTCGTAGGTAATACCTGTTAAGGTCTAACGTATAGGTTTGTTGTGGATTAGCCTTGTTTACCTTTCATATAGATGAATACGCTGGTCTAGGACTATTTATACACGGCTGTCAGAAAACATCGAAGTTATTACTGAAACTGATTCAGAGGCTTTCCCCTCAGTCAATAACTGCCCCCTTAATTTAAAAGGGCAGGTTTGGGTTTGTTGCCCAGCGCCTGAGGCACCCCCTCGAGAAGAATGCCGACGGGATCGACGCATTTTTTGTGCCTACCACCCATGAGCTTCGGCTTGTGGGTGGGCCCACATATAAATGTCCTTGTGTTACGCCATCATAAGTGGGATGAGAGGCAAATATCCTGAAACTGCTTCAGAGTACTTCGACCTCTGAAGCGGCTTTGTAAATATTAACAGCGTCGATCCCAGGGGGCTATCACCCCAGACAATACCTGCCTCCTTTATTTTAAAGGGACAGTGCTGTGTTTATTGTCCAGCGTCTGAGGCACCCCCTCAACGCATTTTTGTGCCTACCACCCATGAGCCTCGGCTTGTGAGTGGGCCCACATAAAAATGTCCTTGTGTCACATCCTCATAAGTGGGATGAGAGTCAAATACCCTGGGACTGCAGGGATTACGGAACCATTACGCGAACCGTCTACCTCGATGTCATTGCACTCTGTTGCGAGTTACAATATGTCTGGAGCACATGTAGTTGAATGTAAAAGTATACTAACTACTGTAAGATCCATTATACAAGGTTAAATAGAAACAAAATTTAGTTTTAAATGTGAGTTTAAAAAATATGTGTATGTATCAAGAATGAATAAAACAAAAACGTCTTCGACATAGAATAACCGTAGGTTTATTTTATTTTCCTAGTACCCCACTCGTACCAGGTCTGGCACAAAGGCCCTATTAACGTGGGACCAACCACAAACCGAAGTTCTTGGGGTGGCGGGTGGAAAAATTGCGTCGATCCCCTCGGCATTCCCCTCAAGGGGGTGCCTCAGGCACTGGGCTATAAACCCAGCCCTGCCCCTTTAAATCAAGGGGGCAGGTATTGCCTGGGGGGGGGGATGGCCCCTGGATCGACGCTATTAATTCAACACACCGGTCCAGTGGCCGAAGCTCACTGGTCCCCCGGTCGAAACCGTAGGTTGATATGCTATAAAAACCAATCAAACATCCAACTCAAAGAAATGGATAATTTACAACAGTTGTCCCTCTATAATTCTCTTTGTATGTTTCTTAATCTGTTCTCACTTATCTCTAATTATTCTTCTATCAGCTGCAAAAGTGGGCGTTGTCTTGGAAAATAATGAAAAACGAAGTAATACAATGAAATATAATACAAATAAAAGTATAGCAAGGAGTATTCTGTCAAAATTCAAAAATATGAATTTTTTATTCTAATGTTTGGAGATAAACAACAGTATAATTTATTTATTTCCATGGGTCAGAATGTTGGGTTTTTTTTACTCTTGAAAAACGTAAAATAATTATCTCTTTATATTTCGATGTAATTCTCCAGCTGACCTGTATTAAACTCCAGTTACATTAGGGTCAGCAGCCACTATTCTACGTTCGTATTCGCATTAAGGTAAGAATATAATCTAATATTTCCACCCTGAGATTTAAAAAACCTCAATGGTCATTAAAAGAATACAAATAAGAATTTGGTGCCTGGCTATATATATATATATATATATATATATATATATATATATATATATATATATATATATATATGTCTGTGTGTGTGTGAAGAAAAGGAAGTGAACCCGACGGTATGTAGTATATTAAGAAAAATTGAAAAAACACAGGTTTAAATGAGTTGAGTGGTAAGTTTACTGGCCGACGCTGCAGTGTTTC
>CM042150.1:107679122-107689122 GCA_023376005.1 Doryteuthis pealeii | reverse complement strand
TAATTTTTGAATACACAGTATAAAACTTGGTTTTTGCTTAAAACATTGACACAAATGTAGAATTTAATTTACAACTAAAAATATGTCGTTATCAGAACGTTGCTCTTTAAATATGGACCTTATACTCCCACCAAGAGCGGCGGCTAAATACCTTCTACCTTCGCTGCCTTAGACGTGTACTGGGCATCACCTGGAGGGACAGGATCACTAACACAGCAGTCCTAGAGAGAGCTCAACTCCCCAGCCTGTACTCTCTACTGAGACAACGTCGTCTCCGATCGTTGGGTAATGTACGTCGGATGGATGATGGACGAATCCCGAAAGACATCCTGTATGGAGAGCTAACATCTGGTAAAAGACAGATTGGTCGCCCCCTGCTACGATTCAAGGATGTCTGCAAGAATGATCTCAGGTGCTTAGGCATTGTCCATTCCAGCTGGGAAAATTTGGCTCAAGTCCGCCCTCAATGGTGGCAGAATCTCCATAGAGGACTGTACATGTCAGAAGTCACCCTGATACAACATCATGAAGCTAAGAGGTCCATAAGAAATCAACAGCAACAAAACATCGGAACATTATCATCTACAGGGACAACCTACAAATGCAAAATCTGTGGTCGAGAATGTTTCTCAAACATAGGACTTCATAGTCATTGTTCAGGGGCACACAAAAAAACTTTTATCATAGTCTTTTGAGACTGAATTGCCAATGAATGAATGATGCTATTTAAATATATTTACACAAATTGATATTTGATTGATATATGGAGTGATTGATTTTAACGGTATGTCAAATCGTCTAGGGTTATTTTATGTACCAAGTTTAGGAAATCGTGTTGATTATATTCTTGGTTGAGGATAGAGAAAAAACTGGATATGACAACACAACAACTAAATTCAATTGATATTTCACCTGATCATTGGCTGAAGCTTTCTCAAAATTATTTTTTGAAAAAGTTTCAGCCAAACAATATGGCGAAATATCAGTTAAATTTAGTTGTTGTGTTGTTATATCCACATATTTCCTCTATTGTTAACCACATTTTGTCGAATTTATTCAATCCTTCACTACTCAAATTTATCTTTCTAGACACTAATACCTTGACTGCCGAGTGTCCCAAGGTAGAAGTTTTCCGAGTTACAAGGTGTTGGTTGGATGTTTTATTTACGGAATATCGACCCTCAACGGTCCCTTTAATGCCGAATCAAGTTATTCTGTGTAAAAGAAAGACTCAGGTTGATTAAGTAACTTCTGTTGTTTTAGTCACCCAATTAAGTGTTGAACAGGTTCATCGCTACTTAACCTCTGTTATCAAGTGAGATCGGATGCTTTCAGCATAACTTAACAGTTACGAGTTGTGACTGTTCAATATTTGATTGGTGTTAAGTGTAAACATTTGAGGTACGAACGAGTTTCAGATACGCTTATGTTAATAAATTTACTAAAAATATCTAAGTTTCCAAATTTATTTCGCCCCCAAAAATATGATCTATAAGAAAATAAGCATTAAAACATATTGCAGCATATAATTCTTAACGTTCTATGTTATCATGTTGTTGCATAGCGCCTTCTTCACTGGCACTAAATAATTATAATGTTATATATCTCCTTCTTTCTTCTATATATGGTCGTATTTTCTTCTGGCCGGCTGCTATTCTGATCGTCTTTGGTATTTCTATCATCTATCTTGACTTGGTCTGGCATCTTCTAAGATCTTGCGTCTGGTGTTGACTTGGGGACTTCGCTCTGGTTTTCTGTTACTATGTTCTTGCTGGCTGGTCGTCATTTCTTAGTCTTGTTACCAAGACATTCATTAACCACAAGAGCATATTAATTATCCAAACTTTTATTTCCTTAACTATACATAATCCTCTAACATAGCGCGCGTGAGTTCCAGTTTAGGCAGGACCTAAAATGGCCGACTGCACTGCCCGATGTCTAACTGCAAACTGGGGACCGAACAGGTCCCACGTGACTTCACGTATTTTGGCGGGCTTCTGTAATTTTCCATGGAAGGACCAGGCCATGGTATGAAAAGGGTCATCCCCTCACAAATACAGGGGATTGACATAATCTTATGCCACCGCACAGATTATGTAACAATGTTTTTAAATAATATACTGCGAATTTCCTTATTTAAAAAAATAGCATTTTTTGTGTGCGTGCGTGCGTGCGTGCGTGTGTTGACGCTGGAACGAATTAATAGTGTTTCAATTTTTTTCAATAGGGAACATTGGTTTGATGTCCGATGAAATTGACTCGCAAGTTAAGGTACAGCTGTATGTTGTTAACAATTTTTGGCACACAATTATACATCAAGTATTTCAATCTAATACACTGACATCACAAATCTGGGAGGATTTCCCGTACCACAGTGACTAATGTGTTGGTCTGCGCTTCGGAATCCATTGGAAAAGATAATAAAATATTAGACCTGGATGTAATGGCAATGAAAAAGTACGCCACACTCTTCAGCTCTTAACAGTAACCACACCAACAGATGCAGTCTAGTGTCATACACAGAACTCCTTTTATAGGGAGGTCTTACCCCTCTACAGTCCAAATGCTTGGTAGGGGAACCCGCTTCTACCCGAGCTAACGTTCTCTTTTGGAATTATACCCTTAAAAAGCTATGGAACCCCTTTTCTCACCAGGTATGGGTTAAATAGTACCAATGCAGTTCTCTTAGAATGATGGATTTGGCATTAAATAACCCTCGAACATCGATATGCCATTAAACAAAGAACGCTAAACCAGTCACTAAGCTATCCTAACCTATATATATATATATATATATATATATATATATATATATATATATATATATATATATATTGATACACTCCCTACTCTTCTGACACCAACAAACGACCACCCTCCCCTTATTCACGACCTCCTAATTCACTAGAATGAAAATGTTCACCATTGAAGCAAGAACTCTATCCTAAAGTCCTGAAGATGGTCTAACAGACCGAAACGTTACAACGTCGACGTCACTACCTAGAATAAATATCCATTTTCTACAACATCCCGTGTTTGTCTACCTTTCTTCACGGATTAATTTCCTCTTATTTCTCCCATATATAATGAAATACTGTACTATTAAAAAGT
Source organism: Doryteuthis pealeii (assembly GCA_023376005.1). Classification (NCBI taxonomy): domain Eukaryota; kingdom Metazoa; phylum Mollusca; class Cephalopoda; order Myopsida; family Loliginidae; genus Doryteuthis; species Doryteuthis pealeii. Next base: position 107,686,011 of record CM042150.1, on the reverse strand, counting down.
GTTTGTTACCATTCTTTTCAAAGTAGCGTATGAGTGTCTTAACTTCAAGACAAATCAGTGATGTGTTTATGTTATGTGGCCAATACCCTGCTTTGAAACCAATGGTAACAACTAATTTTTAATTGTATAGTATTTCATAATGAATATACGTTACACTTGTTATCAAGCACTTTTCCCTTTCTCCAATACAACAAATCTATACACACACACAGACACAAAGACACACAAACATATATATCTTAACGCACTAAACTCACACATACACACACACACACACACACATATATATATACATAAACATATCATCACACGCAAACATATTTACATACATATATACATACATATCATTACTGTTCTTCTACAAGGATGCCTTTAGCATTAAATAACCAACAGAGGTTGATATGTCATTAAAGAGACCGAAACCAGCCACAATGTTATTTTAACTTATATATCATCATCATCATCATGTCGCGCACGCAGCACGGGCATCCATGACAATCCTTCGCCAACCCTCCCTATCATTCATTACACCTGGAAGCTCCTCTGCGGAGCAGCCAGCATCTTCACATAACTGGTCAATGTATGTCCTTGCTGGGCGCCCCACACTTGCATGTCCATGTGTTGGCTTCCACAGGAGAACGTCGCTTATGAGTTCATCCCTGCTTCTCCAGCAGTGTCCTGCATGCCTTGTCCGTCTCACTCGGATAGTTTGTGAGATGGGGGGCAGGTGACCGTACAGCTGTTTCCTTGTGGGGTGCTGTTTCCACGACTTATTCAAGACTGCTCGCAGCATTCTTGTGCAGCTTCCATCTAGCTTATTCTCAAGACGCTTAGTCAGGGTCCAGGTGGTGCAGCCATACAGCAGCACCGACACAACCACAGCCTGGAAGAACTGTCGCTTCAGCTTGCCAGGGAGATCGGACCTCCATATGACTGATAATCTATTTGTGGCCGCCCATGCCTTTGCTATTCGTGTATTAACATCGCTCTCTGTGGAGGAGATATTACCACCTAGGTATGTGAATTGTTCTACTGGTTTAAGAGGCTTGCCGTCGAGTGTGGAGATGTCTCCTTTATTTTTGAAATTCATGAACTCTGTTTTACCGGAGTTCACATAGAGGCCTATATTCTTTGCTGCCTCCTCCAAGCTATGTAGCAGTGATTCAGCCTTTGCCGGTGTATCTGCAAGAAGTGCAAGGTCATCAGCATAGTCCGCATCTGTGATTGTTTGTGCGGGATATCGCCTGCTTCTTGCCTTTTTTAGTGTGAAACCTTTTTCTTTTATGGTATCTAATGATGTTCGGAGTACGTAGTCTAGACATATTATAAATATATATGGTGCCAGTGTGTCCCCTTGAAGGACTCCAGCGGCGATGTCAAAGAAATCTGTGTCGCCATCAGGTGAGCGTACCATCGCTTTAGTGTCTTTGTATAGCATCATTATAGCTGAGACCGTTTCATTGGGAGGCCATATGCTAATAGTATTTGTTCCATTTTTCCTCTATGTATGGAATCGAATGCCTTGGAGAAATCTACGAATAATAACGTTGCCTCTAGATTCTTTGCTCGTACCCCTTCTATGATCCGTCGAATAGTCAGGATCTGAGAGGTTGTGGATCGATTTCTGCGGAATCCATTTTGGTTTCTCCTAAGGATTTTTCTATTTCGGGCCGGATGCGATTAAGTAGAAGGCATTATATATCTTGGCTGCAATAGCAGTGAGAGTTATGCCTCTGTAATTTTTAGCGATTCCGAGATCTCCCTTTTTAGGGAATGGGAGGATGCAGCCTTTCGTCCATTTATCTATTCTATTTTGTCTATATACTGCATTGCATAGCCTAAGCAGTATGTCATTGAACTTTCCTATCTTCCACACCTCCGGGGGTATTTCGTCGAGTCCTGCTGCTTTTCTACCTTTTAGCTTCTTTAAAGCTTGGTTAATTTCATCTATTGTGAAATCTCCCAGCTTGATATCTAGTTGTTTATCTACAATCTTTTGGATATTACTTTCTATGATTTCTGGGGGGTTTCCTAGCAGTTTCTGGAAGTGGTCCTTCCATTTTTTAGTCTATCTTCTTGGCTGGTTGCCTTTAATTTTGATTTAGAGGTGCTTTTCTACCACTAATTTCGTTTACTGTTTGCCAGGCTAATCGCGACTGTCTGTCTTCTACCGATTGTCTGATATTATTTATTTGTGCCTGTATGTACTCTATTTGTTCCCTTTTGTATGTTTTGTTTAAGGCTACCTGGGCTTTCTTAAGGTTGTACAGGTTGGTGCTAGTTGGGTTTGTTTTATTAATTTGGGCTGTTTCTTTAATATTATTTCTCTTTCTCTAACTGCCTCCGTCTCCCAGGGGACAGAGCGTTTGGCTCTCAGTTCGGTCGGTATGCATTCGGATGCTGCTTCTAGATGGGCATTGACGAAGTTTTCGTATTCTTCGTTTGCGGTGGGGCTTTCAAATGCCTCCTGGAGGATATCGAATCTGTTTCTTACTGCCACAGCGTATCGATTGCATATATCACTGTTGGCAAGTGTTGACCAGCTGTATCGTACAGTCTTACTGGTTTGCTTTTTGTTCCTACGTAGGCTAAGTCGTAATTTTGCTGTGACTATTCTGTGGTCGGAGGATACTCCTTCAAAGAGGGAGTATGCTTCGCAGTTCATTGCACTATTTATCCATTTTTTATTTATTAGGATATAGTCTAATTGGGCTCTTGTATTGTTTGGGTATGTGTAGGTCCAGAGTTTGCCTTTTCTTTTCTGGTATTTTGTATTTAGGCATACTAGCCTGTTCTCAAGAGAGAACTCTGCTAGTAATTCGCCGTTCCTGTTTGGGGTGTTATGTAGGCAGTATTTATTGTTCTCGCTTATGCCTATCTGCGCATTCATGTCGCCCCCAATTACTAGGACATTGTGTTTGGGAATCTGTCTGCATAGGGAGGATAGCTCATTATAGAACTTTGCTATGTCCGTTTCTTCGCTGACATTAGTGGGGCTATAGCACGAGACTACTGTCATGCAGGGATTCCCATTAAACGTAGCGCATATGATTCTCGGTTGGATTTTTTCTATACTGTTTAGTGCTCTCATAGCCTGGGGGCTGAGGAGCATTCCTACGCCTCCTATAGTGGCATTTGTGGAGTTTTTCCACGCAGATGCTGACACGAAAGTCCATCCGTTACCTGTTTCGTGGTATTTTATATCTAGTTCACTGTGATCAAATCTATGCTCTTGTACGCAGATTATGTCTATTTTGTCCTCTGCAGATGCAGTTAACTCGGGCAGTTGGTTTATAGTTTTAGTGTTCTGACATTGAATGTGGCTAGATTTAAGGTTGTTTACACCTTAGTAGGTGTGTTTTACATCTAGGTTCTATGGTTGACTTTTTGGATATGGTTTCAGAGCTACGACGTTGGTGGTGGGTGTGTCTTGTTTGTCTGCTCTGCGTGTGATGCGGTTTGTGTGTGTTTGATGTTGTTCGAGCACTGGCCTGTGTCGGAAAATTGGCTACAGTGTCTCAACGTCCACGGGTTCGAGCGCTGGCCTGTGTCGAAAAATCTGCTACAGCGCCCCAACTTATATATATATATATATATATATAAAAGTAAAGTCGTCAGGGCGGCCTAATGTCGGTATCAGCCAGACAGCAAGGGAGAATATCCCCTTTTCACTAATGCTAGACCAAGGAGATTTTTTTTAGCGTCTGAAGTGGAGCGCCACACCTACCATCAGCTCCTCACTTTACCGCACATATCCCTCTGTTACGCATACACTGAGTTGGCGAGGGCCGGTATCGAACCAGGAACCTTGTGATTCCTTGCCGAAAGCTCTACCGACTTAGTTAATCCGGCCTTAATACACACACACACACACACATATATATATATATATATATATATATATATATTTCCTGCACACACATACACATATCCATTAAAATAAACTATTGCTAATGTGCTTCGTATTTGTTGGTAGTTCCAATAAAGAGGCCAAAATAGGTATCACAAGACCGCAGAGATCTCAAGTCTCAATCAAAACATTTAATTAATTTTGCCGTTGCAAAGATTGAAAAACAATGATAGACTATTAAGATTTATGTTTCATGGCCCTCCCAGGAGACGTCCCAGGAGACTTAAAACAATAAAGTTTTAGTGGCAGCCATTTTACAGAATTTGGTTTTTAGTTTTTTGGTTTCTGATATTTTTTAACATATCATTTAAAGCGACATGATCACTGATAGCCAGTTGGTTTCGGGTGTAAACCATTCTTGTTAGGCTGACAACTGAATGGGTTTAAGTTCGATTCCTGTTAGCAGTTAAATATACACAATGCTTTTAACAGGATATAAATTAAATCTAAGTAAAAAAACAAACCATCTTTAAAAACGCAGTTGCATTAACTATTAAATTAGAAATTGTGACACAGTGTCCATTTCCTAAGATGATAGGAATGGTAGTACCTGTTAGGGTCCCTTCTATGGGATTAATGGAGAAAATCAGTTTAAGAAATTTTGAATACCTATAAAGAATGAATAAAAACGTTTTAGCATAAAAGAACTCAATAATGGTTGACATGCCGTAAAATCCAATCAACCAACCTAAGATGATAACCATTAAACAACAGACGCATCCTAAAGTGAGATTTTAATGAGAAGTTATCTATTCATGTGTTGGATCACTTTGAACTATGTGTTTTTGTTTTTTTTATTTCGGTTTTATCTAAATTAATTTAGATTTATTAAATTTATTATTATTTTAAAGTTTTAATGGAAGAATTGATTTTAAGGAGGTGCTTGTGGTGTAATGGTTATCTCCGTTGAAAATGGAAACGGCAAACTGAGTTTAAATCCTGAATGAAATCCTTGCATTTCACATTATTCTAATACCCTTGGGAAAGGTATGAATTCAATTATTCTTCCTCCAGCTATGGACACATAGTAGGGAGGACTAAGCTCTTTAACGTTGGTTTGGTAATCGATCTAGGAGAAGGAAAACATTGAATTAAAACCTGTTAACCTCATTCTGCCCTTGTGAAGGGGTTGGTAAATACGATTTTTAACAGCATCACCCACCGTCATGGGTTATTCTGTTTTGTGGTTAGGGAATTGGGTTCATCATACATACCCAGGTTACAAAAGAGAAAAAGAATCATTGAGTAAATGAGTGAGAGCGTGTTTTGTGTGACTGAGTTAAAGAAGTAAGTAAAGTCGTCGGGGCGGCCTCATGTCGGTATCAGCGAGCCAGCGAGGGAGTCTATCCCCTTTTCACTAGCGCTAGACCAATATATATATACCTTCTTTCAATTCAATTAGAAATAATCATGGTTCCAGGAATTCTTGGGTGAAAAATTGTTCTTTTTGGGCAGACAATCTTAAAATCATTGCAAATGGCATGACATTTTTTTTTTGGGTGTGTGCTTATTTTCTTTTAGCATTTCTAAATTTCTTCCACACATTTAGTTTTATCATTATTATTATATATTGAAAAGTAGATAGACTTCTCGCTGTCTAGCCAATTGGCCACCCCAACGACTTTACTTTTTACTCGTTAGTGTCGCATGTTATTATGTCAACACAACATCCTGATACCTTCCCTCTGTGGTTTTGGGCGTTAATCTTTGCTTTCCAGTCCTACTCTTCAAAAACGACTTGTTCATTAGATTTTACCATTTACGGCCATGTGTCATTGCAAGTGGACTCTGCCCCACCCTTAAGAGCTTATCTGGGGCACAGGCTTCCGCCTCTCTGTAGTGATCCTCGACTCCTCCGTTCCATCTCACTGCTTTTCAAGAGACTGTCCTTCCGTCGCCACATGAGAATTCTCATCTCATACCACCGTGCCCTTCGGGAATCTCTCAGCTGTTTCTGCCAAGTGTCTCTTCCCGTGTTTCATCTAGTTGGCTTCTTTTTTGTTGTCTCTCTTAAAGGCTCTAAATTACCAAATTATGAGCAGTGCCTACGCTCAGTCAAGTGCCATGCCAGCCCTACTCACAACCATATTAACAAACACACCCAAACACACACACACACACACACACACACACACTTGCACACCTATATACACAGACATGAGGAAAAAATGATTAAAGAAAAGAAATGTAAATGGATGAAAATGAATTTAATCGATATCACTTTTAATCGATATCACTTAAACATGTGTTTCGGTCTGTTTATCAAAATGTATTCGGATTTTTCGGTCTGTTTATCAAAATGTATACGGATTTTTCCTATTATTATCATCATCATCATTTCAACTCCATCTGATTATTTTAATAATAATAATAACGTAAATCCGTATACATTTTGATAAACAGACCGAAACACATGTGTAAGTGATATCGATTAAAAGTGATATCGATAAAATTCATTTTTTATCCATCTACATTTCTTTTCTTTACTCATTTTTTCCTCATATTGTCGGATTCATTTCCCATTCTCACATACAGAGACATGCACATAGACGTAGAGTTGGGTAGCGTTTCATAAATGATGCAATGTGTATTATCATTACAGAGGTGACTTTCCTATGCATACGCTAACATCGTTTCTGTATATGAGATATTACTACATAGATAAATGTACTGTATGATTGCACCACTTGGACTCTTAAGAAACACCCCTCTATAGAGGAGATATTACTACCTAGGTATAAATGTTCTACTAATTTCAGAGAATTACCGTCCGTCTTTTCTACTGTATGGATACACCACTTGGACACTAACAAAATATCTTTCTATAGAGGGGATATTACTACCTGTGTATATTAACTGGTCACTAACAAAACACTAACATTTCAGCAAATAAGCGACTAATAATGAGACAGGATAATGAAGCCAGTAATATTAACCGTTGCAGAAATATAGTTCAAATTTGTAGGAAATGCCTTTCTA
>CM042150.1:107656622-107664122 GCA_023376005.1 Doryteuthis pealeii | reverse complement strand
TTGATTTATAGTCAAAATCATTGATTCATAGATTAATCTATTTATCAACGATGTCTCTATGAAAATCTGAGTTAGATTTGCCTTAATACATCCCATGTTATTTGTATTTATCACGTAACACACGTGTACGGGTTAGGCACAAAAGCCCTATTAATGTGGGACCACCCACAACCATGACTCATGGGTGGTGGGTGCAAAAATGCGTGGACCCCGGTGGCATTCGCCCTCAAGGGGGCGCATCAGGCACTGGGCAATAAACTCAGTCCTGCCCCTTTAAATCAAGGGTAGGTGTTGCCTAGGGTGGGGATGGGACCACGCCGTTAATTTCATTAATAAACATAGGCCTCGAAAGGTCCATGTTATTTGTACGTTTAAAACCCTGCAATAAGGTTTACATAATATATGGTGTGGTTTATTTGCATACTGGTTTTAATAAAATAAATAAACAAATAATTACTTAGAGTTATTGATATCTAATGTTACTTTTTCATTCTCCAATTATTAAAATCAATCCTATGAATGATTTTATATAGAAACCAAGTAAACATAACTAAAATAAGTGTAATCCTCATATATGCGTTCTTATTTAATTTTGTTAAACTTTGTGATTTAATTTATTTACTGGCATTAAAACATAAGTACTTACCCCGAGAGGGCGCATATTCTTGCTAGTAAAATAAAAATAAAATTAGATTAAACATTAAAAAAAAAATCTCCAAGGAACCATCTGGGCATGCGCAAACATTTCCCTTCTTCGCGCCAAAAATAAAACACGACCATTCCAACGCATACGGGAACATACACTATTGGCTTTCTCAAGAGAAAATTCCGTCCCCCAGAAATTGCTATGAACCTAGAAACAAAGACTAAACTTTAAAAACATATTTTGTCTTTGTCTCTTCTTTCCTTTCCTTAATTCCTTTACAACTCGACGACCAAGTGAAGAAAGAACCAAATATATTGGGGTTTAAGAATAGAAACCAGTGAACACACACCAGATAACCAAAAGCCTATCCCACACAAAAACGTACCTCATTGACCAATTGATAGGATTCAAATGGTTTGCACTGGTTTGTCAGAAACTGTTCTTGAAATTCCATTAATTTTGAGAACTGATAGCTAGCTTAAATGTGGATCTTTTTTTAAAAGCCTATCTTTAACCATGTATCGGCCAGAGACCGTGGCACTGAGAGAACCTGTTGTCAGTGAGACCGTGGCATAAGAAAACGTGATATTAAAGTTTTTGAATCCCTCCTCTGGTAAGATCCCCGCAAAAAGGGGTATCCTGGATATGACACTAAACTTCATATGATGATGAGGTTCCATTTCTGGAGATCTGGAAAAAGTGGCGTAGCACTTCATTGGCATTGCTTCTAAATTCACTCTGCCCCGGAGTGGTAGTATCTGTTAGCGTCCCACCTATGGGTCAAAGAGATCTATTTTAAAAGTTTATTCGGACCATATGACTTTTAGGCACCCCTTCCGCGATCTCGACTCACAAGGACATTTTTCTCATTTACACCGTCAAAATCCGGTTGTTTATTAGGGGTTAGAGTTAGGGGTTAGTTTTATAATTTTGTTTTAATCTAAAAATCCTCTGTTAACAATTAACCGGATTTTAACGGTGTAAATGGAAAAAAACGTCCCCACGAATCGAGATCGCAAAAGAAGTGCCTAAAGTTCATATGGTCCGATTATTCGATAGGAGAGTGTACAAATGAAGAAAAAACACCGTTAAGAAACAATTACAGAAAAATGTAAATATGAATACACAAAGAGTGCGATTCCCTAACGTCAAGGCATGAAATAACCCTAGATGTGGTGACATGCCGTTAAAATCAATCGTATGTTTTACATATAGTCTGTCAGCTGAAGCATTACTGACAGAATGTAACGTTTAGAGATTGAATACAAATGCAGTGCTACGTTTTTCTCAATACATGCCTTTAGATACATTTATTATAGAAAAGTATTGAAAACGATAAAAAATGAATTATTCTTGGTCTGGAATTACTGCAAGCTTCACGGATAGAATTGAATGTTTATATGGATAAGCTAATCTTTTTGCTAGAGGATCGTTGTAAATTATTTTTTTCCTATTTATGCAATGGAACTAATAAAAATGTATATTGGGGAGCATGACAATAATGAAAAGCTTTAATAAGTAATGTAAGCGTTAACAATATATATATATATATATATATATATATATATATATATATATATATATATAGAGAGAGAGAGAGAGAGAGAGATAGATAGATAGATATACAAGGTGTGTCAAAAAGTATCGAGATTTTTGTACTTTTTGACACACCTTGTATTCTGAAATAAAATAACGTTCTATAATTTTTTTCAGAATACAAGGTGTGTTAAAAAAGTAGCAAGTCTAAAGCTGTCTTTACCAACATAGAAATGAAGAACGAATGGAATGTTATTTCTTTGCATAATACTAGGTGTGTCAAAAAGTACTAAAAAATCACGATACTTTTTTGACACACCTTGTATATATATATATATATATATATATATATATATATATATATATATATATATATATGTGTGTGTGTGTGTGCATTTGGGCAGCATTCTTTCATTTATGCATGTTGAATTAAACAAAAGATACATCTCCTGTTTAATAATTTTATTTGTGATTTTTTAAAGTTTTCTGGCCAACTTTTTAATATTTGGGTGGAATTCGTGGATTAGTCCACCAAACCTCTGATGATGGCACTTCGAAATGCCGAAAGTACTCGGGACATGAACTTTGGTGGACTAATTCACGAATTCCACCCAAATATAAAAAGTTGGCCAGAAAACTTTAAAAAATCAGAAATAAAATTGTTAAACAGGATATATATATATATATATATATATATATAAAGTAATTGGTAATTTGCTTGAAGCATTGTTAAGTATGTTATTATATATTAATAATTTGAAGGCAATTACAATGCATATAAAAAAAACAAAAAACAAAAAGATGTTTTTTTGTCTTATCGATTTCAAAGTAAACTTTATCTTCAGAGACGATTTTCAGAAAAATCATCCCCGAAGATAAAGTTTACTTTGAAATCGATAAGACAAAAAAAAACATATTCTTGTTTTTATATTTTCATATGCATTGTAATTACCTTCAAATTATATATATATATATATATATATATATATATATATATATATAGATATAGATATAGATATAGATATATATATTGTTGGATTTTTATCCGTAAATGCATTGATATAATAAACCATGAGAAAAATGAAAAAAGGTGTAAAAAGCTTGCTCAAGCATTAGCAACAGAGTTGGATATTTCTATTTATTATACATATACATTGCGAATTATTTACTATAGAATATAATCTAAATAATGCTAATATAGAAAGATATTGTAAATGAAGCAACCAAAAAATAAATAAAAAAAGACTGTTAGTGCTTACAAATATGGATGGGCATTACTGACAGTCTCGGGCGGTTTTGTGCATAACGCAAATGCATCCATAATAGCTTTACTCTGCAAACGCATTGTAAATAATTTCCCTATAGAATTGCATTGAAAATAATGACAAAGGGAAGTTTTACTGGTCAGTAAATAATGCAGGCGTTACTGACAGAATGGGGCTATTATCTTTATACTGTAGGCAGGAACCTGGTTGATGGACTGAGAGAGAGAGAGAGAGACAGAGAGAGAGACAGAGAGAGAGAGAGAGAGAGGGAGAGAGAGAGAGAGATCGCATGCAAGAGAGAAAGAGAGGGAGAGAGAAAGAGAGGAGAGAAAGAGAGGGAGAGAGAAAGAGAGAGAAAGAAAGAAAACGCGCACGCGAGAGAGAGAGACAGAATTTGCGCAAGAGAGAATGTGTGTGTGTGTGTGTGTGTGTGTGAGAGAGAGAGAGAGAGAGAGAGAGAGAGAGAGAGAGAGAGAGAGAATGCGAGAAAGAGAGAGTAAGAGAAGGTGCGCGCGCGAGAAGGTGCGTGCGCGAGAGAGATCACATGCAAGAGAGAGAGTGAGAGTGAAAGAGAGATCCCATTAGAGAGAGAGAGAGAGAGAGAGAGAGAGAGAGAGAGAGAGAGAGAGAGAGAGAGAGAAAGAGATCGCATGCAAGAGAGAAAGGGGGAAAGTGAGGAAGAGAGAAAGAGAGAAAACGCGTGCGTGAGAGAGAGAATTTGCGCAAGAGAGAATGTGAGAGAGAGAAAGAATGTGTGAGAGAGAGAGAATGAGAGAGAGAATGTGTGTGTGTGTGTGTGTGTGTGTGTGAGAGAGAGAGAGAGAGAGAGAGAGAGAGAGAGAGCAAGAGTGATAGCGAGGGTCAAGGCTAGAGAGAATGAGATAGACAAAAAGAGAGCATGAGAGAGAGAGAGAGAGAGAGAGAGAGAGCGAAAGAGAGAGATAGAGGGGCGAGAGAGGGGGGTGAGAGAGATAAAGTGTAGAGCTAGAGACAGACAAAAGCCATCTAAAATAATGGTTGATAGAGAGAGAGAGAGAGAGAGAGAGAGAGAGAGAGAGAGAGAATGAAAGAGACAGTGCTAGAGAGAGGAGAAAAAGCCATCTGAAATAATGGTTGATGGACGGAGAGAGAGAGAGAGAGAGAGAGAGAGAGAGAAGGGAAGAGACAGAGCAGAGTTAGAGAAAGTGAGAAGAGCCATCTGAAATAATTAAACACAAAGTGAATTTACGAAGACAAACCAGAGATACGGGTTACCTAATAGAATAGATAGGCGGAAAAAGAAATCCATTTGCAGGTTTCGTTCCGAGTGTTTCGTAATGGATGGTCAGATGAAAGAAATTCCATGTCCGCTTTTAGGGTTTCGACTTGTGCGACGCTATCGTCGTCTTTAGCGGAAGGCACACACCTGAAAGGAGCTGGGCGAAAACGCAACGAACACAAAGGAGGAAAATTGCAAAATAATTATTCCCACCTGAGGTTAAGCTTACCTCTGCGATATCTAAACTAATACTCCAATTGCAGGTACACGCGAGTGGGTACCTCCTCTATCTATCACAGCTCTCCCTCTCTCTCCATCTCTCTCTCTCTCTCTCTCTCTCTTCTCTCTCTTAATATATATATATATATATATATATATATATATTTATTTATTTATTTATAAGGGGGAATTAAATTCGACAGCATGTGGAAAATAAAAAATAACATAAAGTATTAAAAAATATGACTTTAGCATTATGAATAAAACTCATCTTTTTGGAATATAGAATTGTTTTTTTTTATCTCGACTTTAAACCGTCGGATTCAGTCGGTAGATCGTTCGGCTAGAAACCACAAGGTTCCTAGTTCGATACCGGTCCTCGCCAACTCAGCGTATGAGTAGCACAGGGATCTGTGTGGTAAAGTAAGGAGCTGATGGTAGGTGTGGCGCTCCACCTCAGACGCCAAACACAATCTCCTTGGTCTAGCACTATTGAAAAGGGGATGGACTCCCTCACTGACTGGCTGATACTGACTTCAGCCCGCCTCGACTATATATATATATATATATATATATATATATGATGAAAAATGAGTAAAGAAAAGAAATGTAAATGGATAAAATGAATTTAATCGATATCACATTAATCGATATCACTTACACATGTGTTTCGGTCAGTTTATGTGTGTGAAAATATTTCGCACACATAGAAGAATCGACCTTCATCAGAGTGAACATTTATTTTGAATGATATTATTTGAATATATATATATATATATATATATATATATATATATATATATATATATATGATGTTGTTATTGAATCAATGAATGCTTCTTTGTATGTTTATGTAATAAGTGTGGGGAAAGGAAAAAAAACAAAATTCACAATATTCATAACACACACACACACACACACACACACCTTTCATTATCTTCTATTGAAACAGATTAATGCTATCGGTTTCACGCGCTCAGCCCCTGCTTCTTTCTTTCCCCTAATCTCTTTCTTTATTTGTTTCTTTTTTCTTTCTTATTATATTTTCTCTGTGTACCATGTGCTTTTTCTTCCCCTTCTTTCTTTATCATAAACACGGAATGGTCCATTATTTAGCAGAGGTGTCAACACTCACAAGAAATACGAATTTGGCGGATAAGAAACACCAGATAATCAATGTTCACATTTGTGTATTTCATTTTGGGCGATTTGGACGGTCTCACTTTTAACCAGAGGGTTTTGCAAGATGATAACTGCTCTACTTTTAAGGAACACGAGTATTTATAGACCCGACTGGAGCTACTAAATACTGGCTAATTTGGAATATTGCTTTTGCTTCAGTTAAATAAAATCATTCTCAGATAATAATAAGAAAAATAAAATCATTCTCAGATAATAATAAGAAAAATAAAATCATTCTCAGATAATAATATGAAAAATAAAATCATTCTCAGTAATAATAAGAAAAATAAAATCATTCTCAGATAATAATATGAAAAATAAAATCATTCTCAGATAATAATAAGAAAAATAAAATCATTCTCAGATAATAATAAAATCATTCTCAATAATAATAAGAAAATAAAAATCATTCTCAGATAATAATATGAAAAATAAAATCATCTCAGATAATAATAAGAAAAATAAAATCATTCTCAGATAATAATATGAAAAATAAAATCATTCTCAGATAATAATAAGAAAAATAAAATCATTCTCAGATAATAATATGAAAAATAAAATCATTCTCAGATAATAATAAGAAAAATAAAATCATTCTCAGATAATAATATGAAAAATAAAATCATTCTCAGATAATAATAAGAAAAATAAAATTATTCTCAGATATAATAATAAAAAAATAAAATCATTCTCAGATAATAATAAGAAAAATAAAATCATTCTCAGATAATAATAAGAAAAATAAAATCATTCTTAGATAATAATAATAACAATAAATTCATTCTTAGATAATAATAATAATAATAATAATAATAATAATAATAATAATAATAATAAATATGGACGCTTCAAACGACAAATAGATGAGGTTGCACATGGAAAGACTTGGACATGGTTAAGAAAGGGAAACCTCAAAAGAGAAACAGAATCACTTATAATTGCTGCACAAAATAATGCCATAAGGACAAACTACATCAAAGCGAAAATTGATAAGACCCAACGTAATGGTAAATGTAGACTTTGCAGTAATAGAGATGAGACTGTAAATCATATACTCTGCGAATATAGCAAACTAGCACAACGAGAATACAAAACTATACACGACTGGGTTGGGAAGGTGATCCACTGGGAATTATGCAAAAAATTAAATTTTGACCACACAACAAAATGGTATATGCATAAACCAGAATCTGTTCTTGAGAACGAAACGCACAAAATTCTCTGGGAGTTTGAAATAAAAACGGATCACCTTATCCCAGCAAGAAGGCCAGACCTAGTGTTGATAAACAAAAAAGAAAGATCTTGTCAACTGGTGGATTTTGCAGTGCCAGCAGATCACAGGGTGAAGTTAAAGGAAAATGAAAAAACAGACAAATACCTGGACCTTGCCAGAG
>CM042150.1:107646622-107651622 GCA_023376005.1 Doryteuthis pealeii | reverse complement strand
GATAATCCTTCCTTCTTTTCCGAGTTTTTTTTTTCTTCTCTCCATCGTCTTCGATTCCTTATGATAGCAATGGCCGCTATTACATCTATGTCTGGATAAGTCTTTACTTCTTGCTCCACTAATGCTGCAACCACGAAGAGAACCAATATAAGTAAAGTAAGTAAAGTCGTCGGGGTGGCCTAAAGTCGGTGTCAGCCAATCAGCGAGGAAGTCTATCCCCTTTTCACTAACGCTAGACCAAGGAGATTGTTTTTGGCGTCTGAGGTGAGGTGCATCACCTACCATCAGCTCCTTACTTTACCGCACAGATCCCTGTGCTACTCATACGCTGAGTTGACGAGGGCCGATATCGAACTAGGAGCCTTGTGGTTTCTAGCCGAACGCTTTACCGACTGAGCTAACAAGGTGATTGATATACAGCCACTACTATGATTCGTAGGTTGGCTGGTTGGTTGGCTTTTACGCCATGTCAGCCATTAAGATATTTTATGCTGAAAGGTTAAAAAAAGGACATGCTACACAGAAAAAATATAAGAAAGAGAGTAGGGGAAAGATAGTAATAAATCATCCAAGATGAAATGCAAAAATATAAATCCTGATTATCTGGTTTTGCTTATCTGCTGAATTCTTATTTCTTATGAGTGTTGTCACCTCAGCTAAGTAATAGACCATTAGGGTATTCATATTTTTTAAACACATTTTTAAAAACTCCTTTTATGATCCATTTAACCCATTGATATCCATGTCAATCTCTTGCCAACCGTCCCTATCACTCATTGCATTGAGTGGTCCTTTACGTAGCATCCATTATCCACGAAGAGCTGGTCAATGTACATCTTTGCTGGACGACCTACACCGGCGTTCTCATGTGCTGGCTTCCACAGGAGAACATCCCTTATGAATTCGTCCTCACTTCTCTAGCAGTGTTCAGCATGTCTTGATCGTCTTACTCAGATGATCTGTTTAATAGGAGGCTAGCAGCTGTTTTTTTATCGTGGGTTTGTGCTTCCATGTTTTGTTTACTTGTGCAGGTCCCATCTAGATTATTCTCGAGTTGTTTCGTTATGGCCCACGTGGTGCAAACGTACAATAGTATTGATACGACCTGGAAGAATTGTCGCTTTAACTCGTCAGTGAGATCGGATTTCCATACGACTGATAATCTGTTTATAGCAGACAACGGCATGTCATGTCGATCTACCAAGTGTTATTTTATTCCCATTGGTTAAGGAATCACGTTCATTGTATGTGCATATTTAATATTTTTGTATAATCTCTGAAGAGATTTGTTTTTGCACACACCTCTAAAATATAGAATAGTCTAATACTTGTAATTTGCACGTAGTTATATGGTTTCAAATACGCGTATGTATTACTACTACTTATATTGTTTAATAATTAATAATTATTTCATTCTATGTAGTTAAATATATAGGCCACAATTTTCATATATAATATATATATATATATATATATATATATATACACACACACACACACACACAATATATATATATATATATATATATATAAATAAAAATTCGAAGGCAATACAATGCGTAAAAATAAAGACAAAAAGATGTTTATATGTCTAATCGATTTCAAAGCGAAGCTTTATCCTCAGAGATTTATTTCAGAACTGACGTGCTTATGTTTTTTTTATTGTGTGGTTATAATTTCTCTTCTTATTTCCTTTTCCTCTCCTTTTTTTCCTCTCTTCTTTCTTCTCCTCCTTTATGAATGGGCGAATAACTGTAATTCTTATTTCTCTCTTTCTTTTTTTTTTTCTTAAAAGTTTTGAGAACAAGGCTGACATCCGGTAAGATGTTGCAATGTGTTGCAATGTGTTTCAACGTGTGAGCATGTCATAATTCAAAAACAAAAATGAACAAATAAAATAAAAACCGTTAAAAGAATTTTTTTTTTTTTACATACTTAGCTTTTGTTTCGCTTTTCACCTTTCATTTCTTATTCTTTCTCCTCTCTTTCTTTTTTTGTGTTATTCTCTTCTTTTTCTTTTTTTTTCTCCTTTATCCCTTTGTTCTCTAATTTAAATTATTTTTTTATAGTAAATAAGTAAATAAAAGATTATCTTAAATTAAGTATTAGTATTGATAGAAAAAATAAATGATTCTTTTTTATTATTTTTTTTTTTTAAGAAAATATCTTTATGAGTACTTTTTTCTTTTAAACTTAAATAGATTAAAATATTATATTAATATATATTAAAATATCATATAATAATTACATATTAGGATTGATGCAAAATTCAAAACAATAAAAATAAACAAACCATTCTCCCTTAAATTTCAAATAGATTAAATATCATAAATCAAATATTTGAATTACAAAAGGCATAATGTTTGCTTCAATTATATATTTTATTTAACTATTTTATTTTCATTCTTTGTTTGTATTATTTATTCTTTTTTTTTCCCCACTTTTCTTAAATATATATAATAGTTCTAGACTGACCGTAATCCTAAGAGGGTATATGGTTTAAGAAATAGTGTCATGGTTTAAAGAAATAATGTCATGTAAGGAGTTAATAAGTATGTCAATATTGTTAAATTAATCGTAATTAATTTTTTATATTTCTCTATTATCTTCTTTTCATTCTCAATCATCCCATCCTATATATATATATATATTTAATTTTAATTTAAAAAAAAAAAAAAAAAGGCTATATATGAAACGTGTAAATTTAGTTAACCGTGTATTCTGAGTTTAATTCTAATCTATTGATAGTTGGTAGGTTTAAAATATATATATATGAGAGAACATGTGTACTAAATAAACTAAAACCTATATATGGAACGTGTAAATTTAGTTAATTATGTATTCTGTGTTAATTCTAAATCTATTGTTTATATTAGGACCTAATTTAGCTATTAATAAACTTTCTCTAATTCTGAGATTACCAATGTTGCGTATTATAGCTTCTATCTTAACTGAAAAATTGTTGTCCTTATTTTTGCATTTGATTAGGTGTTTATGGAATGAGATGCACGTGTGTGGATGTGTTCCTTGATTCTAATGTGGAGGGGTCTAATTGTACTACCTATGTAGAAATTAAGGCATTTGAGCAAGTTAGACGGTAAATGTAGGTCTTGTGGCATAAGTTAGGGTCTTTTATTGGGCAGTTGGTTAGTGAGCAGGTGTAATAACATTTTTATGTTTTTATTGTTAGATGTGGCGTAGTGAGGGTCCAGAGTGGGCTAGTTGGATATCTAGTCCCTCTCTGTGAATAGCCTTGCGTATTTGTTTAGTGATTGTTCACTGAAATGTGGTAGTTTCAGGAAACAGGTGTTAGAGTGTGTGTGTAGTGTCCGTGTTTTTCTGTTATTTAAGTTGCGTGTATATGAAGTTGGGTAGCCATTGTTTTTGAGGGTGTTCATAAAGTGGCAGTGTGAGTGATTCTGTCTGTTTCTTCACTACATCTATTGTGTATTCTATTAATTTCATTTATGATGTAACTAGTCTTGGAACTGAGTGGAAGAGCTGATTTGAAGTGTACAAAGAGATCCTTAGTGGTGTTTTTTTTTAGAAGCAAGTGTAAATTTTGCCTGTAGGTGATATTCTTATTCTAAAATCTAGAAGTGCTAGGGAACGAGTGTTATCTGGATGTTCTATTTGGAATTGGATGTGGTTGTCTATACTATTGAATTTCTCAGCTATGTCATTGGCTTCTTCTTTAGATGATGTTAATATAAGTATATCGTCAATATACCTGGTGAAGAAATATATATATATATATATATATATATATATATATATATATATATATATATAATCTACACGACGTTAGCAAAACAGCGAGACGCAGCGAATGAACAAAGACGAAGCGATCGCACGAGTTACACGCTTTTTGGGAAAGCTTCCGGTTTGAATTTAAATTATTTTCTGCTTCTCTCTTCATGAGTCTGGATTAAAAACATTTACATCTAAAAACAGACCTAATTATCGTTATGCTCTGATGATGATTTTTTTTTATAAATCGAATTATTGTCAATATTAGCAATGAAAATGATATAAAAATATATTGCGTGTTTTCATACCTTTTTATCTATCTATCTATCTATGTATTTTGACAATGATGTTGGCTAGATGGTCTCAATTCTTCTTCTGATTTCCAGTTCCTCTAGTCTCTTTTCTAAGCTTTGCGGGGACCGTTCCATATATTCCAACTACAATCTGTATCCCTTTCACCTTCATATTCCTCAGTTTAAAAAATATATTTGCCAAGGTCTAGGTATTTGTCTGTCTATTTATTTTCTTTCATCTTCACCCTGTGATCTGCAGGAACTGCAAAATGTACCAGTTACAAGTTCTCTTTTTTTGTGTTAATCAATACTAGGTCTGGTCTGCTCGCTGGAATAGGGCGATTCGCCATTATCTCAAAGTTCTTGGAAATTTTATGTTTCATTCTCAAGAAAAGATTCTAGTTTATGCATATACGTTTTGTTATATATTCAAAATGTAGGTTTTTGCATTATTATTATTATTATTATTATTATTATTATTATTATTATTATTGAGTTTTCACATCAGCATTAGCTGACGGTCGTTCACTTGAGTGTGAGTGACAGCAAGTCTCCTCACGTCTCCAGGACTCTTTTGAGTATTCTGATAGATTGCAGCAGTGCAGTGTTCTGAATGGTATCAATTCTTCCTCTGATTTCCAAACTTTCCAAACCCTTTTCCAATCCTTTTGGGACCGTTCCAAGTGCACCAATTACAATTGGTATCACTTTGAGTTTCATATTCCATAACTTTTTCAGTTCCCTTGCAAGGTCCAGGTATTTGTCCATTTTTTCATTTTCCTTTAGCTTCACCCTATGATCTGCTGGAACTGTAAAATCCATCAGTTGACAAGTTCTTTCTTTTTTGTTAATCAACACTAGGTCTGGCCTTCTCGCTGGGATAAGGTGATCCTAGAGAATGTTATGCATTTCGTTCTCAAGAAAAGATTCTGGTTTATGCATATACCATTTTGTTGT
>CM042150.1:107631622-107639122 GCA_023376005.1 Doryteuthis pealeii | reverse complement strand
TTTCCAAAGGAATGCAGATTTTGTGGAGTTTTTGTTTGTGCTGAACGTCGTATTTTTATGAGTCAAATTCCCGATATATATATATATATATATATATATATATATATATATATATATATATATGAAATTTAACATTTTGAAAAAACATATGATTTTTGTTATGTGATTGCTGACAGATCTGTTTCGACCAAATCGATAAGTTGGTCTTCATCAAAGAGCGACATAGACGTCTATGTCGCTCTTTGATGAAGACCAACTTATCGATTTGGTCGAAACAGATCTGTCAGCAATCACATAACAAAATCATATGTTTTTTCAAAATGTTAAATTTCATACTGTCGGATTAATTTCCATCTATTTTTCATTATATATATATATATATATATATATAATATATATATATATATATATATATATTCAATAACTCCTCGCAGGATTAGGATATGACACATTATCAATTTCTAAAGCGGGGTTTAACAGGTTTGACTTCACTTTTTCTTTTCCTGGACTAGTTGCCTAAACAAAGATAAAGATCCAAGTCTTTCCTGCTATTTACCCATAGTTGGAAGGAGAGTATAGTTGAATAAATACCTTTTGCAAGCACAGTGTGAAATGCAAACATCCTCATACAGGATTTGAACTCGGGTGGCTCAGTCCATTTCCACGATGATAGCCATGACCACACGTGACTACAAAGCCTCGATAGAATTGCAATAGGTGTTTGAATATAAACTTGAAGGAAAATTATAATCAACATAGATAGTATGAGAGAATTTTATGTCTCATTCTCTGGAACGGATTCCGGTTTTTACTAGTTGATCATCTTTTCCACTGATTGGTGTCTAGTTATGTACTCCATTTGTGCAAGTTTGCTGCTTTCGCTTATTATGTCCCGCAACATCTATTTTCTCCGGATTCAGAACTCTTCTGAGTATTCTATCCGATCTTACCCAATGTTGTTGTTTAGGTGGCCTCGATTCATCTACACAGTTTTCCAACCCCTTGAGAAGTGTTTCATGTCTCCAGGACTCGTTCTGACTATTCTTGCCGATTTGAACAATGCTGTTGTCTGGATGGTCTCGCTACTTCCTTTGATTTCCAGTTCCTCTTATCTGTTTTTTAAAAACTTTTTCCGGGCTGTTCCAAATGCAAAAACTAAAATTGGTATCACGTTCACCCTCATGTTCCACATTTTTATCAAATTCTCTATATTTTGGTTTTCTTTTATCTTCACCCTGGCAATCTGCTGGGACTGTAAAATCTACCAATCGACAAGTTCTCTTTTCTTGTTAATCAATACGAAGTCCGGTCTTCTGGCTGAGTAAAGGTGATCCGTCAGTATCTCAAACTCGCAGAGAATTATATGTTTTATTCTCAAGAACTGATTCTAGTTTGTGCATTTATGATTTTGTTTTATCGTCAAATTTGAGTTTCTTGCACAATTCCCAGTGAATCACCTTTCTAAACTACTACTACTACTACTACAACTATTATTATTATTATCATTATTATTATTATTATTATTATTATAGTTTTTCATACCTGTCGTAGCCGGTGGTTCACTGGAGTCTGCATGACACCAACTCGCCTCAAGTCTCCAGGATTCTTATGAGTATTCTAGCCGATCTGAAAAATGCTGCAGTTTGATTTTGTTTGATTTTGTTTTACGGCATATCAACCTCAGTGGGTCATTTAATGCTGATAAAGTTTTGAAATAAATCAATTCTTAATGGATAATGCAATTTTGTTTATCAACTCATGTTTTTCTATTTAACCCATTAGATGGGACGCTGCCGTTTGAATGGTATCGATTCTTCCTCTAATTTACATTTCACCCAAATTATTTTCCAAACCTTTGGGGACCGTTCCAATGGCACCAATTACAATTGGTACGAGCTTCACCTTCATGTTCCACACTTTTCTCAGTTCTCTGGCAAGGTCCAAGTATTTGTATATTGCGGTATGGCAAAATCCACGAGATGACAGGTTCTCTTCTTTTTGTTAATCAATACTAGATCTAGTCTCCTGCCCGGGATCAGATGATCCGTCTGTATGTCGAAGTCCCTGAGAATTGTATGCCTCATTCTCCAGAACAGGTTCAGGCTTGTGCATATACCATTTACTTGTGTGGTGAAAATTGAAATTCTTGCACAATTCCCAATGGATCACCTTTCCCAACCAGTCGCGCCTAGATTTGCACTCTCTTTGTTGTAGTTTGCTGCATTCGCTTATTATATTATTAGCCGATTCGTTTCTGTCTCCACACACTCTGCACTTGCTATTTTACTGCAACTTGTCTATTTTTGCCTTTATATAGTAAGTTCTTATGGCATTGTCTTGTGCTGCGATTATAAGAGATTCAGTTTCTCTCTTGAGGTTTCCTCTTCTTAGCCATGTCCATGTCTTCTGAGTTTGTCGCTTGAAGTACCCATATAGTTGTTTTTATTCCCATTTCTTATTTGTAGTTTTTGGTGTATTTCTGCTTGTTAATATGTTGCAATTGCTTTTCCTGGCTGCTGCAATTAGTCTTACCTAACATTTATTAGTGTATTCGTCAAGTGTTTGGATTGTCGTATCTATACTATGTTCACTTTTGGTGAGACCCCTTTACCCATCTTCCTTCTTTTCTTTGCACATATAGTATGTCTGTATCGTCTCCCGCTATGGGTAAATAGTAAGATGGACTCGGCTTTTTACTTTCGTTAGGCAAACAGTCTGGGAGATGGAAAACTGAACTAAAATCTGTTTAACTCTGCTGAAAAAACGTATGAAACCTAGGGTCACAAAAATTCCATGCAATGAATATATGTGTGTGTGTGTGTGTGTGTGTGTGTGTGTGTGTTTGCGTATGTGTGCGTGTGTGTGTGTGAATATGGGTGTAAAATACGGAATAAATTCGACTCTATGTAGGAAAAAAACAAAAAAAAACAATGTATTCCCATTTTGAAGAGATTTCCATCACTCTTTAGACAACAATTTTTCCATCCTAATAAGGTTTGATAAAAACCGGAACGTTCTAACGTCGACTTCACCATGTATAGCAAATGGGAATACTCTGTTTCTACTACTTTTACACAGACCTATATTATTATATATATATAATATATATATATATATATATATATATATATATATATATATATATATACATACAGGGAGAGAGAAATGGAGGAAGTAAGAGCAACTGAGAGTAAATACAGCCCCAAAGAGAACAGAATATGGTCTCTTCTCTGTATATCTCTCTCTCTCTTCTATATATATATATATATATATATATATATATATATATATCCAGAGTCTTATATGTATTTATGGAGGGATGTTTGTACGTAGATATATTCTGATTTTCATAATACATACGTACACAAATACACACACAAACATATATGTGTGTTTGATTTCAGTACATGCTCCCAGCATATACAATCTATAAATGTACTCACCGTGATATTAAGATATACATATGAATTATATATATGTGTGTGTGTGTGTGTGCGTGAGTGTGTGTGTGTGCGTGTGTGTGTATGTATGTCTGTCTGTCTGTGTCTGTCTGTCTGTCTGTCTGTCTGAGTGTGTGTGTGTGTGTGTGTGTGTGTGTGTGCGCGTATGTCTGTGTGTGTGTGTGATCATTTTCATACACATCTCATGATATCTAGATAGATGCAGGCAGAAATGAAATCTCTGGTACGTTTAGACCCACGTGTCGGTACTTTGTGAATGACAGCTACAGGCAAAGAATTTCCGTTTCGAATAGCAGACATCACGAAGATCGTGTCAAATCCCTCGGCATACATTCGCCAGACATTATAGACAGATATACTACCTTATTAATCAAATACCATTTCAAATATGATCTACCCAGTAAACATTAGGAAAACACAGATTATCTACCAACTAGTTGTGTCCATTACGTTCCAAGAAATAATTTCCAGAATGCATAAATTCACTGATCAAATAAGGTGTAGAACCCTATTATCTTGAATTTATAATTATTCTATTAAGCCTTCTTCTTTTATATAAGAAAAGGCACATCATAGCACGATTTTTTCTAGAGCAATGGTTACATAATTCATAGAGTAGCCTATTCATTTGTAATATACTGTAACATTAAAGTAGCCTATTATCGGTATTAGCTGGACAGCAAGGCGTTGTCTTTGAGAAGCAGGCCAACAATATCCTACGTGGCGAACGGGTTGCGTAACAACTTTGATTGTCTCATAGGGCGAATTTAGTAAATACCTACTCGAATAAGATATCCCATTTATTACAATAAATTGTATATGAAACTGATGACGAAATGTACAGCATCACGAAAATACATGTTACCCCAGACAAATTCATTGAAGTACCCAAAACCGTACCCTCTACCATCTGCTATATTCATATGTTAATTTGATTACAATATTCCGTCGTTGTGTCTTTGAAAAGCAGGCCAACAAGTCTGAAAACTCAAAGTGCCTTGATCTCCCTGTTTTTAAAAGTTCAACCTTTCAGAGAGTCTTTGGATTATTGGAAATGGTCTGTCTGTTCTGGTGTTAGTCCAAGACTCACGTCTGACAGATTTCAAATCCTCGCGAGGAAAAGAAATTTTGCTATAATTCTCTTGAGTAAACGACTTAACATCATTCAAAATACATCAAATGTTGTCCTTGTCTGATTGTATCTCTCCGGAGACACTGATTATTGAATTTCAAGAGAAATGGCTCTTATTAGTGGATGGGAATTCTTCCAGGAATCGAAAAGGCTAAAGGTCTGTGACCCTGACTTAAAATTCTGCGTACACTTCTCGAAAGACTTGCATTTCTGCATAGTTGCGTGATTTTCTACAGACATCGAGTCGCTAAGTGGTTCACGTATCAGTGGGTTTGTAAAGTAAAGCTTTTATGAACCAGAAGATAAGAGAGGATACTGAAACATTCTGAGCCTAACTAAAGATGCCTTGATATATATATATATATATATATATATATATATATATATATATATAAAATGTTATTCTGGTTACAACGGGAGAAAATTTAATATTTTATAAAAAAGAAGAAGGTCCGCAAAATGTATTATGTTCTCAGAAAATTTTTAAAATTCTTTTTATCTTACATACGCGACGCGTGTTTCTGATCTGTTGTCTTCTTCAGGCATTGAGTTATTAATTTGGCAGAATATGTTCGATATTTGATAGGTTGTGTGTGTTTTATATATATATATATATATATATATATATATATATATATATATATATAGTAGGTTACAAGCTCTCCTATAGCTCCAAGTAGTTTCAACTATTCTCTTGCCATTATTTACAGCTAATAATAACATAAATATTATTGTCTTGACAAAGAGATTATTGCCCACTCATATATATATATATATATATATATATATATATATGTATATAATATATTTATATATATATTTCATAACATATACACAAACACTCACACACACACACACACGACACCTAGAAAAATGCTCAATGTCATTTTTCGATGAATGCGCGCGGCGCGCACACACACACACACACACACACACACACAACACGGTACAAAAGAAGAATACTTGACGTCATGTTTCAAACCGTCTAACTTTCCAGCGTTTCTTCAAATTTCAAATTTGAACAGATTGATAAACAAGGACTATCACAGTTCTTCTCATTATACTGTGATAAATTTTCTTTTTACTGCAGCGTCGACTAATAAATTTACTACCCATTTTATTTAAACCTGTATTTTTAAAATTTCTCACTGTACTACATACCATCGGATTCACTTCCATCTCTCTTCACACACACACACACACACACACACACACACACACACATATATATATATATATATATATATATATATAGCTAAACCTCGCTTTGTTTACAAATGTTTGAGGCCTCTTGTTAATTCATTTCCGCTTAGAAATGTAGCGATTGAATATTCTCCTATATTTGACAGCTGCCTCTGGCCGAACGGATGAGAGGATTGGGGAACGAAAGGTTCATTCGGGTCTCAAAACCCGGTCAGGGGTAGCAGTTAAGGTATAACCACACTGATGAGATACGTGTACTGTGGATTAATATATATATATATATATATATTTTATATATATATATTATATATAATATATATATATATAATTATATATATACACATTGATAATATATTTATGTGGTTTGATCTATATATATAGAAGAATGTGGTGACGTCATGAGAGTATTCTCAAGAGGCTTATTCGTTATATATAGCCTTTTTGATAATTTTCCGATA
Source organism: Doryteuthis pealeii (assembly GCA_023376005.1). NCBI lineage: Eukaryota > Metazoa > Mollusca > Cephalopoda > Myopsida > Loliginidae > Doryteuthis > Doryteuthis pealeii. The sequence goes on along the minus strand of CM042150.1, from coordinate 107,632,868 downwards.
CTCTTGTGTCTTGAACCCATCTGAAAAAAAAGGAACGTTGTTAATGATAACTAAACATCATTTCAATACGTTTGATTTCACTTAAAAATAACATGGTGAGAGAGCATCAAGGTGATTCGTGCTGTCGGCACGCCTTTTATGAGTATGATGAAATACGAATCAGACTCAAACCTTCTAATTATCATTTTAAAACGGGCATTAAGATTAACCTAGTCTGGTGCAAGGCCATATTCAAAGAGCATCGTTGATACATGTATCTTTCTAAATAAAAATTAAAGTAAGTAAGATAGGCGGAGCGGCCTATTGTTGTTATCACCCAGACAGCGAGGGAGTCTATCCACTTTTGAGCAGTTCTATACCAGGGAGATTGTTTTTGCTAAGGTGAGGCAGTACACTTACCGTCAGCACCCCAATTTACCACAGAGATCAGATTACCCAATCTATGCTACTCATGCGCTGAAATGGATCGGTGTCTAACCAAGAACTTTGGAATTGCTAGGCGAGTGCTCTACTGAAAAAAAAAAGCTAAACCGGTTCCTTTAAAATTAATAAGTAGATAAAAACAATAAAACAAGTTGAGGCGGGGGCTTTCAATTTCTCTGTCTCTTCAACGGATTGTGATAAACAAATAATTTACAAACAAGAGAATTGCACGCTCTGTAAAACCCGGTCAGTAGCACGCTTTATTACATTTTTATCCACACAAAGAAAACAATACGCAATAAAGAATTGAAGCCGTCGAAAAAAAAAGGCCCTTCCCGAAATCACGCACTTTAATAAATGTGACATTCTTTCGATCAGCCTATATAAATGTCTATGTACCCCCAGCAAGGCCACTTGCAGCGAATTCTATCACCAGTGGGACACCCTGCCAATGTGATCGTGTACAAAACTGTGCACAGATTATATAATATAGGTTGTGTCTGGTATTTTAAAACACACCTTCACATAGAAGATGGCTTAACGTGAAGCTACATAGCATGCGCCAAATTCAAATATTTCTATAACTATGAACAAAATAAATATAATAGTAAACCGAATTTTCTTGAGTTTGTGCTAGTTAAAGAGTTAGGTCTAAAATGCATTGCCAAACCGGAATTAACATTCCCAACATCGTCTTTCTAACTTATTTTTATTGTAGTATTATTTGGACTATTGTCCTCATCTTTATTGTTATCTGTACAACGTTTCGGTCGATGTGCCCTCCGGCCTTCTTCAGGTATTTTATGTCGGACTTGGGAACCTT
>CM042150.1:107619122-107624122 GCA_023376005.1 Doryteuthis pealeii | reverse complement strand
AGAAAGAACAAACAGGTGGCTAATTGGGAGGTCTCGCCGCCCTGCAAGGGTAATGTCAATGAATTCTACATCCCAGCCGACAGGGCGGGAAAAGGAGTTGGGTGATTATATAAAGATAAAAAGAAGAAAGAAAAAATGGATCATAAGCTTTTAGAAAGAATAGTCGGTTATTTCCTATAACTCCAACATAAACAAAGGGGAACAACTCTTGACTGATAAATTATTTGTTTATTTATTGATCTACTAGGAAAAAAGAAGACGGGGTTAGGGTTAGAGTTAGGGTTTAGGGTTAGGGTTAGCGATTTGGGTTAGTTTAATGGGAAAATAAATAAATAATGTATTCTGAATATATTGTTAAAAACAATTTACATGATTTTAAAGCCTTATAACGTTACTCATTCCCTCCCTCCCCCTCTATCTCTCTCTCTCTCTCTCTCTATATATATATATATATATATATATATATATATATATATATATAGAGAGAGAGAGAGAAGAGAGAGAGAGAGAGAGAGAGATAATATACCAAACTTGTTGGTAAATCCTTGCGGTGAGAAAAAACCAGCAAATAGTTTGATTGTAAAAATATACTACCAAACATCAACCAGGAAAAAAAAAAAATTGCAAAAAAGAAAAGACCAAGATAATCGTACCAACAAAAAATTATCTATTAGTACAATATTTTGGCCAAATATATATATATATAAAGATAAATCTAATGAGTCAGACGAACCTACTAAAAGTTTCGCTTAATGCTCTTCAGGGTTAAGATCTGACAAGAGTCAGATCTTAGCCCTGAAGAGCATTAAGCGAAACTTTTAGTAGGTTCGTCTGACTCATTAGATTTATCTTTATATATATATATATATATATATATATATATATAATATAGATAGATAGATAGATAGATAGATAAAGGGTATATTTTGAAGCATGAATAAATGTGAATGTACGTGCTCTAAATATTGACTAATATTCAATAAATACTGATGTCCCATCTATGGGTTAAATAGAAAAATATATTTATAAAAAAATTGTGTATCCATTACGAATTTATTTATTTCAAAACTTTATCGGCATTAAATGACCCACTGAGGTTGATAGGCCGTAAAACAAAACAAACCAAAGCAAACAAAATCCAACGATGAATTTCTGATTCCCTTCAATTTCATTCTTAAACTCTCCGCTTTCGTTTAATCTTTTCACATTTTAAATCATTTTCCCAATCTTTGCAAAAAATCTTTCTATTTTCCACCCTTCACCCTTCATCTTTATTTCAGTCACGTCTTTAAAGTTAACCAAACGTTCCTGACATTTGTTTTCTCTTGTCTATGTTGACTGAAGCTTATCGGCCCCACTCAGTCCTCCTAAATCAGCAAGTGAACAGCCCGGATTCTTAACATCTTAAATAAAATCGCAGTACTCACTTCATTTATTCAACATTACACCACGGGAAATCAAATAAAAAACCGTCAATGCTTTTTAATATAAACCAGCAATGACACCTCACCGTGGTGTCATTGTTAGCAATTAATCATTAATACTCAGTACTGAGTTCGATCCTAAGTGGGTGTTGGACCATATGACCTTTTGGCACCCCTTTTGCGATCTCGTTTCATAAGGACACTTTTCATTTACACCGTCAAAATCCGGATTTTTTTAGGGGTTAGGGTTAGGGTTAGGATTAGGGGTTAGGGTTATAATTTTAAAAAAAACTCCAAAATATCATCTGTTAACAAATAACCGGATTTTGACGGTGTAGTTGAAAAAATGTTCTTATGAAATGAGATCGCAAAAGGGGTGCCTTATTGTCACATGGTCCTGGATGTCTTTCAATTGGGATTTTGGAAAGCAAATAGCGTGACAGTAATCGCCAAAAGAAATCAAATTGGTGACTCGAGTTCAAATCACGGACGAGGCTGATTGCGCCTCCTTTTGCGCTAATGCCCTCGACGAGGCATCAGTTTTTTTTTCTCCACTCGGCCATGAGTAAATTTTGGCACGTTAAGCTAGGAAGACAGCAGGTCTAGGATTTACTGGTTGATTGATTTTAACGGCATGCCAACTGGTCTTGGCATATTTTAGCAGTTCATTGTACGTTTATATGTATATTTGTGTAGTTGTTTCTTAAGATTGATTTTCACTATAGAAATAATTTTCAAATAGTTGTATAGTTTCAAGTCTTCCTTCTGATACTAATAAAAGTTGTCGTCGGGGGCCTAATGTCGGTATCAGCTAGACAGCAAGGAAGTCTATCCATTTTTCACTAACACTAGACCAAGGAGATTATTTTAGCATCTGGGGTGGAGAGTCACACATACAATCAGCTCCCCACTTTACCGAACAGTTCCTTTGGCTTCTCATACGCTGAGTTGGCGAGGGACGGTATCGAACCAGGAACTTTGTGATTCCTAGCCGAACTCTATACCGACTGAGGTAAACCGGCCCTTACACAACAATGTGATTTCTGGTATTTATTTATATTTGATAATAATTACTTAACACAATTATATGGTTTCAAGTAACTAATAATAATATGCCTTAGTAAAGAATAAAGGCATTAGGTAACTTTTCTAATACAAATCCCATAGAGTTCTATAGTTTCAAGTATTCTTATCTAAAATTATTTTTATCGTAAGAATGATGTTTGATTTTATTAATATGTTTGTTGTAATATGACAAGAAATAACATGAAATATCATATACATATTTATTTCAATTCTGTCTGCTATTTCATCTAATATTTTTTATTCATTTTGTATTTTACTTTAGCAATATGCAAGATGTAAATCTCTTGTCATTGTAAAAATAGAAAAAGAAATTATTGTGAAGATATATATTTTCAATATCATTCCACTCTTTATATATACTAGTAAATATATGCACCCTCCGGGTGCAAGTATTAATGTCATAATATATTATATTAAATTAGAAAGTCTAAAGAAACTAAATAAGAATGCAGATAAAATGATTTGAAACAGAGAGGGGTATAATCGAAAAATGTAACAGCTGTAGCTTCCTCTCCCATCGCCCCCGTCTTTCATTGCTAAACTTTTCTAATTTAACTATTTAGTTAAATTAGGAAGTAAGGAATAAAATTACAGTTATTTCTTTTTGTTAATTAATTTCTTTTAAGATTTATCTCCGAGATTTTTACTCATATTCATTAAGATAAAATCAAATAATTAGAAATCAACAATACCAAGCAGATATTTATTAAAATAAAATTTTAAATATCAATATGCAAATTAGGCTTGCCGTTCACACTGTAAACCGCTATTTAGTGTACATATAAATACAATTGCATGTCATTACGACGTAGATATGGCCAGCAGTAATAATGAAAAATAATTTTATTAACAATTGAGGCTTAAATAAAAATGATTCATGGAGAATGTTATGGATAATGACTTGAGTAGTGATATAGTTTCGGTTACAGACAAACAAACACATAATCTCCATTATAATAAGATATATATATATATATATATATAAAATGGATACCTTGGTGTAGATATAAATTAATTTCAGCATTTCTTTGCCACATCAGTCTGATCTTTACTAATTCAGACTTAAATATACGGGAGACATATACAAATGCCGAACATCCTTTCATCTCCTCATTGTAACAATAGAACATTCCCCCCTCTCTCTCACCCCTACTGATCAATCGGCTGGTCACGTCAAGCCCTAGCACTTATATGATTGTCCCAACTATATTGCCCTTATAGCAAGCCCCATCCGTTTTTATCATATATGTCTTAGAAGACGGTGACTGAGGGTCTTCATTTCCTGGGAATGATGTTAAACTCTCTGATGGTGAGGTTCCAGTTCAGGAAGTTTGAGGAATATGGTGCACAACTTCATCACAATTGCTCCCTGCTTGAGACCTGTTTGGGTCCCATCTATGGGTTAAATAAAAAGAGTCAACGGGGCGGCCTAAAGTCGGTATCAGCCAGTCAGCGAGAGAGTCTAACCCCTTTTCAATAGCACTAGACCAAGGAGATTGTTTTAGCATCTGAGGTAGAGCGCCACACCTACCATCAGCTCCTTACTTTACCGTACAGATCCCTGTGCTACTCTTACATTGAGTTGGCGAGGACCGGTATCGAACTAGGAACCTTGTGGTTTCTAGCCGAACGCTCTACTGATTGAGCTAACCCGGCCCTCCATTAAGAATGTATTCTTTTCAAAACTTTGTGAGCATTAAATGACCCACCGAGTTTGATATGCCGTAAAACAAAACAAACCAAACTCTCTCTCTCTCTCTGTCTCTCTCTCTGTCTCTCTCTCTCTCTCTGTCTCTGTCTCTGTCTCTGTCTCTCTCTCCAGTGTAAATATATCTACCAACCCCTCCGTACGAGCACGATGTGACACAAGGTCAATTTCTTAAGCGGAGTTCAACAGGTTTGAATTCAATGTTTTCCTTCTCCTAGACTGGTTACCTAACCAAGGTTAAAGAAACAAGTCTACCCTACTATTTATCCATAGCTGGAGGGAGAGTAGGATTCATACCTTCCCCAAGGGTATTAGCGCTAAGTGAAATGCAATTACCACGCCCAGGACTTGAACTCGGGGCGACGAGTCAATTTCAAGTACCTAGAACGAAATTATCTTAGTCGAGCAGCATGATGTCATGGTTAACGAGCTTGTCTCTCTGTTCCTTACGACTTTGGATTTAATTTTACGTTTGGTGTTCCATTATTATCATCTTTTATCCGTTTAAAACGCATCGTTGCAACAGCAGTTTTATTTATTCTTAGTTTAAGGCACAAAACAGAAACGACCCTAGTTTACTTTCACGGATCACAATTAGCATCTTTCTCCTGCCGTGACATGCGTAACATTTCCGAGTTTGTTTAGTCGGTCCATCTCCACCGGTTATCAAGTACAAAATTAATGATGGGGAAAGGATTGGTATTAATGAGGGGTTCAGCAAACTAGGTGGGGGCATGACTTTGAAATTCTCCGATATTAAACAGTCATTTGACCTGCCGCCC
>CM042150.1:107539122-107616622 GCA_023376005.1 Doryteuthis pealeii | reverse complement strand
ATGTTTTGAAATGTCAACAAATATTTTCAAAAAAGGAATCAGAATAATACAACCAAAGTTGCTTGGTTATTCTATTTAATAGCATGCCAACACTTGTGGGATAGCTAATATATCTTGTTTTTTTTTATTATTTAGAATCGCTTATGCAATTCATATGCCACGTTGTTTAACAATTGCATTGCTGAGACATTGATAGTAACCGAGCCCTGTTGACTTCATGTCCACGTATGCCAAACTTATACATGCTCTATCCATGATATTGAGTTTAATTATAGATATAGCACATTATATGTTATCCATGCCGGAATTACCTCGCTTTGTTTAGTCCCACTGAGCAGACATCATATGTCAAAACACGGTGTCTGTGGATGACTATATATATATATATATATATATATATATATATATATATATATATATGTATATATATATATATATATATGGTGTGTGTGTGTGTGTGTGTGTGTTGTGTTTTATGTTGAAGTTGGGCGTTATTATGAAGCATTTAAAAATAAATGAAGGAACTCTTTGGAGTACTGTATTCACTTATTTTTTATTATCTATTATCATAAATTTTCGGATCGAAAATATATATATATATTATATATATATATATATATATATTTCGATCCCGAAAATTTATATATATATATATATATATATATATATATATATATGCTGTCAAAGAAAGAAAATATTTAAAAAACCTTCTTTGGAATTATAATTATTGCTCTGTATACATGTCATTTTTTAGTTACTAGCAGCAGCTACCCGGCATCGCCTGGGTAGAGGGGAATTTGTTTAAGTTAGTCCCGCAGATCTATTATTACTGAATCGTGAGTTGAATCCTCGTGTGATGTCCCATTTAAATCCCTATGTAAAAAAAATAGACCTTGCATTGATCCAGCTCCTCTGAATAGAAATGTTAATGTATACTATCTAAAATATTAAAGGAAAAAAATCTCAATAATTTTTGCTTAAGTACCAAACCCTGGTAATATCTAATGTGTATATATATTTATTTTGTCGTTGTTTTATTTTCAAAGTTTCCTCCGGAAATACACATACACACAACTACCCTTTATATATGTACAGATTATACATTGATCTCTCCTACGGATTTAGAAAAAGATCCTTGTATAAATCTATAATTTGCATCTACACGAGCATAACTTCTGTATATACAGGGAGATTGTGATGATTCCACATAGAATCATCCCTTACATACTAAATGGATTCTTTTTCATATATATATATATATATATATATATATATATATGTATATATATGTTTGGTACATGCAAATTTGTAAACTACTAAAAGTAGAGGAATCATATGTAAAATGGGAGGTAATATTTTATTATGAATTAAAATAATAAATAAAAAGGATACGAAGGCATTTTCGACCGGTACTTTTTTCAAGTATTTACACCGGTTGACAATTAAAAGTCAGAATGTAAAGAATTTGTTAAGAACAAATGGGGTAAACCAGAGAGTGGGGGGGGGGGGCAAAAAATGGGGAAAGAGGGGTATGTATATGTGCCCTAGGTTAAACCAGGGTTATGTTATGTTATGCCTCCCAACAGATAAATGGAGTGTCTCGGTGTTGTCTGCACAGAGTAGGTCTAAGAAAAGAAATACTAACAGCCTCAAGGACTGCTAGATGTTGCTTAGACCTAGCTCTGTGCAGAATAGAGAAGCACTCATCTGTATAATCGGACAAACATATATATATATATATATATATATATATATATATATATATATATATATGATGGACTCTCCTGTCGATTTTGACGTATGAGGTTCCGACAACCGCCTTTATTTAACCTTGTGTGTTAATCGCAGGTGACATTTCAGCCCTGCCAATGATTTGCAAAGAAGTCCACAGATGGAACAAGAGTGTGCATTATTAGAATGTATTGCTTGGACACTAGCCAATACTCTAGTCCTTTCTCCAGCTTGACGCAGCTTGGTGACCTCCGCTGCTGCAAAATTCTTGATACCATTGTAACACAAAATCCTCCACCTTTTACGATCGAGTGCTATGCTTTCAAAAGTAGCGTAATCTATATTTGTAGCTGAGAGGTTACTTTTCAACTTGTCCTTAAACCTGAGCAATGGTCGACCCACGTTTCTTTGACCACTGTCAAGCTGACTATACATGAGAATGAACATATATATATATATATATATATATATATATATATATATATATATATATATATATATATAATAGATTTGTTTGCATTATCTCTACTAGCAAATATATGCACCCTCCGGGTGCAAGTATTTAAGTTTTAATGTAATAAAATATTGTATTAGATTAGAAAGGTTAATGCAACTAAATAAGAGTGCAGTTAAAAAGATTTGAAACAGAGGGGGGTATAATAGAAAAATAGAACAACTGAAACTTACTCTTCCATCACTCTCGTCTTTCATTGTTATTTTTTCTAATTTAAGTATTTAGTTAAAAGAGGAAGTAAAGAATAAAATGACAGTTATTTTTTCTTGTTAATGGATTTCATTTAAGATTCATTGAAGAGATTTTGGCTTATATTCATTAAAATAAAACCAAACAGTTAGAAATCAATAATACTAAGCACATATTTATTAAAATCACATTTTTAATATCAATATGCAAATTAGCCTTCCCGTTCACACAGTAAACCGCTATTTTGTTGTATATATAAATACAATTGCATGTTATTAATATGTAGATATGGACAACAGTATTAATATTGTAAAACAATTTTATTAATACTTGAGCTTTAAATAAAAACAAATTCTTGGTCAATGTGATGTCAATAACAAAGGGAATTGTGACTTGAGTAATGATTTAGTTTCGGTTACAGACAGAAAAGCACACAATCTCCATTATAATAAGATATGTGTACGTTCTTTTTTTAATGGCAACGTATTTACTTGACTCTTATGATATTGTCTGTGTGTCTTAGTGTACTTGTAAAATAGTTGATATTGAAGATTTCCAATCTGATATTATCATAATATGCATGAATAACGAGAAACCTATTGGACAATTTCAGAAAACTTGCCTTTTAAAATTAAATCAATCTTCTTAACGATAAATAAACTTCAATGTATAAATAAATGTTTTAAACACTTTCACTTTCACTTTCACTTTGGTTGTTAATGGAAAGCAATAAGTATGCCTTCAAGGTGTCGGTATTAATGAAATGTATTAGGAAGATAATTAAAGGACATCGTTTTCATTTTTATTACCCCCCTTGTCGTAACTTGATAGCTTCTGGGATAGTATGTTTTTCTGAATTTTTGAGATAAAGCTTTGTAACGTCCTGGCCCTCTATTCGGAGTGGAGTGATGATGCGTCATATAGGAATAATCGTTATATACTTATCTCTGGACCGGTACTACTTTGAGAGGCTCGAATCTGGTTGCTGGGCTGATGGTAAGCTGGCTGACAATTCTTTGATGTTTGGAGTCTGGAAACCAGTGTTACATAATCTATGCATAGATTATTGTCAACCCCCTGTATTTCTGAAGGGATGGCCCCTTTCTTCACACGGGACATAACGATTTTAACAAAAATTACAATACAGTAGAAGCCCAACGAAATACGTCAGTTCACGATATGCGTGGTCACCTGGTTGGGTCCTGCTCACTTTCCAGCTGTGATCCAGCTAGATGAGAAGATGTTCACTGCTTTAGCTGAGACTCACTGCACACGCGCGCTGTGATTGTTAGATCAAAAATGCCTCTTGAGTTATTTTTAAGAAAATAGAAAGTTAAAAGTTAATAATAAATAATATGGTTTTGTGGTTAATGAATGTCTTGAACAACAAGAATTAACTAGAAGACCGACACGCCAAAGTCCCCAGACTAGGTGTCCAAACGCGCTGGCGTGAAGAAGGACGTAAGATACCAAAGATGAACAGGGAAGAAAATATGAAGAAAATGGGCAAGATGTCCTCCAGCATTCCTTAAAATGGTGTTGTATTACCCTTCTAACAACACCATCTTAGGATTATGCTGAGACATCTTTGCCTTGTTGCCATTTGTAGTTTTTAGCAAATAAACTGAAACAATTGTTGTTCTACTCTGAGATATTTCTTGCCCTAAAGTTGAAAACTTGCTCCTGCGGAGGCCACGTGCTCACTCAGTCAACGCGCATTTCATTAAACTTTCCCAAGAATTTCCACCTTCTTTCTCATCTCCCGTCTCTTAGATCGCCACCTGTAATTTATCTCCCAGTAATAAAAAATTCATGTAGACGTTGTGCTGATTCATACTCTTAATAAAAGTCTATGACTAACCTCTCCCCCCCCCTCTCTCTCTGCTCTCTCTCTCTCTCTCTCTCTCTCTGTCTCTCGTCGTCTCTCTCTGCTCTGCTGATTATGTTACAGCTCTCTCGGTTTATATTATTTAGATATCGGCGTGTACCATCTCTCCTAGTCGTTCTTTTTATACTTTTAAATACGTTTCCGGTAGATATGGTCTTTCCCTCCTGAGCATTTCTCTCTTCATGTTGAGTATTTCTTTTAGAAACCAGATCTCAACTTGTCCAAACATCTTTATAACCTTCAATGTTGTAATCGGCAAACTTCACGTAGAATTCGAAAACGAAACTTTATTTCAAGTCATTGGAGGACTAAATTTAATTATTACGTTAACCCTGATTACTGAGTGTACAACTGTTAATCTATGTTTAATGGTATTCTTATGTTGTCATTTTTGGTTTCATAGGTCAGTTAAACATATTAACCTTCCGAAACGTTATTAAAACTCTAGAAACTCAACGATTCTGTCTCATCCAATCTTGGGTATGCTCACAGATAGAATTTTTGAAACCCTATATAAACCTAATAATGTTTTACCTTTTATATATTGGTCTGGTTCTGCTCTCTCTCAGGTAGAAGTGCGTCGACATAAAATACACACACGTTTCATGTTTGATTCCGGCCCTCGAACCAACCCAAAGCTTTTTTGACTGGGGGGGCTGTGACTTCGTATAAGTAACTGGAGCTTCGGTTGTTGGCTGATGGTAGGTGTGGCGCACCACCTCAGAATTTTTAAAATAACAACTCTCTTTGTCTAGCCCTACTGAGAAGATGGGATAAGGCGACCACTCCTGCTCTTGTAATTGGGCGATACCGACATTTAGGCGTCCCGACGACTTTATTACTTTATATATATTGATTTAAGCGAAAATTCTGGGTGTAAAGTGTCTTCGTTTTAGTTTTTTTAATTTTCGCCTGGAGTCAAGATTGAACCCGAAACCTCCAGGAGTTGATTGTTACTTGGAGTGTGTGTATTAACTGTTCTTTACTACTCAAACTTCATTAATTCCGCTGACATTTTGACCCATCATGAGTCCGACAAAAGGTATCATGAGTTCAAGAATAAGTTATATACAACTAACTGGCTTAAGACGGAGTGCGCATTATGAATTGTTTAAAGTTCATTCTGGAGTTGATGTAAGTCAACAAAATATATTTTGAAAACTCTCCTAAGAAAATATGAAAAATAAACTAAAACGGAACTTTCGGGACTCGGATAAATAACCCTAGGAGGGTTGACCTGCCAAGTCCAATTGACTAGCATACTCAGCCAACAAACCACACCAATTATGAACAAAATTTGAGTTTCTTTATGAAGAAGTTTTCGGTGAGAAATATGAAAGTTATTCGCTAAATATTGATTTAGACCAATATTTTGAAAACTTCATCAAGAATGAAAAAAAAACACAACGGCTCAGCTTATAAATAACCCTAGGAGGGTTGACCTGCCGTAAAAATCCAACCAACTACCAACTACCAACCAGCCAAACAACCAACCAATTATGAACAAATTCTGGTGAGAAATATGAAAGTTATTCGCTAAATATTGATTTAGACAAATATTTTGAATACTCATCAAGAATGAATAAAATAAAACGGCTTTGGGATATAATAACTCTAGGAGGGTTGACCTGCCGTAAAAATCCAACCAACTACCAACCAGCCAAACAACCGACCAATTATTAACAAATTCCGGTAAGAAATATGAAAGTTATTCGCTAAATATTGATTTAGACAAATATTTTGATTACTCATCAAGAATGAATAAAACAAAACGGCTTCGGGATAAAATAACCCCAGGAGGGTTGACCAGCCGTAAAATTCCAACCAACTACCAACCAGCCAAACAACCAACCAATTATGAACAAATTCTGGTGAGAAATATGAAAGTTATTCGCTAAATATTGATTTAGACAAATATTTTGAATACTCATCAAGAATGAATAAAACAAAACGGCTTCGGGATAAAATAACCCTAGGAGGGTAGAGCTGCCGTAAAAATCCAGCCAAACAACCGACCAATTATGAACAAATTCTGGTGAGAAATATGAAATTTATTCGCTAAATATTGATTTAGACAAATATTTTGAATACTCATCAAGAATGAATAAAACAAAACGGCTTCTGGATAAAATAACCCTAGGAGGGTTGACCTGCCGTAAAAATCCAACCAACTACCAAGCAGCCAAACAACCAACCAATTATGAACAAATTCTGGTGAGAAATATGAAAGTTATTCGCTAAATATTGATTTAGACAAATATTTTGAATAGTCATCAAGAATGAATAAAACAAAACGGCTTCTGGATAAAATAACCCTAGGAGGGTTGACCTGCCGTAAAAATCCAGCCAAACAACCGACCAATTATGAACAAATTCTGGTGAGAAATATGAAAGTTATTCGCTAAATATTGATTCAGACAAATATTTTGAATACTCATCAAGAATGAATAAAACAAAACGGATTCGGGATAAAATAACCCAACGGGGTTGACCTGCCGTAAAAATCCAACCAACTACGAACCAGCTAAACAACCGACCCAATTATGAACAAATTCCGGTAAGAAATATGAAAGTTATTCGCTAAATATTGATTTAGACAAATATTTTGATTACTCATCAAGAATGAATAAACAAAAACGGCTTCGGGATAAAATAACCCTTGGTGGGTAGACCTGCCGTAAAAATCCAACCAACTACCAACCAGCCAAACAACCGACCAATTATAAACAAATTCTGGTGAGAAATATGAAATTTATTCGCTGAATATTGATTTAGACAAATATTTTGAATACTCATCAAGAATGAATAAAACAAAACGGCTTCGGGATAAAATAACCCTAGGAGGGTTGACCTGCCGTAAAAATCCAACCAGCTACCAACCAGCCAAACAACCGACCAATTATGAACAAATTCTGGTGAGAAATATGAAAGTTATTCGCTAAAAAATAAAACAGAATATACCATTTTTCTGTATTGGTGTAGTATATCGACTACTGATATATAAGTTTCCGCTTATTATTGTTTGTGTTTAGAGACCCCATTGCGGAACAACAAAAAGATTAGCTTAACATTCTCTAAGGGCAGCAAACATGCTTTGCCAAATTTGGTAGGTCGACATCAAACTGTTTAGTCATCAATAGAATTGGTAAACAAACTCTTTTCAGTTATAAATATAGATTTTTTCTTCCTATTCTTCGCTGCATTAAACACAAAAGCCGATCTTGTCTTCTGTCTTTCTAAGATGTCTCGTTCACATTCCGTAGGTTTTTAACGGAACGTTTTATTTCTTCCAGGTGTGTATATTGTTTTCATACATTACCCTCTCTTACACCGTTCGTCGACTTTAGGATTTTCTGAACTCGTAGCTGCCATTTTTTTATTATCTGGCGCCAAGTGGAAATAGACAACAAATATGTCCGAAAGCGACGTTGTTTGACCGCTTTTTTTTTAAAGTTCGCTTGTTTGTTTGTTTATGATTCTTTCTTTCTTTCTTTCTTTCTTAACTTTTTTTCTTTTCCCCTTTTCTTAGTTTATTTCTTTATTTAGTTGGTTTAAACTTTCATTCTTTCTGTCTTTCTTTCAATCTTTAAAAAGTTCGCTGGTTTTTTCATTAAGATTCTTTCTTTCTTTCTTCTTTCTTTCTTTCAATGTCTTCTTTCTTTTTATTAGTTTGTTTCTTTGTTTGCTTTGTTTAAAGTTTCATTTTTTCTTTCTTTCTTTCTTTCTTTCTTTAAGGTTCGCTCGTTTGTTTGTTTATGATTCTTTCTTTCTTTCTTCTTTATTTTTCTTTCGTTTCTTTCTCTTTCTCAGTTTATTTCTTTATTTAGTCAGTTTAAAACTTTCATTCTTTCTGTCTTTCTTTCAATCTTTAAAAGTTCGCTGGTTTTTTTATTAAGATTCTTTCTTTCTTTCTTTCTTTCTTTCTTTCTTTCTTTCTTTCTTTCAATGTCTTCTTTTTTTAATTAGTTTGTTTCTTTGTTTGCTTTGTTTAAAGTTTCATTCATTCTTTCTTTCTTTCTTTCTTTCTTTAAGGTTCGCTGGTTTGTTTTTTAAGATTCTTTCTTTCTTTCTTTCTTCTTTCTTTCAATGTCTTCTTTCTTTTTATTAGTTTGTTTCTTTGTTTGCTTTGTTTAAAGTTTATATTCATTCTTTCTTTCTTTATTTCTTTCTTTCTTTCTTTAAGGTTCGCTCGTTTGTTTGTTTATGATTCTTTCTTTCTTTCTTTCTTTTTTTCTTTCGTTTCTTTTTCTCTTTTCTTAGTTTATTTCTTTATTTAGTTGGTTTAAACTTTCATTCTTTCTGTCTTTCTTTCAATCTTTAAAAAGTTCGCTGGTTTTTTCATTAAGATTCTTTCTTTCTTTCTTTCTTTCTTTCTTTCTTTCAATGTCTTCTTTCTTTTTTATTAGTTTGTTTCTTTGTTTGCTTTGTTTAAAGTTTCATTCATTCTTTCTTTCTTTCTTTCTTTCTTTAAGGTTCGCTGGTTTGTTTTTTAAGATTCTTTCTTTCTTTCTTTCTTTCTTTCTTTTCTTTTTTCTTTTTTTCTTTCTTTTCTTTTTCTCTTTTCTTAGTTTATTTCTTTATTTAGTTTGTTTAAACTTTCATTCTTTCTGTCTTTCTTTCAATCTTTAAAAAGTTCGCTGGTTTATTTATTAAGATTCTTTCTTTCTTTCTTTTTTTCTTTCAATGTCTTCTTTCTTTTTATTAGTTTATTTCTTTATTTGCTTTGTTTAAAGTTTCCTTCATTCATTTATTCTTTCTTTCTTTCTTTAAGGTTTGCTGGTTTATTTTTAAGATTCTTTATTTTTTTATTTTTTCAAGTTTTTTCCTTCCTCTTTTAAAAGTCTATTTCTTTATTTAATTTTTTTTTAGTTTCTTTCTTTCTCTTTTAAAAATATTTTTTCCTTTCTTTTTCAATGTCTTTCTTTCTGTCTTTCCTTCTTTCTAAATTTCTTTGTTTATATTTTACGTTTCTTTATTTGAAGATAGACACACAACATTTCTGAAAGCGACATTATTTGGATTCTTCTTTTTATGTTTGTGGGTTTATTACTGTCGTTGTTTTATGTTATTTTTCTCTCTTTCTTTCTTTCTTTCTTGTAAATTTCGTCATTTGTTTTTTCTTAAAAATTTGTTTCTTTATTTGCTCCCATTTTAAAACGATTCTTTCTTTCTTTTTAAGTTTCTTTCTTTCTTTCTTTTCTTTCTTCCTTTCTTTCTCCTTTTTAAGTTTCTTTCTGTCTTTATTTCTTTTTAAAATCTTCCTTCTTTATCTGCTCCCTTTTTTATTTTCTTTCTTTACCTATTTATCTATCTTAAGGTTATTTTGTTTCTTCCTTTCTTTTTAGTTTTTTAATTCTTTCAAGTGTCTTTTTCTTTCTTTGTCTATTTTTTAAACGTTCTTTCTTTCTTTCTTTCTTTCTTTCTTCCGTCTATTTCTTTCATATCACAGTTAACTTTTTTTCTCTCTAATGTGTAATGTGTTTGCTTTTGTCTCTTTCATTCTTCACTATCAAAATGGAATTGTTTATTTGAAGGGTGCAATATTCGATTGTCTTCTATTAATATTATATATATATATATATATATATATATATATATATATATAAATATATAAATATATATATATATATATTATATATATATATATATATATATTTGGTGGACTAATCCACGAATTCCAACAAAATATTAAAAAGTTGACCAGATAGCACCTTTCCCATCAATTCTCCTTCTTCCAGCCTCCACATCCATTAATATATATATATATATGTGTGTGTGTGTGTGTGTGTGTGTGTGTGTAATATTATATATACACACATACACACACACACACACATATATATATATATATATATATATATATATATATATATATATTATAATATAAGTACCAGGGATAACCTACTCGAGTTTCACCATGAGGATATTCAGGGGTAAATCCACTGAATTAATCAAGATATTGATTAATTGCAGTCGACTAAACGTGTGTCGACTACACGTGTAGTCGACTGCTGTTAATCAATATCTTGATTAATTCAGTGGATTTAATCCTGAAGATCCTTATGGTGAAACTCGAGTAGGTTATCTCTTGTATCTAAATTATAATAAATTTGTTCTACTTACGTATTGAGCACTTTTCATTTGTTATATCGCTGTCTTACCTTTTTGAATTTTGCATCAACTAACCATTGTGACCATATTCACCGGTAAGTCACCATTTTCCATAATTCATATATATATATATATATATATATACACAGTGATATATATATTTTTTATTCATTGATTATATATATATATAATCCATAGATAAATGTATATATATTGTGTTGTGTGTGTGTGTGTGTGTGTGTTAGTTTAGATTTCTGTTTATTTCAATTATGTATGTTGCTTAAGTTAAGTTAAATCTAAATGTTTAAATGTTGTAAATATTGAATCGTTTGAATTAACCAAAATGTTTTGTTTTTTACATGACAATTCTGTTTATTGTTCATATGTTGTTTAAATGCAAAATTGTTGCAACGTTTAAGTTAAATGGATTTTAAGTTGAATAAATATGGATAAAGTCTCTAATTGCTATTCACAAACCGCTAAGCGTAAAATAACCCTACGTGCCGTTAAATATCAATCAAGAGTTAAACTAAGTTCAACTAAATATATAAATTTGACTCCCATTTATTTTTTACTATTCTTCATTCTTGCTCTGTAATTTTTAAAAACAGATTTTTAAACTCTTTTTTTTTTTCAATTTAACCTATAGATGAGACCCTAACAGAAACTACCACTCCGGATCAGGGTGGATCTGGGAGTAATGGTGATAAAAGTGTACTCCACATTCGCCAGAGCTCCACAACTCAAACTTCACCATCATGGACCACTTTATTTTTATTATAAAGAAACAATGTAAAGCAGAAAGATTGCCTTCTTTCATTCCCGAAAAATGGCGACCTCGGAATCAGTAAGAACTACAACTTTCACAGATGCTAAGGTTTATAATGCCTTTCTCCTCAATCGCATTCGATCTGAAGTAGAGAAAATTATAGGAAGAACCAAAATTGATTTCAGATAAAAGAATATTCAACTTCTAAGATTTAGACATTTGTCGAATCGTAGAAGGGGACCAAGGAATAAATCTCGAGGCAATACTTTTGTTTGTGGAAGTCTCTTCGAAGCATTTAACTACTTACTCAGAGAAAAAATGGAGAAAATACTACTAACGTATAGTTTCCTTGAATTATATTCTACAAAACAAGCTAACAAGGGTTCGTTCACTGATGATGAGAGATTTTTTTCTCGCTGGATACACCATATCTTCATGTATGTACAACCTTCTGTCGAACCCTCAACATTATGAACGGATTGAGTAGAATAGAAGCGCTCCAACGTAGATTTGTTTTGTTTTGTTTTACGGCATATCAACCTCATTGGGTCATTTAATGCCGATAAAGTTTTGAAATAAATCAATTCTTAATGGATAATACAATTGTTTTATAAATACATTTTTCTATTTAACCCATAGATGGGACCCTAACAGGTACTACCACTCCGGGTCAGAGATAACCAGGGAGCAATGGTAATGAAGGGGTGCTCCACATTCCCCAAACCTCCAAAACTGGAACCTCACCATCAGATAGAGTTTAACGTCATTCCCAGGACATGTAGACCCGCAGCCACCGCCTTCTAGCACCCATATGATAAAAAGGGGTTGGGGCTTGCCATAAGGGCAATAGGGTTGGGAAAATCATATAGGTGCTAGGGCTTGACGTGACCAGCCGATTGTCCAACGTAGAGTTAACAATCAATCTCGCAGATCATATAATGCTACTTGATAGTAAGTCTGATCTACGCTGGATAAATATCTACATTGATTTGATTGAATGTCGTTAGATAATTAAAAACATATCACCTACCCATATCAATCGCCAGAAGGCGTCCCATCTTGGTGTAATGATTAACAAGCTATATTTGCAGATCCATTACTACTGCAAAAGCGAGTTCGATTCTCACTGCATGCCCCATATTTGTGACCCTATGTCCCACCAAAGACTTGGCGGACGGGTTGGGTAAATACATACTTATTTCTATAAGTATGCAATAAAATGGATGGGAGTGGGAATAGATTAATTCTTTAGTGGATCCTAAGAAGATGCAGGTAGATACACCTACTAATATTCCAACAATCCTAAAATGGTTCTGCCGATTCGAGGTATTACTCTCTTCTCAACTGTAACTAGGAGTAAATAGATCATGTAGATATCTAAATACGAATACCTTAAACAAAAGTGTGTTTGTGAGTAAAGTCGGTGGTTGCAGTAAGATAAAAAATATATGTTGTATCTCTATGTTAAGTAATTAAGGCCACTAATGGTAAACAGATCATTACAACTGATTTAGATACTCACTGGGTGGCATAATGATTTTTGGATTGTGCGAAGCTAAATTAAGCTTAATCAATCGTTTATGAAACCATCCTATGGCATAAGACGGTCTCATATATATATATATATATATATATATATATATATATATATATATATATATATATATATGTGTGTGTGTGTGTGTGTGTGTGTGTGTGTGTGTGTGTGTGTGTATGTGAAAATGGAAAAAGAATTGAATCCGATAATATGAGGAAAAATGAGTAAAGAAAAGAAATGTAGATAGATAAAATGAATTTTATCGATATCACATTAATCGATATAACTTACACATGTGTCTCGGTCAGTTTATGTGTGTGAAAAAAAAATCTCTGTTGTTTTTTTCCCAACGAATTTTTTCATTCAAATAAATGTTCACTCTATGTGTGCGAAATATTCTCACACACATAAACTGACCGAAACACATGTGTAAGTGATATCGATTAATGTGATATCGATTAAATTCATTTTATCCATCTACATTTCTTTTCTTTACTCATTTTCCTCATATATATATATATATATATATATATATATATATATATATATATATATATATATATATAAAATGGATCTTAATCCGACAGTGTGAATTTGATATAATTGAAAAAACAAAAGATATTACAAAATGCATGGGATCATCAGGAGAGAATGTGCAACCGTTTCAGGGCCTTCCTCTCTACGGTTTTAAAAAGTAACATCGGCCCCCTCACTGATGTGAGGTCCCTCGGAATATCAGTATCGACCGCATGTGGATCGGTCTTCAGCAAAAATAAGACGGGGTGAAATGACCGTTAGAAGAAAGAATGCGGAAAAAAGAACGCTGCTTTTTAAAACCGTAGAGAGGAAGGCCCTGAAACGGTTGCATATTCTCTCCTGATGATCCCATGCATTTGTAAACATCTTTTGTTTTTTCAATATATCAAATTCATATATATATATATATATATATATATATATATATATATAATATATATAAATATATGTGTGTGTGTGTGTGTGTGTTTGTTTGTGTGTGTGTGTGTGCGCGTGTGTGTGTGTGTGTGTATTTGGGCAGAATTTTTTTTATTTATGCATGTTGAATTAAACAACAGACACATCTTCTGTTTAACAATATTATTTTTGATCTTTTCAAGTTTTCTGGACAACTTTTTAATATTGGGGTGGAATTCGTGGATTAGTCCACCAAAGTTCATGTCCCGAGGAAAAAAATAAACAAAAACCCCAAATACCAGAAGCTCTATACATAAAACAATACAAACCATCCTTAAACAAAATTAATTTCCAATGCAGTACACATATATTAAAATGCCTATAGCACCTTTCCCATCAATTCTTCTCTTTCAAGCCTCCACATTAATATAATTTTAGAAAAAAACTGGAACACATCACCCCCTGATGATGGCACATCGAAGTGCCGAGAGTACTCGGGACATGTCTTTTGTTTTTAATTCAACATATATAATATATATATATATTATATATATATATATATATATATATATATATATATATATATACAAAGATTGCTGTAGATGCAACGAGAGGAAAGTACATATTTTATAAAGAAAACATTAATGGTTTCAATTTTGGTATTTGTTTTTGTTTTTTATTTATTTCGGTGCATATTATCTTCTACACATGTTCCGGTATCCTGACATTCTTCAAACTATATATATATATATATATATATATATATATAAATATAATATGATGTTTGTTAAACAGATTCTCTCGACGCATGTTTTGTTATAAATGACAAACAAGAATTTGTGTTTTCTTTATATTCACCTTTAGTTTCAAATGAATGCCACCTGCAGTTGTAGGCAGTTTAAAAACTGCTCCGACGCAAGATTGTTTTTCATCTGTTGATTGGGTGTGCGTCTTTTGCTAGGTCGGAATGATGCTGTTCCGGATACAAAATCGATGGACTGCTATGGATTGGAAATTCACCGGTCCAAACCATGATCTTATTTTATGGTATCTGAAAAAAATACAAAGAAATTAGCTGGATGGTGCTCCCATTGCAACTCACCAAAGTTCACTTTGACAGGGCTCAGTTTAAATGTGTGTGTGTGTGTGGGGGGGGGGGGGTATTTCGGCTGTACGCTAAATAGGGGGTACGTGCTTGCAATAACAATTATGAGTGAGTTCGAGTCTCACTGGGAGTCGCAACTATGCAACGCTTAGTAAATATTCTTTTTTTATAATAATACGGAACGCCCTGTCGGCTGGGGCGTTAGAATGCACCGACTGCACCTCTGCAGAGGGGTAAGACTCCCCCCAACGAGGCCACCTGTTGGCCGTGGGTGGCGACCCGTGATGCTTAACGATAGAGCCCAGGTGGATGAGCAGTTCATGACTTGCAATACTCCACTTTGGCCCTATCTTAGGCTAGACGGGCGGTCGGAGAGGCCCCCTCCGATCAATCGGCTGGTCATGTCAAGCCCTAGCACCTATATGATTCTCCCAACCCTATTGCCCTCATGGCAAGCCCCAATCCCTTTTTATCATATGGGTGCTAGAAGGCGGTGACTGAGGGTCTACATGTCCTGGGAATGACGTTAAACTCTATCTGATGGTGAGGTTCGAGTTTTGGATGTTTGGGGAATGTGGAGCACCCCTTCATCACCATTGCTCCCTGGTCCTCTCTGACCCGGAGTGGTAGTACCTGTTAGGGTCCCATCTATGGGTTAAATAGAAAAATGTATTTATAAAAAAATTGTATTATCCATTAAGAATTGATTTATTTCAAAACTTTATCGACATTAAATGACCCAATGAGGTTGATATGCCGTAAAACAAAACAAACAAACAAACAAACAAATAATACGGAAAAAAATGGTGTAAAACGAATGGCTTACATGTGATTATTTCCGTTTCGTTTTTGCCCTTCCATAAAAATGTGTTGCAACACAACATAACATTGTTATCTGTACAACGTTTCGGCCAATGTGCCATCCGGCCTTCTTCAGGTGTTTCTTGGCGGTAAAAGTTTCCCGAGTCCGACAAGAAATACCCGAAGAAGGCCGTAGGGAACATCGACCGAAACAATGTACAGATAACAATTAAGTTGAGGACAATAGTCCGAATTACGTATATAATACTGTTAAACTTTGCTTAAAAATAAAACCCTTTTGTCATATCCTGCTCGTGGTAAGTGATTAAGGAAATACCCACGCTTTTATTTAGGTAACTATTATAATCGGGCTCGAATTCAAATCCTGAACGAGACTGTTTGCATTTCCCATAGTGCTAGTGCTCCATCAGCTATGAGTAAATAGTAGGGTAGACGGGACTCTTTAACCTTGTCTACGAGAAGGAATACTTTGAATTCAAATCAAATATTATGATGGATGATCACCGCGAGGTTATTCCTGGCCAAGAGACAGACAGCAAGAGTACCACCCCAACACGTATCGAAATCTAGTCTAATGATGTATTTATTTTTTCCAAATGTTATAGGAATGTTAATACCTGTTAGGGTTCCATCTATGGGTTAATAAAAATGAGAAGAAAGCGATTCAACACTTTTTTTTTTTGTTGGAATTAATTTTGTTTCATAGATTATGGTAATTATTTGGGAAGAAAAACTATATTTCTGTTGGTATATTCATTATTAACTCAAACATAATATTGATTTGATTATTTTTTCTGTAATGATATAAAGATCTCTTATAACTTACTATTTCACTTTAATTTGCCTTGATATAATATTATAAATAGAAATTAATTATTATTTTCCAGGATTTTTATTATTAAATCCAAATTGTGACCAAATTTTAAATCTCTCAAGTTTTTGCAGACTTTTTTTTTCATCAGTGTATACTTTTTTACAATCGCGGCAACAAATATTACATAAATATTACATAAATAATATTTTAGGGATATTTCTTATTGATGATTGGATTATGTGGGGCGTACTAGTTATAGTTTTAATACCTAGACGAAAGAGATTCCTTTCAATAAGGTGAGCAGTAGGGATTTGTGTTTTTTAAGTTGATATTTGTTGTGGGGTTTTAAGGGGTCAAATAAGAACAAAACGACGGGTAACAAATGTAGGAAAATGTATTGGAATTAATTTTGGTTCATAGATTATGGTAATTATTTGGAAGAAAAACTATATTTTTGTTGTTATATTCATTATTAGCTCAAACATATTATTGATTTCATTATTTTTCTGAAATGATATAAAGATCCCCTTATAACTTACTATTAATTATTATAATTATATTATGTTTATCACTCACAGTGATTTGCCTATACTTTAACTGGTAACTACTTTCACTTACAAAAACCCGTTTATAGTTCGTTGCTTAAACTACTAAAACAAAACTGACAATTAATTTGGCATTGCTCCAACGCCTAGATTTCAAATTCCGATTTTAAGTGAGCCAGGCTCGCCCCGCTTCAAAGATTGTTGAAACTCAATCTTTCAAATCTCCTTCAGGGATTGTGCATAGCTCAAATGATATTCTTTGTAAATATCGAAACATAACGATGCGGCGTAAATTTTCAGTGCATAAACAAAATAGACAATAATTTTGTGGGGCACTCAAGTGTTAAATATATCCTACAAACTGTGGCTATTCCGTTACAAATTATGACGCATTTCAAATTAAATTATGACAGGATAAAAAAAACAAGAAAATTATTTTAAAAAATGTACATTCTTTTTCTTTGTCATAAATATTTCGATCCCATTTCAGGCATTTTCCGAAAAATGTAATTTGCGTCAAACGCCTCATTTTAATTGGCAATCCACTCGAGGATTACGTTGTTTTTTCTTTGTTTTTTTTTAAATTTTTGTTTTTATTTTTATTTTTTCGAGAGAGTGCAAATTTTTCTCAATTGTATAAACAAGGAGAACCCCAAATTGTTTTTTTTATTTTTATCATAGCTCACCTTCAATTTCATTCTAAATATTAATACTCGTGTTCCTTAATTTTACGACGGTTATCATCTTGCAACACCCTTTGGTTAAAAATGAGACCGTCCAAATTTCTCAGATGAAATGACAAAAGTAAATATGGTTATTGATTGTTGCTTATCCGCCGAATTCTTATTTCTTATGAGGGTCGTCAGCACAGCTAAATAATGGACCATTCAGTTTTCATTATAAAGAAAGAAAGGGGGAAAAACGAAATGCTACACAGAAAAATATGATGAGAAAGTAAGAAAAGAATAGCAGAAACATATATAGATAGACAACTCAGAAGCGATAACGCTAATTTGTTTCTATCGAAAAGATGTAATAAAGGAAAGAAAAAAAAAAGAGAAGAGTGTGAGTGAGAGTAAAATCAATATTATTATGCCTTTTCCATATTGAATTATTTATCAATAGCTCTGAATTAAACATATCAAACGTTGTAATAATTTGTTTTATATCCACAAGTCCTGCTAGGAACTAATACTATTGTTATAGGTGATATACCCTATAGACTAATGGAATGCGCCGACTGTTACTATAAGTAACAGGGACAATTATGGCTTTTAGAGTAAGCCAATGCGAGTCAGCTCATAACTCTATTGTCGGACGTAATTCCCACTTCTCTGTACTGTAATTGTCTACTCTTTTGTTAATACATTTTCCTACATTTGTTACCCGTCGTTTTGTTCTTATTTGACCCCTTAAAACCCCACAACAAATATCAACTTAAAAAACACAAATCCCTACTGCTCACCTTATTGAAAGGAATCTCTTTCGTCTAGGTATTAAAACTATAACTAGCACGCCCCACACAATCAATCATCAATAAGAAATATCCCTAAAATATTATTTTCCGTAATATTTAAGTAATATTTGTTGCCGAGATTGTAAAAAAGTATACACTGATGAAAAAAAAGTCTGCAAAAACTTGAGAGATTTAAAATAATTACCATAATTTATGAAACAAAATTAATTCCAACAAAAAAAAAGTGTTGAATCGCTTTCTTCTCATTTTTTATTAACCCATAGATGGAACCCTAACATGTATTACCATTCCTATAACATTTGGAAAAATAAATACATCATTAAGACTAGATTCCGATACGTGTTGGGGTGCTACTCTTGCTGTCTGTCTCTTGGGCAGGAATAACCTCGCGGTGATCATCCATCATAATATCTGATTTGAATTCAAAGTATTCCTTCTCGTAGACAAGGTTAAAGAGTCCCGTCTACCCTACTATTTACTCATAGCTGATGGGGCACTAGCACTAGTAGAAATGCAAACAGTCTCGTTCAGGATTTGAATTCCTACGACAATAACCGTTACGATACGAGTGGGTACTCAAAACAACACGAATAGTAGTATATCAACATCAACCGTAGTATTTCTCTGAATGTTTGAGATGAGGCTTGATGATTAGTATTATCTGCGTTATTCGGACTATTGTCCCCATCTTCATTGTTATCTGTACAACGTTTCGGTCGATATGCCCTCCGGCCTTCTTCAGGTATTTCTTGTCGGACTCGGGAACCTTCTCGGACTCGGGAATCTTCTTTTCGGTCTCGGGAACTTTCTTTTCGAACTCGGAAACTTTCTTGTAGTAATCGGGAGCTATCATGGAACTTTGAATCTAACCCTTTATTCAGTCCACGGGGGTATCCTGTTCTCATTCTGCTAACCATAGCTGGGGTAGGAGTTGTGTTAATTATTTTTCTATGTTACTGTCTCTACTCAGGATTGAACCCGGAATCCAGAGATAACTGTCACTTAGAACTGTCTTAACCTAACTACCTTATCCACTAGGCCATGTGTCCAATACCTGAAGAAGACCGGTGGGCATATCAGCCGAAACGTTGTACAAATAACAATGAAGATGGGGACAATCGTCCGAATAACGCAGATAATATCAATCGTAATATTCTTTTTTTAATAAAGAGAAGAAAGAAAATCCAATTAATCCAGGTAGGCCCACACAGAAGTGTCAGCAGGTGTAAAAGTTGCACTTGACTACGCTAGATATTACTCTACGACAATATACGTGGACGGTTTTCTTTAGTTATTTACTAAACTTGGTTAAATCTAGCAGAAAGAATGGCGCACCCAATAACGATCGACTTGCGGAAATCGCAGTAGCCTCGCCTTGATTAGTCCATTAACGATCACAGAGGGATGGACAGGTGATCTTAGACGTTTCCTAAGATAGAGAATTATTACATCGAAGAAATTATGTGACTGTGTACATCAACTTGTGGTAAAGATGGCTTGATGATGAAGCAAAGGAAATAAGATGAGTAGAAATGTTGCGAGCGCACTTCGTTCACTGGTTAATTTGAACCATTTTGAACAGTAATATTTTAAAATTGTGTTACTACTACTACTACTACTACTGCTAATAATAATAATCAGGCGGTGCCTGAGGATCTTCATATCCTGGGAATGACGTTAAACTGTCTGATTGTGAGGTTCCAGTTCTGGAGATTTGGGGACTATTGAGCACCCCTTCATCACCATTGCTCCCTGGTCCACCCTGACCCGGAGTGGTAGTACCTGTTAGACTCCCATCCATGGGTTAAATAGAAATATGTGTTTCTAAAAAATGAGTATCCATATCTACACATGTGTCGACTACACGTGTAGTCGACTGCAATCAATCAATATCTTGATTAATTCAGTGGATTTAACTCTGAAGATCCTTATGATGAAACTCGTGTAGGTCATCTCTTGTACTTATATTATGATATAAATATATATATATATGTGTGTGTGTGTGTGTGTGTATATATTATTACATAGATAATATGGGTGCTATACAGTAAAGAGTGTTATTCATCTGAAAATTGCATAGGGGAGAAACTGTTAGTAACCAGGCACTATTGACACCATGTCCACGCTACCTATATATATATATATATATATATATATATATATATATATAATAGTATTTGGCAATTTGAAGTATTGTTAAGTATGTAATTTTTTTTTTTCTGAAAACCGTCTATGATGATAAAGTTACTTTGAAATCGATAAGACTAAACATCTTTTTGTTTTTATTTTATACGCATTGTAATTGCTTTCCTATCATCAATATATATATATATATATATATATATATATAGGATGTGATGGTTAAATTATATTCTAAATCTCTCTCTCTCTCTCTTTCAATATATATATATATTATATATATATATATATATATATATATATATATATATATATATATATATATATATATATATTGAAGTCTTCGAAGTTAAGATGTGGCTACATTTATAATAGGGATGTAGAATGTACACTTTGATCTGTTGTATTCAATCATAATCCAAAAGAGACATCCCGTAGTCCTTTTTAGCTCCAAGATTTAATAAATCGTCACATTTAAAAGAAAGACTTCACGTGTGTTCGATGAAGATGAAGCCGTTTAACAAGACAGGACACCACTTAATAAGGAAGTAATTCATCATATCGCAAAGGAATGATGAATAGGAAATTCGTTACACTCGGCCCTCACCTCTGAATGGCAGCAATGCACTAGACAGGTTCACAATTTGTAGATAAGACCAAACGGTTAGGAGTTCAAATACTTGCCCCTAGATTCAATATATTCATCTTAAATTGGTTCGAAAGTACTGATCACCACATTTTTACTGAGGAGAGAGAGAGAGAGAGAGAGAGAGAGAGAGAGAGGAGAGAGAGAGAGAGAACTAATTTATTTTTTTTTTTAAAGAAAATACTATATTTTGGAAAAATATAGTCAGGTTTCGTCAGTATATATATATATATATATATATATATATATATATATTATATATATATATATATATATATATATCATATGATTGATCAAAGCCTGAAAAAGATATCAGAAAATCTGAAACACGTGTCACAAACGTAATATAAAAATAATAAAAATGTTTTTTCTAAAAATAATAATTTTGCGGACCTTCTTTTTTATAAAATATTTAATTTTCTCCCGTTGGAACGAGAACAACACTTTATATATATATATATATATATGTGTGGGGGGGGGTGTACGTAGATGGGTTTCCAGGTAAGTTGGTATTAGGTTGCTTCTAAGTTGGACCTTTCTTCCAACCGCGTAATGTTAGAGTTGTCCAGGTTAAAGTTGAGAACTAGATGTTCAATATTATTGAACAGAGCAATATATTTGGTAAAGAAAAAGACGTAATAATCGGCCATTTTGCGGTTATAGATCTATTTATCCCCTCAGGTATCTGTGTACACCTTTGAGTTTCTTCAGACCGCTACTTTGTTGGAAATGGTAAACAGATAATTGATGATACTTCATATATATGTTTTCTGGGAAATACTGAAAGTTTTCGCTTTTACTTCTTGTCATCGTTTAAGGGGTCGGTGTTTTTGACTGGGAATTGATTAGCCAGAGTGAGCCCACCGCCACCAGTGGGTAGAAATAGATCTATAACCACAAAATGACTGATCCTTCTTTACCTATTATGTATAATATATATATATATATATATATATGGAGAGAGATAGAGAGAGAGATAAGGAGTATAAATACACACACACACACACACACACCATATATACATATGACAAAATATATCCTGGATGGGCTAAACTTGCAAATCGGTCGGCAAATTAAAACATATTACAGGATGCCCCAGAAAAAACAGAACCCAAATTATTTATTTATTTCCCCTTAAACGAACCCTAAACCCCAGCCCTAACCCTAATCCAAGCCCTAACCCTAACCCTAACCCTAAACCTCCCTAGTTAAAATTAACAGCTTTATTACAAAATGTGTGGGTTCTGTTTTTTCTGGGTGACCGTAATTTTCCAATCGATTTGCAAGTTTAGCCCCTGGATGTATGACAAGTGCATACTACAGTAAGCTATTAAACTCCATGCAAACAAATGCATTTATTTCATTCCCTTCTCCAAATTTCAAAGTCCAAATTATTTGATTTTATCTTTGTGACGTGAACTGGACTGAACATGCTTCACAACCCACTTGAGACTGATGTCCATCGGACTGTTATATCTGCAAGGGAAAATTATCTAGGTACATGTTATCAGTGATATAGTGTTGGATTTCCTGTTATGAATATCCACTAGACCTAACACGAAATAAAACAATAAAAAATATTGTTTTCGTTACATGCATCTTGGGAGATCTTGTGATGCAGAGCGTTGACAAGGGAGTGGCATCCATTGATTACCGAAAATGGATAAACATTATAGATGTAATATTTTCGGATACAATCAATAATGCCGCCCTGTCGGCTGGGGCGTTAGAATGCACCGACTGCACCTCTGCAAAGGGGTAAGACCCCCAACGGGGCCACCTGTTGGCCGTGGGTGGCGACCCGTGATGCTTACGGATAGAGCCCAGGTGGATGAGCAGTTCATGACTTGCAATACTCCACTTTGGCCCTATCTTGGGCTAGACGGGCGGTCGGAGAGGCCTCCTCCGATCAATCGGCTGGTCATGTCAAGCCCTAGCACCTATATGATTTCCCAACCCTATTGCCCTTTATGGCAAGCCCCAACCCCTTTTTATCATATGGGTGCTAGAAGGCGGTGGCTGCGGGTCTACAAGTCCTGGGAATGACGTTAAACTCTCTGATGGTGAGGTTCCAGTTTTGGAGGTTTGGGGAATGTGGAGCACCCCTTCATCACCATTGCTCCCTGGTCCACTCTGACCCGGAGTGGTAGTACCTGTTAGGGTCCCATCTATGGGTTAAATAGAAAATGTATTTATAAAAAATTGTATTATCCATTAAGAATTGATTTATTTCAAAACTTTATCGGCTTTAAATGACCCACTGAGGTTGATATGCCGTAAAATAAACAAACCAAACCAAACCAATCAATAATGATATCAGTTATATATTTTTCATATGGTAATCCTTAACTTGTTCCTCGTAAATTCCTACCATAAAATAAACTGAACCCTCATTTTATGTCTGTGTTTTTGCAATAAATGTTTATTTTTCTTGCACCCGTTATTTTACAACACTAAATAGATTTTCTTTATCCTTTATTCTTTAAAAATAAAGAAAATATATTTAGTATTGTAAAATAACGGGTGCAAGAAAAATAAAACTTTTATTTGAAAAACACGGACATAAAATGAGGGTTCAGTTTATTTTACGGTAGGGATTTACGAGGAACAGGTTAAGAATTACCTTTCATATTCTATAGGGGCCTCGTATTAGGACACAAGACAGTTAAGAAAACCATTCACGACCTCTTTTCGCCTCTGTTCTTTGAACTGTTGAGATCTTATTTCAGACAGCCAGAAAATACTAAAGTTGCATGGCTATCTTTTAGCTACAATGTTCGACTGAAATAGATTAAAGGTTGACGCTTCCGCGTGCTCACCCCTCCATTCTATCTTTTCCCTACAACTATTCCTTTTTTCATATCATATTTTTTCTGTCTAGCAAGTAAATTTTCTTCCCTTACTTTCTTTATAATAAAAACGGAATTGTCCATTATTTAGTTGACGTGACCACAATCACCAGAAATAAGAATTCGACGGTTAAGCAACACCAGATTATCAGGATTGTACGCAGTGTCCAGATGATTTTTTTTATAAACGCTAAAAAACTACTGTTTTTTTTTTTAAATCTCAACCATTTGACTCTTGTCTGAGGATTGTGTAAGCATGAAACTGATAGTTACAAGATTAATATCCATAATATAATATATTACTGATTATATATATATATATATATATATATATATATATATATATGTGTATATATGTGTGTGTATATAAACTATGGTGTGCCAAATTAAGGAATAGGGTATATGTGAAAATATAAATGTAAAAAGGTGAATAAACCAACAGAAACAATCAATTCCATTCGTGGGTACTTATTATTATCTTGACTGGGCACATCAGCGTAAGTTGGAAAAATATGAAGATTTACGAGAACAATGCGTCAAAAACGGATGGATAACGGATGTATTTCCTATCGGAGTCGGGTACTGGAATTATTACCAACTCAACCATGTCATTTTTGTTTAAGCTTTCTCAACCAGACAAGAGGAAATACATAAAAATAGATCTAGGATAAAGCTTTAACCGCATCAGCGTGGATATGGCAATCCTACAATGTGACATCAAACCGACAAAGTCTGGTGGTATCGTGAGATACTGCTGGGGCACTCTGGGTTAGTTGTAATGATGCTTCGGCCCTTAGACCATGCCTGAACTCAGAGTCATCATCTGATGAAGGCTTTGTTGGTTGCAATTCTACTGTGTAAATAGCAGTCATTGTGTGAAGATTATTAAGAGAGAGATAAACAGATAGACAGACAGTGTGGGGGTATATTACAGAGATAGAGACTGAGAGTGAGAGAGACTGAGAGAGAGAGAGAGAGAGAGAGTGTGTATGTGTGTATGTGCAGTTGTACGAGAGAGAAAGGGAGAGTGTGTGTGTGAGGAAGAGAGAGAATGAGACAGACAGACAGACAGAGATGAGTCACAATTATTAGAAAGAAAGAAAACAAAGAAGGAAAAAAAAACAAGAATTATTTGGTTATAAAACTAAAGATAACTTTCTTTACGATTAAATAAACACGAAAGGAATTTCCATTTTGAAGTTGTAACTTACCGTTCCTACCTGAAGAATGTTTATAAGAAATGTCACTTTGAGTAAAAGGAGGTGTGGTAGAATCCGCGGTGTGGGTCTGCGATTTGTCTATTAAATAAAACATATTGCCCGTGGAATCAGGAACGTAATAAAAACTAGTGTTTTCTTCTTGTGTAAAGTAGAGACCCTCCAAATAGAAAGAAGAAATCAGATCTGGGTTCTCTTAACATTTTTGCCGTTCCATATTACCTGCCCTTATTTACGCTATTTCTTTTTTTTTTTCAAAGTCGGTTACCTGTGTAAAAAACGGACCATCTTAGATATTTACCGATGCGCTAATTTAGACTAGCGGGACAAATGGAATTTCCAGGAAACGAAACAAAAACCAGGATGAGCTATTTAATCCAGATACTATGATTTTCAATTTCATTACATATAAATCTTACTGGTTTCTTTGCAATAAATAATATAAAAATAAAAGTATCAAAATCACGACTCCGAAAAACAAAAAATTGGGCTGGAAATTCGCCTGAGGTTGTCTCACTAAAACAAAGCGTAATTTAAGGCAGGAGGCCAGGACGACATAAGATCAAAATTGCCAAAATATTTTCAAAATTCATAATTTTCAATATTACAAATAAAACACATGTAACTTCTTTTTTTTTTATTCATGTTAATTTTACGACGCAAGACCATTTGCAATGTTTAATTTTTTAAATTGGGTGAAATAAAATGGGACGAATAAGAAATCAGCAATTAAATAAGTAAAGTCGTCGGGGCGGCCTAATGTCGGTACCAGCCAATCAGCGATGGGGTCTATCCCCTTTTCACTAGCGCTAGACCAAGGAGTTTTTTTTTTGCGTCTAAGGTGGAGCGCCACACCTACCATCAGCTCCTTACTTTACCGCACATATCCCTGTGCTACTCATACACTGAGTTGGCGAGGGCCGTTATCGAACTAAGAACCTTGCGGTTTCTAGCCGAACGGTCAACCGACTGAACTAATCCGGCACCTTAAATTAAGTGATACCAGATAATCTGTATTCACATTTGGCATTGCATCTTAGACAATTTGCACTGTCTTATTTTGAAACAGAATGAAAACTGGCGGAAGATTTAGGAACAACCGTATTAATATATAAATATTTTACAATGACCATGGATATAATATGAATAAGAATTAAGACATGTGTGTGTGCGTGTATGTGTGTGTGTGTGCATATATATATATATATATATATATAACATTATATATATATATAACATTATATAACACATCACCCGTGTTGATGGCACTTCGAAGTGCCGAAAGTACTCGGGACATGAACTCCGGTAAACTAATCCACGAATTCCATCCAAATATTTAAAAAAGTTGGCCAGAAAGCTTGAAAAGATCACCAATAAAATCGTTAATCGGGAGACCTGCCTTTTGTTTAATTCCATATGTGTAGAAAGTTTTGTAGAAAAAACAAGATGTTTAAAGTTTTGCTGACAGAAATCTGTTTCGACCGTATGTGGTCTTTATCAAAACAACATTGTAAACGGAAAAACGAAATAAATATATCATTAATCACGAGGCACAGAACGCTCTCGATCAGTACCGGAATTTTCAAATAATAAAAAAATGCTTATAATTTTTAAAAATAAAATTTATTTTATTTTTAACATAAAATACGATTTTTAAAAATTATTTGAAAATTCCGGTACTGACCGAGAGCGTTCTGTGCCTCGTGATTAATGATATATTTATTTCGTTTTTCCGTTTACAATGTTAATTCCATATGTATAAATGAAAGAATGCTGCCCAAATGCATATATATATATATATATATATAATATATATATATATATATATATATATATATATATATATGTGTGTTGTGTGTGTGTGTGTGTGTATGTGTGTGTACTAGGGTGTGACAAAATAAGAAAAGAGCTAAATGGGTGTGACACATATTAGACCTTTAAATAATTTCCGCGTTTTTATATTATTATTATTATTTTATCTAATTATTTTTTTTTTTTACTACAACGCAGGAATGCCAGATTAGAAACTGGATTGCTCCTTTGTTGAAGACACACCCATTTCTTTAAATCTGGGTAGCACACATGCAATAGCAGATTGAATATAATCCGAAATGTACATTAATATATACATATGCATACCACACACTCAATACGAACACACTGTTTTTATAAAGATGAGCTCGTCATCTTAAGGGCTTGTCTTTACAACCGGTAACTGTCCTCCATCCCTGTTAGCAACGATTAACGGAATACTAAGGATTCTCTAAAAGTAATGCTTCTTATCAATTGCCTCCAGCTGGCACGAATTATAGAATTAGCACATTTAGAGGAGGTTCACAGTGATCTTTTTATTTTTATTTGGCAGTAAATAAACTAATAACAGATAAGACGCAAAACATTTTTCTTCTTTAATAACTGATTATTTCCGGCTTCAAGGAACATATTTAAGTAATTTTATTTTTGGTTACAATTATGTTGTAGTTTTATTTATTAATATTTCGTTAAATGGTTTCAATTCTGCAGATTTTGGTAATGGACAATGCAAACCTATAAAATATACGGTAGGTATAAACGTATGGAAATAACTTACCATGTCTTTATTGAGAAATAAAAGCAGCAAATTGTAGTTAATTACCAATCCCTCTGAATGAGCAGAATATAAATTGTTAAGTGGATTTTAACAGCTTTGAATTCAGACATTTTCTTCTACTAGACTGATTACTATAGCAAGTTTAAAGGGCCCAGTCTGAACAACTATTTACCCATATCAGCAGAGAGAATTAAACATGTTTAGCGGAATTGCCTATTGTAGGTATCATGTGGACAACGAGGGAGTCTATCCCCTTTTAGCTCGCGCAATATCAGGTAGAGTGTTTTTGTTGAGATGAAGCGCCACACCTACAATCAACTACCGACTTTACCGCACAGATCAGATTACCCGATCTGTGCTACTCATGCGCTGGAAACCGATATCGAACCAGGAACTTTGCGATTCTTAGTCGGGTGTCCTACCGACGGAGGTAAACCGGTCCATTGAGAATAGTTGGTTTCATACCCTTTCCGAGGATATGGTCACTATTTAAAATGCAAATAGTATTCGTCTAGGATTTGAAGTCGTGTCGCCGTCTCCATTTCATAAAACGATAACCAATTCACAGTGGCAAATATTATCAACCTGTTGCTAGGCAACGTACGAATTTCTTCTGAAGGTGGGTAAAACGTCTGAGACCTTGTTACATAAATTCATTTTTCTTTTTAATTGGGTATTTTGACGTTGGGGGACGTTCTAAACGTCGGTAATTATTACAGTTTTGATTGTATATATGATTATTCCACAAGAAGACTGACAATTTAGTAAATTATTTTACCTTAAAAAATAAATCCATTAAGTGATAGATAGGTTTTAACCATGCTTTATAGTGAAACAACTATATCAAGTTTTGTTTGTTTTTTTCCAACGTAAGGAAAAAAATTTCAGAACACTTCGTCTTACTCCGGTTAGGGTTACGGTTAATTCATTCAAGCAGCTATGCGATATTCAAATATTTATTAATTCTTGTGGTGAGATAATGAAGAAAGTAACACTTTCAGTTAAGTATATACAAATTAAATGGACTCTCCTAATCAAATAAACAAAAAAGAAAATCCAAATGAATACAACTTGCACCAAACAAGCCCTACAACTAATAAGTCCCTGAGGACAACCAACGAATGGTCAAAAGCACTTGGGTAAAAAGCACGAGACATTTTCTTTATCCTCTAGATCCCGATCTACAAAAAACATCTAGAAGATTTAAGCGTCTACAAGGGAATATATTAAAGAAAAAATATTCCATGGTCTTTACAAAAGGATCGCCCGACCATTTGTTTTGAGAATCGTATAGGCGAGAAATTGACAATACCGAAGTACCGTTGACTTCAAGTCCACGCTACCTCAACCTATATATATATATATATATATATATATATATATATATATATATATATATATATAAGCCTCAATATAAGTAAAGAATTCTCTTTCCCCTGCAACTTATGCTGACGGGTCGGTGGAAAAATCAGTCGAGATTTGAACCCTGCCTGTCGCAGCCAGCAAGTCTAGCCGCACTGATGAGTCTTGATACGGCGAAAGAGTACTGTATGTACATGACTACATATATATATATATATATATATATATATATATATGTGTGTGTGTGTGTGTGTGTGTGTGTGTGTGGTGTTTGTCTGTCTGTGTGTCTGTCTGTGTGTCTGTGATTTTATATGAAAAAGGTGACTTACCGGTGAAATCGGTCACAATGGTTAGTTGTTGCAAGTTTCGCAGAGATAAGACAGCAATATCACAAATATAAAGTGCTCAATACGTGAGTAGAGCAAATTTATTATTATAATGGTACACAGTAATTACCTACTCGAGTTTCACCATAAGGAATAAGATCCTTATGGTGAAACTCGAGTAGGTTATTACTGAGTACCACTATATATATATATATATATATATATATATATATATAATTAATAATTTGAAGGCAATACAATGCGTATAAAAAATGAAAACAAAAAGATGTTGTTTTTTTTGTCTTATCGATTTCAAAGTAAACTTTATCATCAGAGACGAAAATCAGAAATGGACGTGCTCAAGTTTTTTTGTTTTTTTTTCGTCTCTGATGATAAAGTGTTCTTTGAAATCGATAAGACAAAAAAACAACATATTTTTGTTTTTATTTTTATACGCATTGTATTGCCTTCAAATTATTAATATATCATAACATACTTAACAATGTTTCAAGCAAATTACCAATTACTTTTATATATATATATATATATAAAGCAGCTGCTAAAACAGACGTCAACAAAAGACAGTAGCCACATTTTCTAAAAAAAAAAACGCTTATAGAAATGCTTTTCTCATATAATTCTCGATTTAGTTTCCTTATCAACTTCTGTGTCTTGTCTAAATAAACATTATAAAAAGCAATGAGCAAAATAACAGCACTAGAATGATACACGCCCATTCCACATCCTCTGACTCACCTACCTGAACAGGTGTACAATTGAATTAATTAATCTCAATGGTCTGGTGGCAACTGTTATTTCTGTTTCCCCCAGACGCCTGTTAATATACTCTAAAAACAGAGAAGAGGTTTTTTAGAAAAATGACACATACAGAAGAAGAAGAAAAAAAAGGCGCGGATTGCTGATTCTGTTAAAAGAGTACATAAACAAACAACTTCGTCACTTTTATCAGGAACTGTTTAGTGGTTATGGCGTATAGATGATGTTACGATTCCAGTTGCCATTTTAGAGTATTCCTTTTAAATGTCTCCTGGAGAGTATTAGGCTTGTTTCTGACAGTTGACGAATAGTGATTTCATATATCACTATTCAAAAATGAGGACCAGACATATCGTACAGAATTACCAGTTTGCTTCTTATTTCCGCGTGGACGAAGGCATATCTTTATTGAGATGATTCTGTGAACGGGAGATACTCCATCAAAAGGGGAATATGTCTCGCACTTCATAGCGCTGTTTATCCTCTTATATATATATATATATATATATATATATATATATATATAATATATATATATATATATATGTGTGTGTGTGTGTGTGTGTGTGTGTGTGTATAGAGAGGTAAGCTACAGACACGTGTTTCGAGGTATCACCTCTCATCAGTGCAGTTATACCATTTTGGCATTTGTGTGTGAGTGTGTGTATATATAATACATATGTGAATGTATATATATATATATATATATATATATATATGTATATATATATATATATATATATGTAATATATATATATTTACATATATCTATATATATACATATATGTATCATATATTTATATATATACATATAATGTATATAAATATATATTATGTATGTATATATACACATATAATATATATGTATATATATTATATATACATATATAACATATGTATACACACACACACACACACACAATATATATATATATATATATATATATATATTATATGAATGTAGTTGAATCGCTGTGGATATTACTTGTGGGATAAATTTAGATCCTTCTTTGCAGTAGAAAGATCTAGTATAATATTTTTCTGAAACTTTTTAGATGAGGCTTGATAACTACAATTATTTGGATTATTCGGTCCATTGTCTTCATCTTTATTGTGATCTGTACAACGTTTCGGCCGATATGCCCTCAGAAATGGCTGAACAAGGCCGAAGGCCCATCGACTAAAACGTACAGTTAACAATAGGGACGAGGACAATAGTCCGAATAATTCAAATGATACTGATGTAGTATCAGCTTAATCCTTGTCTGTTAATTCGTCCTTGCAGTAAAAAAACATGCAGTGTCTGTTTTAATTCTTGTCAGATGATCCAGCATAATCGTTGCCGTAGAATAATGTAGTATCAGTTTTTATCTATATATCTATATTTTGATCTATATATCTAGATAGCTGAGTGTTTGAGGAGTGTAGAGAGAGTAGAGAGCGTAGAGAGTGTTTATAGAGTGAGTGCGCGTGGGGGTGGGGTGACAAAAGAGTGAGAGATGTATTGTAAAGAGAAAAAAAATCACCCAATTCATATCTTTAAATTTTACAATCTTTTGATCATCGTGTTAGTTCTAATGAATAAACATTCATATGACAGTAATCCGATCTACATCACCAGCCTCATTTTAAAACATAGTGTCACAAATTTACTTAACGTGACAAATATTTAGTCTGCTGTTATTTGACATAGGTAGGACTCAGGCCGAAATAAAGTCATGCTTATAAAATACGAACTCACTTGACCCTCGTAATCGTGAAACTCTTAGCCGTGAGTCTTTTTTATACTGTCTCACATCTATCTATCTTCAATACATATATAAAGGGCAGTTGTGTGTATGTGTGTGTCCGGAGGAAACTTCGAAGATAAAACAATTGACGACAAAGTAAATATATATATATATACATTAAATATCACCATGGATTGGTTTGGGATTAAAAATAATGAAGATTTTATTTATATTCCTGAAGATAATTAAAAAAATAAAATGATAACAGCATGGAATTTTTTTGCATTTAATATTCTAAATAGGAGACATTAATTGTTCTTTTCATCAACGTAAGGTGATTTCTTTTACATGGGGATTTTAGTGGGGCATCCTGCGGGGATCCAACTTGCAATTCAACAATAATGGATCTGCGAGACTATCTCTCTCCCCATGCCTCTACCCAGGCGACGCCGGCTAGCCACTTCTAGTTTCATATAATATACTTTTTACAATTGAAATAAAAGATGCTTTGCATTTTATATATTTTACGAATTCTGCCCACTGTTATGTATTTACATAAACACTCTGCACGAGTAGGGTGTGGCACAAGGTCAAATATTCTTAAGCGGGTTTTGACAGGTTCAGAGATTTTCCTCTAATGGACCGGTTGCCATAGAAAGGTTAAAGTTTCCAATTTTCCATACTATTAACCTTAATGGGGAATAGTTGGAGTCATACCTTTCCCAACGATATTGGTGCTATGTGAAATTCCCACAGCCTCATCGAGTATTTGAACTCTGTTTTCCCGCACCTATTTCCTACGATGATAGCCTTAACACCACAAACATCTCCTTTTAGTTTCAGATAATGATCATGTATATATATATATATATATATATATATATATATATACTAGCAAATATATGCACCCTCTGGGTGCAAGTAGTTAAGTTTTAATGTAATAAAATATTATATAAGATTAGAAAGGCTAATAAAACTAAATAAGAATGCAGATAAAAAGATTTGAAACAGACGGAGTATAATCGAAAAATTGAACAACTGAAACTTACTCTTCCATCACTCTCGTCTTTCATTGTTATTTTTTCTAATTTAAGTATTTAGTTAAAAGAGGAAGTAAAGAATAAATGACAGTTATTTTTCTTGTTAAATGGATTTCATTTAAGGTTTATTGAAGAGATTTTGCTTATATTCATTAAAATAAAAACCAAACTGTTAAAAAATCAATAACACTGAGCACATATTTATTAAATTCGATTTTTAATATCAATATGTAAATTAGCCTTCCGTTCACACTGTAAACTTCCATTTTGTTGTATATATAAATATAATTGCATATTGTTAGTATGTAGATATGGTTAACAGTATTAATAATGTAAAACAATTTTATTAGTAATTGAGGTTTAAATAAAAATAAAATCATTGAGAATGTGATGTCAATAACTAAGGGAATTGTGACATGAGTAGTAATATAGTTTCGGTTACAGACAGAAAAACACACAATCTCCATTATAATAAGATATAAAATTATAATTGCCGTATGTGTTATTACAAAAAATTTCTTTCTTTCCAGAGTGCTCTACTATTTCCGGTTGTAAGTTCTTAATCCGTTATAGGAGCGATACAGATATATATTTAAAAATTTGTTTTGGGATGAAACAAAGAAATCATAGTGCTCAACCACAAATTTGTAGGAGCTTTATTTATTTGTTACATTTTTTTAAATATAAAAGTTTTTCATAAGCAACTACCCAGGTTTCAGGTTATTTCACCATCGATCTCCTGGTGTTTATTTGAAGAGATTTTGTGTTGTTATGTTTATGGACCGCAATTTACGTCGGTTGATTATTGCGGACGCCCAATAAATAAATAAAGCTCCTACAAATTTCTGGTTGAGCACTGTGATTTCTTTGTTTTCATCCAAAACAAATTTTAAATATATATATTATATATATATATATATATATGTGTGTGTGTGTGTGTGTGTGTGTGTGAAAATAAAATGGAAATAAATCCGAAGTATGAATAAGATATAATGAAAAAACAAAAGATGTTTACAACTAAAATAGGCTCATCAGGAGAGAAAGTGTGCAAACCGTTTCGGGGCCAATTCTCTTGACGGTTTAAAAAGCAACACTTGGCCCATCCTCAACTAATATGATGACCCTTATGCATTATAATGTATCGACCGCACGTGGGTCGGTCAACAAAAATAAGACGTGAAAAAAGACCGTTAGTAAAACAGAACGCTGCTAGTCAAACGTTGGAATTAATCAAAAAATGCATATAATGCATAAGGGTCTCATATTAGTTGAGGATGGGCCGAGTGTTGCTTTTTAAACCGTCGAGAGATTTGGCCCCGAAACGGTTTGCACACTTTCTCTCCTGATGAGCCTATTTCAGTTGTAAACATCTTTTGTTTTTTCATTATATATATATATATATATATATATATATATTATATATATATATATATATATATTGCGAGACACCTTTCTAAGTTATTTTCCAAATATTCCCCATCCCTATGTAATGGTCCTTTCTGTTGATGGAAAGAAATAGAAATTTATATTATGTTAAACTTGATAAAATAAATGCTAAACAACTCAATGATGAACGTGGACAGCACAAGAAGTGTAATAATGTGCTAGCCTGACTATTAGACCACTACCAGTGAATTTAGTCCATACCGGGTGTCACATACTTCTGATATAGTACCACAAACTCAGCTTAGCTTAATAAATATGTATTGAGTGAACTTGGTACGCTTCGCTAACTTATCAGCAACCGGATATTCCGTTATTTCCAACTTGAACAATACAACGCCAGAAAAAAAATCTTTTGATATAATAATGAGTACGATTCAGTTGCAATAGACGCGACTATTAGTTATTTATAAAAAATAATAATATAGAACAAATATCAGATAGTATCTATCTCCAATATTAACTCTAATAGACATCATTATACCAAACCTATTATTATTGAATCGGGTGTGTTATGTATCGTATTTTTACGTATGGAAGATAAAACAAACCCTATTCTTCTTTTTTTGTGACTTACTGAATGTATTCGGTATAAATTTCACTTGAGTTGTTTACGACAAAGATCAAGTATGTAAAGCACGTAGATATTTAACAGCGCGTAGATAAGAAAATGACAAGGTAAATATTTTTTTAAAATGCTTGCGTTTAATGTGTATTTGTAATTGATATTGTTGATGTGTTAAGCGGCCTTAACCGCCTTTCAGCCATTGTGAATTCGACAGGTGAAAAGAAAAAAATCCCTCCGATGCGGGTGTTAAATTCAAGTTGGCAAACTTTTCCCGTTTTAACAGTTCCTTGTTTCTCTCCTCCTCTCATCTCTCACTCTCTCTCTCTCTCTCTCTCTCTCTCTCTCCTCTCTCTCTCTCACACACACACTCTTTTCTCTCTCACACACACTATCTCTCTCTCTCTCTCACTCTCTCTCTCTCACTATCTCTCTCTCTCTCACACACACACTCTCTTTCTCTCTTCTCTCTCTCTCTCTCTCTCTCCTCTCTCTCTCTCTCCCACTCGCTCTTTCTCTCTTTAAGAATAGCGAGTCTGTCTCGAAAGTTAATAAAAATGTTAATCCAGATTACATCATCAGTGGATAAAAAGACACTGCCACACATACATCCGTGTACACAGTTACATTAAACACACCCAAGCACACAAAAAACACACGCACATATATATTTTTTGTTATTCTCATTTCATCAATTCTTCCCTAACCTCTCCCTACCCCTCAATTCCACTACTAACCCACTTTCTCTTCTAAAACCACAAATGTACGTATTTGGCTTTGAATAAAGAATCACATCGACTGAAGAAGTCCTTCGCGTCAGAAGGACGAAATATTTCTCCCCTAATTGGACTTATTTGAATCATTTTTGTTCATTCTTCCTTTTACCTCACCAACTCCAAACCTATCTTCACATATGCATATGTATGGATGTAAGAAGTCGGAGCTCAAATCAAATAACACAAGCCCTTTTAGGATACACCGGCTGCATCTCTGCAGAGGGGTAAGACCCACAATGGGGGGGGGGCGTTGAAGGAGGGCAATCCTGGTGGCAGAGCAGTCAATGACATGCAACACTCCACTTTGGCCTTTACTTAGGCTAGACGGACTGTCGGAGAGCCCCCAGCCGATCCAATGGCTAACTATGTCAAGCCCTAGCACCTAAATAAGTGTCCGAACCCTATTGCCCCTATGGCAAGTCCCAGTCCCTTTTATAATATATGTGATAGAAGGCGGTGACTGAGGGTCTTCATGTCCTGAGTATGACGTTAAACTCTATCTGATGATGAAGTTCCAGTTCTTGAGGTCTCGGAAATATGGAGCAAATATTAATCACCATTTCTCCAAGATCCACTCTAACCCGGAGTACTAGTACTGCCAAGATCCCATCTAGGGGTTAAATAGAAAATTTGTTATTAAAAAAATTCAGTTTATATAATTTTCTTGAAACCATGCCACGAATCTTTCATAACTTTGCCGGCAGTAACTGACCACCGAGGGTTGATATGCCCTAAAACAAATCAAAACAAATCAAAACAAACAAACAAAAAACTAGATCTTTCTCCAAACTGTTTTTCGAAAAAATACGATAACAAACTACAAATAAAAACGGCCTACAGTGAAAATCAAGAAAAATCCTTGAAAAAGATAAATCAATAAATTTAGCCATCCCTCACAACCTACTGTTTGGCATAAAATAACTCTGGATGGGTTGACATGCCGTTAAAGTGAATAAATAATCAAGGAAGTTTCAGCACCAGACCTATGCTACATGTAGGTATCCTTGGACAGGAAAATTATTTCAGAAGGTACTCTGAAATTAAACATGCAATTTGCATAGTCAGCAGCTATCAATCTAGGCTTCCGTTCAGGTCTACCTAAGATTGCCAAATCGTCGAGGTCCTTGCAAAACGGTTGAAATTTATTGAATTATTTGTTTACTGTACAGTTATTAACGCCACTTTAAAATTTCGCTCAACAAATGTTTTCCATTGCGTCGGTGGCGTTGTGACCCTGTATAAACTCGTAAATAAAAAGTTCCCAAATTAGACAACGTTGCTCGTACATTTTGGGGCTTTAAATTTGATTACATAGTGAAACAATGCACAATGT
Organism: Doryteuthis pealeii; assembly: GCA_023376005.1. Classification (NCBI taxonomy): domain Eukaryota; kingdom Metazoa; phylum Mollusca; class Cephalopoda; order Myopsida; family Loliginidae; genus Doryteuthis; species Doryteuthis pealeii. Next base: position 107,579,394 of record CM042150.1, on the reverse strand, counting down.
ATTGGGACAAAAATAATTTACGGTGAACTCGCTGGTGGCACGTGGGGATAGGAGGCTCTTAAAAGCGGTTCAAAGACCATATTCATACGACGCTGATATTCCGTTATTTCAAACTCGAACAATACAACGCCAGAAAAAAAATCTTTTGATATAATAATGAGCGATTCATTGCAATAGACGCGGCTATTAGTTATTTATAAAAAAAATATAATATAGAACAAATATCGGATAGTATCTATCTCCAATATTAACTCTAATATATAACTACAACCAACTTATATACCACAGTATGGGAAATATTATATACCAATTGGATCCAAACACAAAAAGATCGCCAGACGACTGGAAAAATATAAATACAAAAAATGAAGAAAGAGTACTCCGTGTTGTCAATATATATATATATATATATATATATATATATATATATATATATATATATATATATATTTATAGTAGAAACATATAGAGACTATGATTGAATTTTTGTGGAAACATCATTTTCATATATATATATATATATATATATATATATATATATATATATATATATATTGGTAGATGATATGAATTATTCCCTTGCTAGGGTTCAACCAGAATTAAGAACTCAAACATACATATAAAGATTTACGTATATATATATATATATATATATATATATATATATATATATATATATATATATATATATATATGCGTTCGTTTGTACCCTCCTGATTAATGGTTTATTTATTCAGCCTTTCCTTCATAAATATAGTTGCTCTTGAAGAAAACCGCTTTATTAAAAGGTCGAAACAGATCTGTCAGCAAACTAATAACATCATTTGTTTTTTCTAAAATATTGTTCAATTCATATATATATATATATATATATGTGTGTGTGTGTGTGTGTGTATCTCTATCTCTCTCTCTCTCTCTCTCTCTATATATATATATATATATATATATATATATTATATACGGAGTATTATAGATACAAGAATTAATGGATACCTTAATGATCGGATATAAATTTATTTCGGCATTTTTTCCTCTTTCAGTTATTTTCAGGGACAGGGGAAAATAATGTCAATTAGAATGAATAAAAAAATATATTGAGCATAAAATGACCCCAAAAGGGTTGAAATGCCGTAGTATCCCACCAATCAACAAACCTACCCCCGATAACAATATATGAGTGCTTATAATCCTAGATAAAAGGTGAGTGTACACATCTCCTTTGCTGTGCCTCTGAGTGTACGAAACAATTCCTATTTTGGAATTAGGAACAGAGCTACTCTCTTTGTATACACAGGATAATTCCTTACAGGTAAGGGCGTGTTGTAAATTGTTCTCTTGGAATAGCTCACCCGGATGTTGAAACCTTTTCCGTTCAACAATATTTATTTCCGGAAAACATTACGTTCGCCATGCATTTCCCTTGAACGCCAACGCTTTCCTGCGTTTTCTTTTAATCAAACTCGAATCGCTTAAGGGCATCCTTGACATTATCCTCATATTGCTGCGCAATAGATGTGGACTCAAACAACGTAAGACAACCTTGATAGGATCACAATTCCGCCCTGTCGGCTGGGGCGTTAGAATGCACCGACAGCACCACTGCAAAAGGGTGAGACTCCCCCCAATGAGGCCACCTATTGGCCGTGGGTGGTGAGCTGTGATGCTTAAGGATTGAACTCAGATTGATGAGCAGTCCATGACATGCAACACCACTTAGGTCCTTGCTTAACCTAGATGGGCGGTCGGAGAGGTCACCTCCGATCAATCGTCTAGTCACTCCAAGCCCTAATACATATATGATTGCCCCAACCCTTTTGCCCTTATGGTAAGCCCCAACCCTTTTTATCATATAGGTGCTAGAAGGCAGTGCCTGAGGGTATTCATGTCCTGGGAAAGACGTTAAACTATCTGATATTTTTTTAGGTCTGAGGAATGTGGAGCGCCCCTTTATACCCATTGCTCCCTGGTCCATTCTGGCCCGAAGTGGTAGTACCTGTTAGGATACCAAATATAGTTTAATTAGAAAAATGTGTTTATAAATAAATGAGTATCTACTTAAGAAGGACATTATTTAAAAACTTGTCGGCATTAAATGACACACTGAGGTTGATATGTCTTAAAACAAACCAAACCAAAGATGATCACTATATATATATATATATATATATATATATTATATATATATGCAGGACCTGTGGATATACCAGAGTATGATAATTTAATTATTACAAAGTTTGATATGTTTACTTTAGAGCTAGTTGGTAATTCCATGTCAAATCATCTAGGTCATGTGACCCACCCCATCACTTATTCTAAAATTTTGTCCAGGTGTAGATTATGTTAAACTTTGACAATACCCAACATTTCAGCTTCCAATTCCAAAAAATTAGCGGAGTTAGGTCAATTTTAACACTCCAACTTTGAGAGGGGTCGCGAAAAATGGCAACTTTTTAAATCTATTTTTGTCTGTAATATGTTCGAAAGCTTTTTTTGCTCCTGAAAAATTGGTTTATAAAAGCATTTTCGCCCAAGGAATTCAAAATTGCTATCAAAAAAAGTCTTAAAATCAACCAATTTAAGTCATTAAATATTTGTGATTTGCAAAATTTCAAGTTGTAGCTTTGATCCTTGCAACCCCCCCCCCCAAAAAAAAAAAAAAAACCAACAAATCAGTAATTTTATAATTTGCATTTTTTCTTCCAGAGATAGGTTGCACCTATCTGGAAGAAAAAATACAAATTATAAAATTTAAAGATAGAGACAAACTTCTAAACAACGAGAAGAAATATTAACGAAATTAAAAATTAGGAACACCACAGACTGAGGAGAAAACAGGAGTTAGGGAGAAAATAAGAGGAAAATGATTAATCAAATTTTAACAAATCGCCGAGAATTTGTATAATAAATATTTATTTGTTTTAGGATTTTTTCATTTTGCTTACAATTATTTTTAAAAACACATTTGGTTTTTGTTTAATCAATTAATTATATCCCTTAACCAGTAGAGATCAATAACCAAATTTGAAGTGTTTCTTAGTTATAGGAATATTGTGTATGCAAGATTTCGAATCTGAGTGTCTCCCCGTTTTGGAGTTATACGTTGACACGTAAATACCAAACTTCCTTTTATATATATATAGATATATATATGTGTGTGTGTGTGTGTGTGTGTGTGTGTGTGTGTGCGTGCATCTGTGTGTGTGTGTGAGTCTGTGTGTCTATATGCGTATGTCAGTTCCTATGTAAAATTAAATACGAAGTAACGTCTTGTGGCAGGGAAACAGGTGACGTTAAATGAATATATTAGTTGTCTGTAGACTTCCATCAACTTAATCATTGAAGAAAGGGCACTGATCTACATAATACATATAGATGACGACTCCCTGTTGTGTGATGCAGAGAGTTGAAGGAAATGGACATGATGACCTGAATTCAAATACTGCAGGAGGCTGTTTTCATTTCACACAGCGTTAATAGACTTGAGAAAGGTGTGCATTAAAATATTCTCCGTGTAAGCTATGAGGAAAATAACAGGGCTGACCGGGCTCTTTAACTTTGGTATGACAACTGGTCGGCTTAAATCTGCTTGTGCAAAGAAGTTGCACACACACACACACACACACACACACACACACACACACACACACATATATATATAATATATATATATATATATATATATATATGGGGGATTGTCACTGTTTCAGTTTTACTGGAACGGTGTGTCAAAATGCAGTATTATTGGAAGAGTGCTCAATATAGAATAGAGCTGTTATATAATATAATAAAATAAATATATAAAGGTATTACATATCTATTTATTTAATATATAAAGGTATTATATATCTATTTAATATATAAAGGTATTTCATATTTATTTTATATTTATTTAATATATAAAGGTGTTACATATTTATTTAATATTTATTTAATATATAAAGGTTTTACATATCTATTTATTTGATGACAAAGGAACAGTCACAACCGTTCGGTTTCATGCATGCGTAAGTGCAAACAATCTTCTGGTGACGTTGTTTCAAATGCACTTACACATGCATGAAACCGAACGAAACTCGTTTTTGGCTACGTTCAAATTCAGTTGATTTAACGGAGCAAAAATAAAAACATTGTGTTTCAGTCATAATTTCCATTATTTCCTTCAGCTGAAAAAACTTTCTAAAATCATGAGGCGTTTGTTTAAGGTTTCTTCTTTCGAATGGAAAAATTTTTTTCAAGATAATATTAATTCTTTTGTTTCATTGTGTTAAATATAGGGGATGCATTTCACAGGGAAAATTGGTGGTACAAAGGATATTGTTATCATTTTTGTTACCTTCCAATTTTCAATTCTAAAATGAAATGTGGTGCTGATATTGACGTTTGTATATTGTCAGAATTTTGCAGGCAATACGATTAATACATGGGGAATATATTGTTTGTTTATTATTTTAAATATATCCAACCACCAACATAATCCTGATAATTTCTATCGAACTCAGACAGTTATTTTGCTCCATATTGTGCTTATTCAATGGCTGTACGTAAAAGTGCCAAATCTTAACTGATGTTGTAACTTCGCTTGTGAGAAAAAACCAAACGTCATTTTGTTACAAATAATGTTCAATATATGTAGAATAATAATTTAAAGGAAAAAGAAAATTATATGTAGCGCCACATTGTGATTTTTTCTCTTATTCATCGTGCATTGAAAAAATCAGAAATTATTAATAACATGAAAAGCGTTAATTTTATGCCTATTTTGATAACATTTTTGCATTCTTCAGGCCTAAAAACTTCTATAAGCCAATTTTTAGGAGTAGGGGAGCTATAAACACATTTTATAGACAAAAATAGATTAGAAAATGTCGCCATTTTCTCGCCCCCCCACTCAAATTTTTCAAATTGGAAGCTCAAATTTGGGGGATTTGTTTAATTTCAACCTACTCTACACCTGTACAAAATTTCAGAAACATTGAAGGGGGGGTGACAATTTTTTTTTTTCCTGATGATTTCACATGGAATTGCCTATATATATATATATATATATATATAGTAGTCATATATATATACATATATGACTACTATATATATATAGTAGTCATATATATAGGCGGGTTAGCTCAGTCGGTAGAGTGTTCAGCTAGAAACCACAAGGTTCTTAGTTCGATACCGGCCCTCGCCAACTCAGCGTATAAGTAGCACAGGGATCTGTGCGGTAAAGGAGCTGATGGTAGGTGGGGCGCTCCACCTCAGACGCAGAACCAATCTCCTTGGTCTAGCGCTAGTGAAAAGGGGATAGACTCCCTCGCTGATTCGCTGATACTGACATTAGGCTGCCCCGACGACTTTACTTTACATTACATTACTCTCTATATATATGACTACTATATATATATATATATATATATATATATATATATACGCTGTACAAATACATGTGATTATAGAATATTTCCTTTCGTTTTAATAAGAAGGTTAAAAACAGTAACCTTCTCAACATCTGTTTGTATTCATGTGTGTTTCCTAAATGCCTGGAAACCACTCGGCAAACATTCATACAGGATCTAATGTACTTTCTAAAAATCTCTTCGCGGTCTTTTTTGTATTTTATTTTTTCATTTTTCGCGGCCTTCGGCTTCTACTAATCTACACAACAGACCGTCATTCACGAAAGCCGGCGATCAAGTAATGGCGACTATGAATGCATTGATTCTCGGCCATATTGATTTGGGCGTTACGCACAATCTACAGCCAGCAATATCTCCAATATGAAAGATATGTGTATCTTGCCATTACAAACTTTATGAAGCGAACGTGATCACCTCAACGGGTGGCAGATAGACGCCATATTTGTCTGGCTATTTACTGCTAAAGCTTGACCAATCGGGGTCTTGGCGAAGTCGATCTCGAACAAATATCCGGTTGAAAAGGAACAGAAAAAAATATAATGTAATGTAAAGAAAGGGGTTAGCGAGAAGGTTGAATCGTGTTCTCTCATATTTTAATGGTCTTTGTTAGAAGCACAGAAAAAAAAAAAAAAGAAAAACACCAACCTGATTTTGGTTTGGGAGGTGGTGAACTCGTGTTGGTCAGTAAAAGCCGGATCTATATACTCTCTGTCTGTCTAAATCTCTGCCTGCTGTGTTAGTTCAGTGTGTTCTGTTTGAACCAACATTTACTCGGAGTGAGGTTAACAGCATTTGATTCTTTTTCACAGTTTTTCATTAGTGGATGAATGCACTCAGACGTATGCACACGTTTTTAATTACACACACACACACATAATATATATATATATATATATATATATATATATATATATATTATATATCTTATCTTATTATAATGAGAGTGTGTTTTTCTGTCTGTAACCGAAACTAAGTCACTACTCAAGTCACAATTCCCTTAGTAATTGACGTCACATTCACCATTAATTTATCCTTATTTTAACCTCAATTATTAATAAAATTATTTTACATTATTTATACTGTTAACCCTATCTACATACTAATAACATGCAATTGTATTTATATATACAACAAAATAGTGGTTTACAGTGTGAACGGGAAGGCTAATTTGCATATTGATATTAAAAATGTAATTTAAATAAATATATGTTTAGTATTATTGGTTTCTAACTGTTTGGTTTTATTTTAATGAATATAAGCAAAAATCTCTTCAATTAATCTTAAATGAAATCCATTAACAAGAAAAGATAAGTGTCATTATATTCTTTACTTCCTATTTTAACTAAATACTTAAATTAGAAAAATAACAATGAAAGACGAGAGTGATGGAAGAGTAAATTTCAGTTGTTCTATTTTTCGATTATACCCTCATCTGTTTCAAATCTTTTTATCTGCATTCTTATTTAGTTTCATTAGCGTTTCTAATTTAATACGATATTTCATTACATTAAAACTTAAATACTTGCACCGGAGGGTGCATATATTTGCTAGTATATATTATTTTATTATTATAGAGATTCTGTGTTTGTCTGTAACCAAAACTATAACACTACACAAGTTACAACCCCCTTAATTATTTACGGCAACTTCTCCATGATTTTAGTTTAATTCAAATGTTAAGAAATTATCCATGTGTCCCTTCATGCTCGTACGGAGATGTTGGTAAACACACACACACACACACACACACACACACACACACATACACACACATTTATTTATTTATTTCATATTTATTATATTATATTAGAAATATAATATGGGTACTATATTTATAAGTAAACAGTGCTCACTATTATGGATAGCGAATTTATATCTAGGTTAATTTAGCGTGGACTTGGAAATAACGGCGCCTGGTTACTGACAGTTTTTCGCCCATTCGATCTTCAAACCAAGTGCTCATGGTCTAAAGATCACATAGCTGTTTCTTATCAAATAAAAATATGATCATTAAGAATTCGCTTATTAAAGTGTTCGTTTATTTTGGAATTTTAAAAAAGTTTTTCGAATCTTAAAAAAATTTTTAAATTCTTAATTGCTTTTTGAGTTAAAATGAAAAAAACATGTATTCGATTAATTTATTTTCTTTTTCACCCCTTAAATATAATTCTAAAAATAAGTTCAGAATTAAACATGGGCCCTCATTTGGAGTTGGGAAAATATCGCCTACTGATTTAAATGCAAATTATTCGCTTATTCTATGCATAGATTATTCCTTTTTGTATATACATACTAAGAACTGTGAAGAGTTCCACAAATATATTGATTTTAATAATTAGATTATATCATTTAATCAGTTAAAATAAAAACTAAATTTTCTAGATTTTCTTATCAATATTTTTGCCGGATTTTAATGCTCAATGGTATGAATTTTCTGTATTATGAGTCGACATATACATACAAAAACAGACAATGTATCCTTCTCTATATTGATGTGTATTGAATGTGTATTGCTGTGTGTGTATTTAACCAACCCTTCCGTGCAGAAAGGACGTGTTTCTTCCAAGATGTGTTTAAGACAGCATTCAGTATCCTTGTGTATTTCACATCTATATTTTTCTCATGGCCTTTCGTTAGAGTGAAAATGATGCAGACATACAGTGGCACTAACACGGCTACAAATGAGTTGATAGACATCTTTAAAAAGTCTATCCCCTTAAAATCACTTTTGTATTAGAGGTCTTTAAAGTTGAGCTATTCTTGTCCAGAAAATATGTCCAAGATTATTACTGGGACGCTTAGTTATGTGTTTTGATTATACTGTGCTAGCTGTAGAATCCTACGTATGCGGGTGTTCACTAAACTGCTGGTATTGCTAATTATAAAAAGCAGGCAGCGAACAATATTTTATTAGCAGCAGGAGCTGGTATACGGATATTTCCGCAATTTGGTTGACTTTGGTACAATTAATTAATTATATCCCTTAATCAGTAAAAATCAATAACCAAATTTGTTGTGTTTCTTAGTTAGAAGAACATTAATGTGTATGCAAGATTTCGAATCTGAATGACTTTCCATTTTGGTGTTATAAGTCGACACGTACATACCAAACTTCCTTTTATAAATATAGATTAAGTATACTATATATTGTTTTAAGCATATTGTATATTGTAAATTGTATAAGGTAAGGACATTAGTTATATTTGTATTAATCATTTTTATTAAGTGTTTATATTTAGTATTGTATTATGGTTTATTGTATATTGCATTGTATAATTTATTGTATTTGTATTACGTATATTGACTTAAGTAATTGTAGTATGTGTTTATATTGAGTATTGTATAATATTGAATTGTATGTTGTATTGTATATTCAGCTGTATTTAATTTAAGTATATTCTATTTGGTATTTCTATTTAGTATTGTATTATATTGTATTGTATATTGTATTGTATAATTTATTGCATTTGTATTAAGTATTTGGATTAAGTGTTTATATCTAATATTGTATCATATTGTATTGTATATTCTATTGTATAATCTTTTGTATTTATATTAAGTGTATTATATTGTAGCGATTTTCTGTCCCTGTTTGGATCGATGTGGGGTCCAGAAGAGTAATCTTACCTTGCTACAGGTTTTAGACAGTAGAGGGGTTGACTATTTAAGCGGGGGACCCGGAAAAACTCTATATCTCTTTCTCTGGTACCAGCAACCACTTCACATGGTTTACGCGCTTGTGCCTCTTACCCTTACGTGGGGGGTGCCCATCAACCATCTATCAGGAAGTGATGCAGAAACAGTATCACTTCTTTACATTCTTATAATGTGTTTATGTGTCTGTTTGTAATGATAATATGTATTCCTGTCTTGAATGTATTTCTCAGGAATTAAAGTCTATTTGTTATTCTTATAACTTCTTTGTCGGAGTATTTTATGTATACAAATGTACCCACGTTGGAAGGTTTCTCTGAGCTTTCCAACCTTTTATAGGTACATTATATCTTATAGTATGAAGTATTTGCATTTAATATTGTATCATATTGTACTGTATATTGTATTGTATTGTTATATAGCGGCTTCAAATTCATGCTGCTAAATCGTGTATCTGTATACGTTGCGGGTATATATGGTCACGTAGCGAAGTATGTAGTAGCTAGACTTAAGAAACCACAGCACATGGGTATGGTAGGAACTTTGTATTTATTTCTCTTTCTCGGCCGGTGGGTGGTGAGCTTGACAATAGGAATGCCCAAGGGTTGACGATAACTACTACTACTGTTTTTGGGATGACTGGCGATGGTGAGGTGGAAGGGGTGGACGAACACACTGCCCGCTGGCAGCTATGGACCGTAGCGACGGTCGCTCACTTGTTCTCCGTCCGCTGTCTCCTCTCTGACTGACATTCGGCTCGAACCCTCAGGCCTTTATATTCATAGAAACTCCTACGCATTTTTATCTTTTGATTTGGTCTTCACACCCGCTAACATGCCTACGCATTTTTATCTTTTGATCTGATAATGGACATTTGTTATATATTTCTTTATCTTCTCCCTGCTTCCTTGACCGGAAAGCCTCACCTCCGTTTTCCTGGGTTTTTTTTATATATATATTTCTATATTTCTCTTTGTCTTTTTGCCGGAAGCTTCGTTTTCCGGCCGAGGACAATACAATAGTATAATCTATTGTATTTGTATTAAGTATATTGTATATAAGTATATTATATATAGATATATTGTATTATGTATATCTTATTAAGGCTATTCAGGTATATTCAAAATCTTCAATGCCAATAACAATAATCATAGTTGTAACTTCCGTGTCAGCGAGGATTGCCCCTTAATAGAGAATACTGATAACGTAGTGTATAAGGCTTCCATAAATTGCGACATTGAAGAAGACATTTATTATGTTTCTACGCAGAATGGTTGAAAAAGTAGATTTTACCCCCACAAGCTGAGTCTTTCTAGTAGAAGGTATGAGAACAGTACTTCGTAGTCTAAACATTATTTTTCTATAAAGATAAGAGTCTGAATAAGTATATCAAAAGATTTTTATAAGTCTCAGAGTTTTTAAGAGAGTTTTTTAGTAAAAGAATCATGAATACATAATTCTGCTAAAAAATATCAATAAAGAAGTTGACCCTGTTGTAAAAAAGGACTGTTTTACTTATTTTTCAAAATATCGGTGAGTAATTTTTTCTCAATCGGATTATTTGATCTTTGAATTAACCGTTTTTCTTTGCAGCAACTATTTATGTTCGTTATTTCTTTTTTGCGAGATTTTTTTTTTAATTTCAAAAAATATTTACGTTTCTTCCTTCAATAAGGTTTAAACTGATAACGTGACCTATTTTGGTGGTACCTAGTGAAATTATTAAGGAACTGTGCTTCCTACGGCCAGGAATGTTTCAGATGAAAAAAAGAAGAAAAAACAGTTTGCTATACTAAAAATTTGGAAGCATGTGATGTAATGGTTACCATCATAGGAAATGGACACGACGAGACGAGTTCAAATACAGGAGAAGACAGTCAAAATTTCATATAGTGCTAATACCTTTGAATGGGTGAAAAACAGATTGTACTCCCACAAGCTGAGTCTCCCCAGTAGAAGGTATGAGAACAGTACTTCGTTGTCTAAACATTATTGATATATTACAGACAAGCAACGTCTTTTCTCGTATGATTAAATAGTCTATTGGTAAACATTCCAAGGTATCTTCTGCCAGTGGATCGCTGTAATTCCGAGAAGAAAAGCATCAGGTGTTGTTAAAAAAACACACTACATTGATGTCTTCAAGTTTGTTAAGTATCTGGCCGTCATCCTTGGCCAGTTGTAAAGACCTTAAAGTAAATAAGTAAGTAAGTCCTGAGTTATAGAATCCTTTGGTAAGTGAATAAGTCCTGTGATATAGAATCCTTTGGTAAGTGAATAAGTCCTGTGATATAGAATACATTGGTAAGTGAATAAGTCCTGTGATATAGAATCCTTTAGTAAGTCAATAAGTCCTGTGATATAGAATACTTTGGTAAGTGAATAAGTCCTGTGATATAGAATTCTTTGGTAAGTGAATAAGTCCTGTGATATAGAATACTTTGGTAAGTCAATAAGTCCTGTGGTATAGAATCCTTTAGGTCCGTCGTCCAAGAAGATCCAAGTAGTAGTGAGCTAAGATTAGAATCAGCCAGTATAAATAATAATATCAGCAGCAGAGCACTGCCAGTGATTGGACAATAGGTTGGTCACATGTTCATCGGCGAGTCTATAAGTAGAAGTTGACATCTGGCACACGCCTTATATCAGAAAATTCCAACAAAGTTACAATAGCAAATATCAAAATAATTTAGTTCATACGTTCCTCCAAAACGCCATTCCCACCCTGTCGCTTGGACTGTAGAATACACCAATTGATATGGGGTATAATCCCACAAAGGGACCACTTGTTAACCGTGTGTATCGGAATCCTGGTGGCTGAGCAGTCCATGACATGCAACGCACCACTTTGGTCCTTACTTAGACTAGCCATGCGGTTGGGAAACACCCCTCAGATACACCGGCTTGTCACGCCAAGCCATAGCACCTATATGATTGTTCCGATCCTATTGCTTTTATGGCACGCCCCCAGTACTTTTTTTATATGTACTAGAAGGTGGTGGCTGATATACTCAGTGTTCTGGATATGACGGTAAACTGCATCTAATTGTGACGTTCCAATCCTAGAGCTCTTGGGAGTGTGGAGTATCGCTTCATCACCATTACTCCCGGGTCCACTCGGACACGGAATGTTAGTACCTATTAGGGTTCAATCTATGGTGTAAATAGGAAAAGGAGTTTTTAAAATTGTTTAACAAATTGAGTTTATTATTTTTAATTGAAAACCCATCAAGAATGAATAAAATAAAATGTTTTCGACATAAAATAACCCAAGAAGGGTTGACATGCCGTGAAATCCAACCAACCAGCCAAAAAAATTCAGTTAAGACTAGAAAACGACTACTGTCAGATTAACCCGTAAAAAAACGACTTCGGCATAAAATAACCCAATAAGGGTTGACATGCCGTAAGAACCAACCAACCAACCAACCAACCAACCAACACACCTCTCGTAGTTAATGATTTTAAAAGCATTTCATACTTAACAATGGTCCATGTAAATATTTATGGTTGTTTCGGATTGAGTGAAGGATACTAATTAGTCTGTCTAAGTAAACAGTGTGACCGTGTGTAGGTGTCCACAGGCGAAAAAAATCAGTTATGAGTTCGTCCTTTCTTCTCCAGCAGTGAACAGCATGTCATGTTCATATTACCCGGATAATATGTGTGACAGAGGGCAAGTGCACGCACAGCTGCTTTCTTATCGGGGACTGCTTGCAGAGGATTTGTTAAAGAGAGCACACAGAATCCTTGAGTAGCTCTAATCGGTTTGTTAGAGTCCAAGGGGTGCAGCTACAAACACACACACACACACACACATATCTATATCTATATATATATATATATATATATAGATAGATAGATAGATATAGGTTTGTGTGGGTAAGAGTATATATGTATATATATATGTTTTTGTGTGTAAGTATATATATATATATATATATATATATATATATATATATATATATATATATATAGTTAATTCCTTGTTAGTATTGGAGAAATGATAATAAAGTGCTCAATTACTTCTGTAAGAGCTGTATTTATTTAATTATAGTTTACAATACATTTAAGAGTCCGTTTTACCAATGGTTTCGGGGCCTCACCTTTAGGTGATTGGTCGTCATGTGAGGCTCCGAAACCATTGGTAAACAGACTCTTAAATGTATTGTAAACTATAATTATATATATATATAATATATATATATATATATATATAATATATATATCAGTTGTATAATTAGTTTGCATATATATTGAATTTTGTTTCTAAGTTTGTATATATACATATTAGGGTATGCCGATTTTTTTATTTTTTTTAATATCAAAAACATTCACGCGGGGGAATTGGGTATTGGTATGATAAGTACTAACACCAAAAAGTAGTTTTTGAGCATTTAATTTATATATATATATATATATATATATATATATATATATATATATATATATATAGTTCAATACATTTCATATTTTGATTAAACGGGTTATGACGTGACAGCCATTTCACCCAATATTTCAAAAAAATAGTCTGCAGTAAATATGCCCGTTAAGAAACCGTTAAAGTTAGCAAATATTCAAAAACTATATTCTTGAAAAGAAATGATTAAAAACATTTAATAACCTTTTTATCATGGTCTGCTATTCTGGCCACAATTATGGAAGACTCTGCTCAAAAAGCTTCTTAGAATATATTCTTCTGAACCACACGCGCAAAAAAAGACTCCAAAAACCAAAAACAACAACTAAAAAAAAATGGAATATTCTTTTTACCATTGTGAGAAGGACAGTAAGAGGTAAAATGTCCAACGAAAAAGTGTAAGAACTCCTGTTGTGAGTGTCTTTTGTATCCGAAGATTTGTTTCTCTCTCTTTTTCTCTCAGACAATAAAATCGAAAAGAAAGAGATGTGTTGCAAGGAGCTGTAAATACCACAGGAAGTCTAATCCGACTAATGCAAAAATGGCGGAACGCATTAATCTTTATAAGCGCTTTGCGAGACAACGGCATTGACGATAAATATCGGCAAATGGATGAAATGGGCGGGAAACTAGTTAAGAAAAATGGCTGAGTAAGCAGTTTTAGAAACGCACAATAAACAGCTATTTTCTCGGGAAAAATGCGGAAAAAATGACAAAGCAGACGGTTTTAACGACAATACAACTATCATCACTTAGATACACATACACATATACATATACATACACACATATATATATACACACATATAAATACATACACACACACACACACACACACACACATATATATATATATATATATATATATATATGTATATATATATGTATGTATATGTTTATGTATATGTTTATGTATAATTTCCATTAGTCGTTTCTCAGTCCATTGCGGGATTCTAAACTACGCTAAACATTGTAAGATAAACTCTGTATCGCTGGGCATCAGCTGTTGGTAGTAGATCTGAATTCAGAGTTTTCTTTCTCTCACATAGGTTGCCTTACCTGGACAAGAAAGCCAAGTGCGTATGGATCGAAAGCAGATTCATACCAATCTCAGCGATATTATTTCCTTCCTTGACATTTACAGTTTTTACACCGTCACAAAATATAACAGCGAGTACCACTTCTTTACCATTACTCCTATATCCGCATTGACCTGGAGTGATAGTAGTCGTTAAGGTCCTATCTATGGGTCAAAATTATTTATAAAAATTATTCGTATCCGATAGAAATAGTTGATATTATATAACTAAGTTATTTGTATTTAGAATAATTACTTGTAGCTATAATGGTTTAATAAGGATTATTAGTTACAAGAACCCATATAACTGTTTGCAAACAAATCTCTATTATCAAATAGAAATACTTGAAACTTTCTGATTGTTAGTTTTAGATAGGTATACTTGAAACCATACAACTCTGGGTAAATAGAAATACTTGATATCATATAATTGTATGCAAAAATCTCTTAAGAAACAACTACACAAAATATAAATATGAACATAATTGTCTAACCTTCAGGCATAAAATAACCCTAAACAGGTTGTCATACCGTTAATATCAATCAATAACTCAATGTATCAATCCACCTGAAAACCGACCCTGTGCCACAACCTGCTTGTGTGGGAGGGGTTGGGTAAATACATAATTGTAAAAAAAGTAATTGGTAATTTGCTTGAAGCATTGTTAAGTATGTTATAATATATTAATGATTTGAAGGCAATTACAATGCGTATAAAAAAAAAGATGTTGTTTTTTTTCTTATCGATTTCAAAGAAAACTTTATCTTTAGAGACGAAAATCAGAAATGAACGTGTTTAAGTTTTTTTTGCGTGGTTATACTTTTTTTTCTTTTTTTTTTTCCTCTTCTTCTTTTTTCTTTCTCCTACCTTCCCCCTTCTTTATGTTATGAATGAAATGCGCGAATAACTGTAATTTCTTATTTTTTAAAATATTTGTTAAGAACGAATGTTTAAAATCCTACCTTGCTTATGTATCCAATATTGTCTGTTTATCATCCGAAGGATTCATATTAGTTATTTGAAAACATGTATGTAAGAAGGGTTGATTGGTTGGTTGCGTGGATTTTCCAGCATATCAACACTTGGTTTTTTTATGCCGAAGAAAGTCTTGTTGGGTGAACAATTTAAAAATCATCTTTTGATCTATTGACCCATAGATGATATCCTAACAGGTACTACCACTGCAAGTTAGAGTGGACCTGGGAATAATGGCGTTGAATGAGGATTTCATACTCCCCAAATCTGTAGAACTGGAACTTCCACACCAGATGCAGTTTAAACTCATTCCCAGGAAACTAAAATCCACAGCCACCGCCTTCTAGCACATATATGATAAAAATTGTTGAAGATTTTCGATAGCAGTTATACACTCGGGACATTTATATAAGTGCTAGGGTTGGATGATCAGAGGTGACTAATCGGAGGGTGCTTTTCCGACCGTCCATCTTAACGCAAGTTAGGACCAAAGTGGAGTTTTACATGTCCTGGACTGTTCAGCCAACAGCATTCCGTCTCTAAGTGTCACGGGTTGCCACCTACGGATAACAGGTGGTCCCATTGTGGTGTCTTACCTCTCTACAGAGGCGCAGTTGGAGTATTCTACAGCCCCAACCGACAGAATGGTCCGAGAGGGAATCAAGGTGTTGATCTATAGACCCAGATGCTTCCCGAAGAGAGGGCACTAGAAACAATTTAACTTTCTTTAAATAACATTCCAAACGGAAGAAATTAAATGATATTGTTTTTCCTTTGCTGTGTGCAGATTATTACTATTTGATAGGAATACTTGATATCATATAAGTGTAAATTATTTGTATTAAGAATAGTTAGCTGAAGTTATGATTGTTTACTGAAGATTATTATTATTTACTTTAAACTATATAATAATCAATGTGGTCCATAACTTTTGGTAGGTAGTGTACGTGTATATATATACATGAGGGTGTGTCAAAAATTAATGCCATTTTGTTTAGAACAGGTATAATTACCAACACAGGAACATGTATCATACATCAAAATGAAGCTGATCCTCTGTGGATCACATCCCTACTTCTCCACATAGTCACCGTTTCTCTCAATAGCAATGTTCCACCTGCCCCGTAAAATTCTGTTGACTGCTCTTTGAGCCACTTCTTCACTACAGATTTCACTTCCTCGTCACTGGAATAATGTTTGCCTCACAAACCCTCTTTCATGGGACTAAAGAGATAATAATTTTAAGGCGCTAAATGGGGAGTCCCCGTGGCATAGAGACTAACCTTATAGACTGTGACTTCGTAGTAAGTGAGTTCGAACTCCAGTTGTGCTACTACATTCACATTCTGACGAACACCTTTGGAAAAATTATGAAGCATATAATTCCCTCAGGTATAGGTTACATAGTACCACTACTGTTCTTCTACAATTATGACTTTAGAATTAAATAACCCACGATGAGTGATATGTCATTAAACAAAGAAACCAAACCAACGCAAGTACGAACGTATGATGAACGCAATTCCATAAACACTAGTCATAAAATAACCCTGGACAGTTTCAGTCACGTCAAGCCCTAACACCTATATATATATATATATATATATATATATATATATATATATATATATATGAAAGGTCAATTTCTTAAGCGGAGTTTAACAGGTTTTAATTCAGATTTTTCTTTTCCTAGACAGGTTACCTAGCCATGGTTAAAGAGTCCAGTGCGCCCTGCTATTTATCCATAGCTAGAGGAAAAATTGGATTCATACATTTCCAATGAGTATTAGCGCCATGTGAAATGCCAACAGCTTCATCCAGGAATTGAACTCGCGTTGACGAGTCCATTTCCTACGACTCTAACCATTACACCACGCACCTCCCATAATACCTATATGATTGTCCTAAACGTATTGATCTTATTACTCTTATTATCACGTATATGCTTGAAGGTGGTGGCTTAGGGTCATAGTCTCCAGAATATAATGTTACATCTAATAGTGAAGTCCAATTCTGGTGCTCCGGGGAATGCGGTGTACTCCTCCATTGCCATATCTGAGAGACCCAATCCAACCCGGTGTAGTAGTACCTGTTCGGGTCCCATCAAATAAGTTTAAAAATAATAGCTTTAAAAAATTGAATATCCAATAATAATAAATAAAGCAAAAAAGTTTTCAGTATGAAATAACGGAAAAGTTGACATGCCATAACATTAACCAACCAACTGCCGCCAGGTTGACATCCCATTAAATTCCATCATCCATGTTACTGTATATATATATATATATATATATATATTATATAATATATATATGTGTGTGTGTGTGTGTGTGGTGTGTATATATATATTATTATATATATATGCATAAATATATGTATATATGTACATATATATGTATATATAGATATATATAAATAAGAAATTTTGGTATGTACGTATCGCTGTATAACTCTATAAATGTTCTGTGACATGCAGTACACCACTTTGGCCCTTACTTAGGTTAGACGGGCAGTCTGAGAGCCCCCCAATCAATTGGCTAGTCACGTCAAGCCCAAGCGCCTATATGATTGTCCCTACTCTTTTGACCATCTGGCAACCACCAATCCTTTTTACATACTAGACATCGGTGTCTGAATGTCTTATGGTCCTATCTCTGACGTTAAACTCTATCTGATGGTGAAGTTTCAATTATATCGCTCTGGGAATGTGGAGTACCCCTTCATCACCATTACTGTTTGGTCCATTACCTGTTAGGTTCCGATGTATAGGTTTGTAGAAAAAAAGGGTTTTCAAAAATGTGATTCAAAATTAAAATTGAATACCATCAAGAAAGAATCAAACAAAGCGTCTTCGGCATAAAATAACCCAACAAGGGTTGACATGCAGTGAAACCCAACCAACCAAATCTTAGACGATTGCCCATCAGTATCTATTGAGACAACAACCCGAGGTATTAATTATAATATAACTGGAGGGAAGAAATGAATATTCGTATTTATGAAGTACCTGAGTGAGAATTGAACGCAAAGATTCTCATCTATAGCTCAAACTCTGCAAGATTATAATAGGATCAATGGAATTATCGTTTCGATAATAGAAGAAAAAAAAGCGACATCTACCGGCGGTCGTTTATGAGAGCCTCGAACTAGACTTCTTTTGGTATGTTTTCCTCAATTCTAAATCGCGTCTTGCGCCATAGTCTGATGAGATTCCGCTGGTTTCCGCTCTGAGTATCTCATAAAGCCGCATGTTGCCAATTTATTCGCTCATTCCGCTGCCGGGCAGATATCGGCCGAAACGTGGATGGCTTTGTACCCAGAGTTTGGCGCGTAATGAGACAACAACGCCGGGTTCACTGACAGACGCCCATAAAATCTCTGTCCTCGCCAACTGATCTTATGCGGCCAATTGCTGGTGGGATAATGCCGATAGCAAATCCAAGACCCTACTGTGTGGCAGGTAACTTTACCCGAGGCTCAGTAACTGCATAGTGACCAATTTCTCTGATATGGGTTGCAAGTCAAAAAAAAAAAAAAAAAAAAAAAGAGCGAACAGTTTGTAAGTTCTCAAATACTGTCAATATATAATGGGGAAAAAAATATCTCAAAAAATAAGACATCCACTTCTTTAGGTTTTACTAGAAAAAATGCACCATGCACTTCTAGGAATGCAGAGTGTTTCAAAAAATTTAAGATTTAGAAAAATTAAGAAATAGTTATATGTGTTATGACCTGTTTAAGGGTCAATAAATAATAACTCAACACGGGTATTAAATGTTGGAAACAGATTGTATTCAGCAATATATATCAACGTACAATGGAAGGGTTTCCTTATTTCAGCTTACACGCAGAACTGTATCTGATACTACTGGTAGAAGATTGAAGTAGAAAGATCTAGTATCTATTTCCATTAAGATTTTTTCAGATTGAGGCTTGATAACGTAGAATATTTTGGATTATCGTTATTTGGTCTCATCTTATTGTTATCTGTTTGTATTGGGATCGATGTTGCCACAGAAAACTGAAGAAGGCCCGGAGGCACATCGACTAAAGTTGTACAGATCAAAAGTGAAGACATTAGTCGAATAATCCAAATGATACTGGATGTGTAGTTGTAATCCTTATTTGTTGATTTCGTCTGGCCGTAAAAATAGATGTAGGTGTTAATCTTCTCGAGATGAAGCATCGTAATCCTGCCGTAAGAAAAATTAGTAAAATCAGTTTTGATCTATATATCTATATAGTGTTCGTCGTCGGGGTGGCTAAAGTCGGTATCAGCCATCAGGCGAGAGATGTATATCTTCTATGCACTATACGCTAGACCGCAGAGGAGATTGTTTTGCGTCGAGTCGGAGCCGCCAAGCATCTTAACCGCATCAGTTCCTTACTGTTATCCGACAGCCGTTGTGTACTCAACGCTGAGTTGGCGGAGGGCCGGGCAATCGAACGTTAAAACTTCTAGTTGCTTGCCGAGCGCTGCTATGACTGAGGACTTAGAGAGTGTTATATAGTGAGTGCGCACGCGCGTGTGCTGTGTGTATCGTGTGTGTGTGTAATGCGTGTGTGTGTGGTGTGTCTGTGCAGAGAGAGAGAGAGGGGGGAGGGAAGAAATGAGTGAAGAGATTTTATGTATAAGAAAAAAGATCACCAATGACATTTCTTTAAATTCTAACAATTGTTTGATCATCTTGTTAGTTCTGATGATAAACAGCTCAATGACAGTAACCCACTACATCATGCCCTCATTTTAAAACATATTCTGCACAATTTACTTAACGTATCCAATATTTAGTCTGCTTCTATTTGACATAAGGTTAGGGACTTCAGCCGAAATAAAGTCATATCTTAATAAAATACGAACTCACTTGACCTCGTAATCGTGACCTTAGCCGTGAGTCTTGTTTTTATACTTTCTCACATCTATCTATCTTCAATACATAATATTATAAGGCCAGTTGGTGTGTATGTTGTGTGCTCCGGAGGAAACTCGAAAATAAAACAATTAAAGAACAAAGTAAGATATAATATACAACATTGAATATCAACATGAATTGGTTTTTGGATAAAAATATGAAATTTTTATTTATATTCCTGAAGATAATTAAAAAAATGAAAATGATAACAGCATGGATTTTTTTTGCATTTAATATTCTAAAGTAGGATACCATTTAATTGTTCTTATTCATCAACGTAAGGTTTAGTTTGTTTTGTTTAACGGCATATCAAACCCCAGTGCGGTCATTAATCGATACATTATGGAAATAAATCATTCTTATGAAATAGCATTTGTTTATAAACTCTCTGTTTGTTCTATTCAACAATAGATTGGGACCAAAGCTACTACCACGGGTGCAGAGGTGGACCAGGGAGCAATGGTGAATGAAGGGGTGCTCCAACTAATCCCCAAAACCTCCAAAACTGGAACCTTCACCATCAGAAGAGTTTTAACACGTCCATTCCGCAGGACTGTTTAGACCGCAGCCACCGCCTTCTAGCACCTGCATATGAAAAGGGGTTGGGGCTTGCCATAAGGCATATGGGTGGGAACATAGCGTGCTAGGGCTTTGACGTGACCAGCCGATGATCGAGAGGGGGCTCAACGTAAGGTGTTGTTTTTTTACATGGGATTTTAGTCGGGCATCCTGCGGGGGATCCAACTGTGCAATTCAAAATAAGGGATCTGCGAGACTATTCTCTCCCATAGCCTCTACCCAGGCGACGCCAGAAGGCCTGTCTAGTTTCATAAATATACTTTTTAACAATTTAAGTTCAAAAAATATCTGGCATTTTATATACTTTACGAATTCTGCCCACTGTTATGTAATTTACAATAAACATTCTGCAGAGTAGTGTGGCAAGGTCAAATACTTAAGCGAGTTTTGACAGGTTCATGAGTTTCTCTAATGAACCGTTGCCATAAGAAAGGTTACAAGTTCCCCCAATTTCCATACTATTTAATCCGTTAATGGGGAATACTTGGAGTCATACCTTTCCCAATCGATATTTGGCGGCTATGGAAGACCGACAGCTCCNATCGAGTATTTGAACTCTGTTTTCCCGCACCTATTTCCTACGATGATAGTCTTAACACCACAAACATCTCCTTTTAGTTTCAGATAATGATCATTTGTATATATATATATATATATATATATATATATATATAGATATATATAGATATATAGATATATAGATATATATATATAATTATAATTGCCGTATGTGTTATTACAGAAAATTTATTTCTTTCCAGAGTGCTCTACTATTTCCGGTTCTAGGTTCTTAATCCGTTATAGGAGCGATACAGATATATATTTAAAAAAAAGTGTTTTGGGATGAAACAAAGAAATCATAGTGCTCAACCACAAATTTGTAGGAGCTTTATTTATTTGTTAAATTTTTTAAATATAAAAGTTTTTCATAAGCAACTACCCAGGTTTCAGGTTATTTCACCATCGTCAGGCTGCTCAATCTCCTGGTGTTTATTTGAAGAGATTTTGTGTTGTTATATTTATGGACCGCAATTTACGTCAGTTGATTATCGAGGACGTTCAATAAATAAATAAAGCTCCTACAAATTTGTGGTTGAGCACTGTGATTTCTTTGTTTCATCCCAAAACAATTTTTTAAATCTCTCTCTCTCTCTCTCTCTCTCTCTCTATATATATATATATTATATATATATATATATATATATATATATATATATATATTATATTACATATATATTGCGAGACACCTTTCTAAGTTATTTTCCAAATATTCCCCATTCCTATGTAATGGTCCTTTCTGTTGATGGAAAGAAATAGAAATTTATATTATGTTAAACTTGATAAATATGAATGCTAAACAACTCAATGATGAACGTGGACAGCACAAGAAGTGTAATAATGTGCTAGCCTGACTATTAGACCACTACCAGTGAATTTAGTCCATACCGGGTGTCACATACTTCTGATATAGTACCACAACTCAGCTTAGCTTAATAAATATGTATTGAGTGAACTTGGTACGCTTCGCTAACTTATCAGCAACCGGATATTCCGTTATTTCCAACTCGAACAATACAACGCCAGAAAAAAAAATCTTTTGATATAATAATGAGTACGATTCAGTTGCAATAGACGCGACTATTAGTTATTTATAAAAAAATAATAATGTAGAACAAATATCAGATAGTATCTATCTCCAATATTAACTCTAATAGACATCATTATACCAAACCTATTATTATTGAATCGGGTGTGTTATGTATCGTATTTTTCCGTATGGAAGATAAAACAAACCCTATTCTTCTTTTTTTGTGACTTACTGAATGTATTCGGTATAAATTTCACTTGAGTTGTTTACGACAAAGATCAAGTATGTAAAGCACGTAGATATTTAACAGCGCGTAGATAAGAAAATGACAAGGTAAATATTTTTTTTAAATGCTTGCGTTTAATGTGTATTTGTAATTGATATTGTTGATGTGTTAAGCGGCCTTAACCGCCTTTCAGCCATTGTGAATTCGACAGGTGAAAAGAAAAAGATCTCTCCGATGCGGGTGTTAAATTCAAGTTGGCAAACTTTTTACCCGTTTTAACAGTTCCTTGTTTTCTCTCCCCCTCATTCTCACTCTCTCTCTCTCTCTTTCTCTCTCTCTCTCTCTCTCTCTCTCACACACACACTCTTTTCTCTCTCTCACACACATATTCTCTCTCTCTCTCACTCTCTCTCTCACTATCTCTCTCTCTCTCACACACACACTCTTTTTCTCTTCACACACACATACTCTCTCTCTCTCTCCCTCTCTCTCTCCTCCCACTCGCTCTTTCTCTCTTTAAGAATTGCGAGACTGTCTCGAAAGTTAATAAAAATGTTAATCCAGATTACATCATCAGTGGATAAAAATGACACTGCCACACATACATCCGGGTACACAGTTGCATTGAACACATGCCAAGCACACAAAAAACACACGCACATATACATGTTATTTTTTGTTATTCTCATTTCATCAATTCTTCCCTAACCTCTCCCTACCCCTCAATTCCACTACTAACCCACTTTCTCTTCTAAAAACACAAATGTACGTATTTGGCTTTGAATAAAGAATCACATCGACTGAAGAAGTCCTTCGCGTCAGAAGGACGAAATATTTTTCCCCCTACTTGGACTTATTTGAGTTATCATTTTTGTTCATTCTTCCTTTTACCTCACCAACTCCAAACCTATCTTTACATATGCATATGTATGGATGTAAGAAGTCGGAGCTCAAATCAAATAACACAAGCCCTTTTAGGATACACCGGCTGCATCTCTGCAGAGGGGTAAGACTCAAAATGGGAGGGGATTAAGAAGGGAAATCCTGGTGACTGAGCCGTCAATGACAGGCAACACTCCACTTTGGCCTTTACTTGGGCTAGACGGACTGTCGGAGAGACACCAGCCGATCAAATGGCTAACTATGTCAAATCCTAGCACCTAAATAAGTGTCCGAACCCTATTGCCCCTATGGCAAGTCCCAGTCCCGTTTATCATATATGTGCTAGAAGGCGGTGGCTGAGGGTCTTCTTATTCTGGATATGACGTTAAACTCTATCTGATGATGAAGTTCCAGTTCTTGAGGTCTCGGGAATATGGAGCAAATATTAATCACCATTTCTCCAAGATCCACTCTGACCCGGAGTACTAGTACTGCCAGGATCCCATCTAGGGGTTAAATAGAAAATTTGTTATTAAAAAAATTAAGTTTATATAATTTTCTATGAAACCATCGCCACTAATCTTTCATAACTTTGCCGGCAGTAACTGACCCACCGAGGGTTGATATGCCCTAAAACAAATCAAAACAAATCAAAACAAACAAACAAAAAACTAGATCTTTCTCCAAACTGTTTTTTCGAAAAAATACGATAACAAACTACAAATAAAAACAGCCTACAGTGAAAATCAAGAAAATCCTTAGAAAAGATAAATCAATAAATTTTAGCCATCCCTCACAACCTACTGTTTGGCATAAATAACTCTGGATGGGTTGAACATGCCGTTAAAGTGAATAAATAATCAAGGAAGTTTCAGCACCAGACCTATGCTACATGTAGGTATCCTTGGACAGGAAAATTATTTCAGAAGGTACTCTGAAATTAAACATGCAATTTGCATAGTCAGCAGCTATCAATCTAGGCTTCCGTTTCAGGTCTACCTAAGATTGCCAAATCGTCGAGGTCCTTGCAAAACGGTTGAAATTTATTGAATTATTTGTTTACTGTACAGTTATTAACGCCACTTTAAAATTTCGCTCAACAAATGTTTTCCATTGCGTCGGTGGCGTTGTGACCCTGTATAAACTCGTAAATAAAAAGTTCCCAAATTAGACTACGTTGCTCGTACATTTTGGGGCTTTAAATTTGATTACATAGTGAAACAATGCACAATGTATTGGGGACAAAAAATAATTTACGGTGAACTCGCTGGTGGCACGTGGGGATAGGAGGCTCTTAAAAGCGGTTCAAAGACCATATTCATACGACGCTGATATTCCGTTATTTCAAACTCGAACAATACAACGCCAGAAAAAAATCTTTTGATATAATAATGAGTACGATTCAGTTGCAATAGACGCGGCTATTAGTTATTTATAAAAAAATAATAATATAGAACAAATATCGGATAGTATCTATCTCCAATATTAACTCTAATATATAACTACAACCAACTTATATACCACAGTATGGGAAATATTATATACCAATTGGATCCAAACACAAAAAAGATCGCCAGACGACTGGAAAAAATATAAATACAAAAAATGAAGAAAGAGTACTCCGTGTTGTTCAATATATTATATATATATATATATATATATATATATATATATTATATATATATATATATATATATATATTTATAGTAGAAACATATAGAGACTATGATTGAATTTGTGGAAAAACATCATTTTCATATAATATATATATATATATATATATATATATATATATATATATATGGTAGATGATATGAATTATTCCCTTGCTAGGGTTCAACCAGAATTAAGAACTCAAACATACATATAAAGATTTACGTATATATATATTTATATATATATATATATATATATATATATATATATATATATATATATATATATGCGTTCGTTTGTACCTCTCCTGATTAATGGTTTTATTTATTCAGCCTTTCCTTCATAAATATAGTTGCTCTTGAAGAAAACCGCTTTATAAAAGGTCGAAACAGATCTGTCAGCACTAATAACATCATTAAAAATGTTTGTTCATTCATATATTATTATTATATTATATATATTATATGTGTGTGTGTGTGTGTGTGTATCTCTATCTCTCTCTCTCTCTCTCTCTCTATATATATATATAATATATATATATATATATTATATACGAGTATTATAGATACAAAAATTAATGGGATACCTTAATGATCGGATATAAATTTATTTCGGCATTTTTTCCTCTTTCAGTTATTTTCAGGACAGGGAAAATAATGTCAATTAGAATGAATAAAAAAAATATATTGAGCATAAAATGACCCCAAAAGGGTTGAAATGCCGTAGTATCCACACCAATCAACAAACCTACCCCCGATAACAATATATGAGTGCTTATAATCCTAGATAAAGGTGAGTGTACACATCTCCTTTGCTGTGCCTCTGAGTGTACGAAACAATTCCTATTTTGGAATTAGGACAGAGCTACTCTCTTTGTATATATACAGGTAAGGGCGTGTTGTAAATTGGTCTCTTGGAATAGCTCACCCGGATGTTGAAACCTTTTCCGTTCAAACAATATTTATTTCCGAAAAACATTACGTTCGCCATTGTTTCCCTTGAACGCCAACGCTTTCCGTTTTCTTTTAATCAAACTCGAATCGCTTAAGGGCATCCTTGACATTATCCTCATATTGCTGCGCAATAGATGTGGACTCAAACAACGTAAGACAACCTTGATAGGATCACAATCCGCCCTGTCGGCTGGGGCGTTAGAATGCACCGACAGCACCACTGCAAAAGGGTGAGACTCCCCCCAATGAGGCCACCTATTGGCCGTGGGTGGTGAGCTGTGATGCTTAAGGATTGAACTCAGATTGATGAGCAGTCCATGACATGCAACACCACTTAGGTCCTTGCTTAACCTAGATGGGCGGTCGGAGAGGTCACCTCCGATCAATCGTCTAGTCACCTCCAAGCCCTAATACATATATGATTGCCCCAACCCTTTTGCCCTTATGGTAAAGCCCCAACCCTTTTTATCATATAGGTGCTAGAAGGCAGTGCCTGAGGGTATTCATGTCCTGGGAAAGACGTTAAACTATCTGATATTTTTTAGGTCTGAGGAATGTGGAGCGCCCCTTTATACCCATTGCTCCCTGGTCCATTCTGGCCGAAGTGTAGTACCTGTTAGGATACCAAATATAGTTTAATTAGAAAAATGTGTTTATAAATAAATGAGTATCTACTTAAGAAGGACATTATTTTAAAAACTTGTCGGCATTAAATGACACACTGAGGTTGATATGTCTTAAAACAAACCAAACCAAAGATGATCACTATATATATATATATATATATTATATATATATATATATATGCAGGACCTGTGGATATACCAGAGTATGATAATTTAATTATTACAAAGTTTGATATGTTTACTTTAGAGCTAGTTGGTAATTCCATGTCAAATCATCTAGGTCATGTGACCCACCCCATCACTTATTCTAAAATTTTGTCCAGGTGTAGATTATGTTAAACTTTGACAATACCCAACATTTCAGCTTCCAATTCCAAAAAATTAGCGGAGTTAGGTCAATTTTAACACTCCAACTTTGAGAGGGGTCGCGAAAAATGGCAACTTTTTAAATCTATTTTTGTCTGTAATATGTTCGAAAGCTTTTTTTGCTCCTGAAAAAATTGGTTTATAAAAAGCATTTTCGCCCAAGGAATTCAAAATTGCTATAAAAAAAAGTCTTAAAATCAACCAATTTTAAGTCATTAAATATTTGTGATTTGCAAAATTTCAAGTTGTAGCTTTGATCCTTGCAAAAAACAAAAAAAAACAACAAAAAACAAATCAGTAATTTTATAATTTGTATTTTTTCTTCCAGAGATAGGTTGCACCTATCTGGAAGAAAAAATACAAATTATAAAATTTAAAGATAGAGACAAACTTCTAAACAAACGAGAAGAAATATTAACGAAATTAAAAATTAGGAACACCACAGACTGAGGAGAAAAACAGGAGTTAGGAGAAAATAAGAGGAAAATGATTAATCAAATTTTAAAAATCGCCGAGAATTTGTATAATAGAATATTTATTTGTTTTAGGATTTTTTCATTTTGCTTACAATTATTTTTAAAAAACACATTTGGTTTTTGTTTAATCAATTAATTATATCCCTTAACCAGTAGAGATCAATAACCAAATTTGAAGTGTTTCTTAGTTATAGGAATATTGTGTATGCAAGATTTCGAATCTGAGTGTCTCCCCGTTTTTTGGAGTTATACGTTGACACGTAAATACCAAACTTCCTTTTATATATATATAGATATATATATGTGTGTGTGTGTGTGTTGTGTGTGTGTGTGTGTGTGCGTGCATGTGTGTGTGTGTGAGTCTGTGTGTCTATATGCGTATGTCAGTTCCTATGTAAAATTAAATACGAAAGTAACGTCTTGTGGCAGGGAAACGGGTGACGTTAAATGAATATATTAGTTGTCTGTAGACTTCCATCAACTTAATCATTGAAGAAAGGGCACTGATCTACATAATACATATAGATGACGACTCCCTGTTGTGTGATGCAGAGAGTTGAAGGAAATGGACATGATGACCTGAATTCAAATACTGCAGGAGGCTGTTTTCATTTCACACAGCGTTAATAGACTTGAGAATGGTGTGCATTAAAATATTCTCCGTGTAAGCTATGAGGAAAATAACAGGGCAGACCGGGCTCTTTAACTTTGGTATGACAACTGGTCGCTTAAATCTGCTTGTGCAAAGAAGTTGCACACACACACACACACACACACACACACACACACACACACACACATAGATATATATATTAATTATATAATATATATATATTATATATAGTGGGGGATTGTCACTGTTTCAGTTTTACTGGAACGGTGTGTCAAAATGCAGTATTATTGGAAGAGTGCTCAATATAGAATAGAGCTGTTATATAATATAATAAAATAAAAATATATAAAGGTATTACATATCTATTTATTTAATATATAAAGGTATTATATATCTATTTAATATATAAAGGTATTTCATATTTATTTTATATTTATTTAATATATAAAGGTGTTACATATTTATTTTATATTTATTTAATATATAAAGGTTTACATATCTATTTATTTGATGACAAAGGAACAGTCACAACCGTTCGGTTTCATGCATGCGTAAGTGCAAACAATCTTCTGGTGACGTTGTTTCAAATGCACTTACACATGCATGAAACCGAACGAAAACTCGTTTTTTGGCTACGTTAAAATTCAGTTGATTTAACGGAGCAAAAATAAAACATTGTGTTTCAGTCATAATTTCCATTATTTCCTTCAGCTGAAAAAAACTTTCTAAAATCATGAGGCGTTTGTTTAAGGTTTCTTCTTTCGAATGAAAAAATTTTTTTTCAAGATAATATTAATTCTTTTGTTTCATTGTGTTAAATATAGGGGATGCATTTCACAGGGAAAAATTGGTGGTACAAAGGATATTGTTATCATTTTTGTTACCTTCCAATTTTCAATTCTAAAATGAAATGTGGTGCTGATATTGACGTTTGTATATTGTCAGAATTTTGCAGGCAATACGATTAATACATGGGGAATATATTGTTTGTTTATTATTTTAAATATATCCAACCACCAACATAATCCTGATAATTTCTATCGACTCAGACAGTTATTTTGCTCCATATTGTGCTTATTCAATGGCTGTACGTAAAAGTGCCAAATCTTAACTGATGTTGTAACTTCGCTTGTGAGAAAAAACCAAACGTCATTTTTGTTACAAATAATGTTCAATATATGTAGAATAATAATTTAAAGGAAAAAGAAAATTATATGTAGCGCCACATTGTGATTTTTTCTCTTATTCATCGTGCATTGAAAAAATCAGAAATTATTAATAACATGAAAAGCGTTAATTTTATGCCTATTTTGATAACATTTTTGCATTCTTCAGGCCTAAAAACTTCTATAAGCCAATTTTTAGGAGTAGGGGAGCTATAGAACACATTTTATAGACAAAAATAGATTAGAAAATGTCGCCATTTTTCTCGCCCCCCCACTCAAATTTTTCAAATTGGAAGCTCAAATTTGGGGGATTGTTTAATTTCAACCTACTCTACACCTGTACAAAATTTCAGAAACATTGAAGGGGGTGGGTGACAATTTTATTTTTTTCCTGATGATTTCACATGGAATTGCCTATAATATATATATATTATATATATATAGTAGTCATATATATATACATATATGACTACTATATATATATATAGTAGTCATATATATAGGCGGGTTAGCTCAGTCGGTAGAGTGTTCAGCTAGAAACCACAAGGTTCTTAGTTCGATACCGGCCCTCGCCAACTCAGCGTATAAGTAGCACAGGGATCTGTGCGGTAAAGGAGCTGATGGTAGGTGGGGCGCTCCACCTCAGACGCAGAACCAATCTCCTTGGTCTAGCGCTAGTGAAAAGGGGATAGACTCCCTCGCTGATTCGCTGATACTGACATTAGGCTGCCCCGACGACTTACTTTACATTACATTACTCTCTATATATATGACTACTATATATATTATATATATATATATATATTAATATATATATACGCTGTACAAATACATGTGATTATAGAATATTTCCTTTCGTTTTAATAAGAAGGTTAAAAACAGTAACCTTCTCAACATCTGTTTGTATTCATGTGTGTTTCCTAAATGCCTGGAAACCACTCGGCAAACATTCATACAGGATCTAATGTACTTTCTAAAAATCTCTTCGCGGTCTTTTTTGTATTTTATTTTTTTCATTTTTCGCGGCCTTCGGCTTCTACTAATCTACACAACAGACCGTCATTCACGAAAGCCGGCGATCAAGTAATGGCGACTATGAATGCATTGATTCTCGGCCATATTGATTTGGGCGTTACGCACAATCTACAGCCAGCAATATCTCCAATATGAAAGATATGTGTATCTTGCCATTACAAACTTTATGAAGCGAACGTGATCACCTCAACGGGTGGCAGATAGACGCCATATTTGTCTGGCTATTTACTGCTAAAGCTTGACCAATCGGGGTCTTGGCGAAGTCGATCTCGAACAAATATCCGGTTGAAAAGGAACAGAAAAAAATATAATGTAATGTAAAGAAAGGGGTTAGCGAGAAGGTTGAATCGTGTTCTCTCATATTTTAATGTCTTTGTTAGAAGCACAGAAAAAAAAAAAAAAAGAAAAAACACAACCTGATTTTGGTTTGGGAGGTGGTGAACTCGTGTTGGTCAGTAAAAGCCGGATCTATATACGTTCTGTCTGTCTAAATCTCTGCCTGCTGTGTTAGTTCAGTGTGTTCTGTTTGAACCAACCAACATTTACTCGGAGTGAGGTTAACAGCATTTGATTCTTTTTTCACAGTTTTTCATTAGTGGATGAATGCACTCAGACATATGCACACGTTTTTAATTACACACACACACACACATATATTTATATATACATATATATATATATATATATATATATATATATATATATATATATTATTATAATGGAGATTGTGTGTTTTCTGTCTGTAACCGAAACTATATTCCTACTCAAGTCACAATTCTCTTAGTTATTGACATCACATTCTCCATGATTTTAATTTTTTTAACCTCAATTATTAATAAAATTGTCTTACATTATTAATACTGTTAACTATGTCTACACAACGTGCAATTATATTTATATATACAACAAAATAGCGGTTTACAGTGTAAACGGGAAGGCTAATTTGCATATTAATATTAAAAAATCGAATTTAATAAATATGTGCTCAGTGTTATTGATTTCTAACTGTTTGGTTTTATTCTAATGAATATTAGCAAACATCTCTTCAATGAATCTTAAATGAAATCCATTAACAAGATAAAATAACTGTCATTTTATTCTTTAATTCATGTTTTAACTAAATACTTAAATTAGAAAAATAAAAATGAAAGACGAGAGTGATGGAAGAGTAAGTTTCAGTTGTTCCATTATTTTATTATACTCCTCTGTTTCAAATCTTTTTATCTGTATTCTTATTTAGTTTCATTAGCCTTTCTAATTTAATACAATATTTTATTACATTAAAACTTAAATACTTGCACCCGGAGGGTGCATATATTTGCTAGTTATTATAATGGAGATTTGGTGTTTGTCTGTAACCAAAACTATAACACTACACAAGTTACAATCCCCTTAATTATTTACGTCAAATTCTCCATGATCTTAGGTTAATTCAAATGTTAAGAAATTGTCCATGTGTCCCATCCTGCTCGTACGGAGAAGTTGGTAACCCCCCACACACACACACATTTATTTATTTATTTCATATTTATTATATTATATTAGAAATATAATATGGGTACTATATTTATAAGTAAACAGTGCTCACTATTATGGATGGCGAATTTATATCTAAGTTAATTTAGCGTGGACTTGGAGTTAACGGCGCCTGGTTACTGTCAGTTTTTCGCCCATTCGATCTTCAAACCAAGTGCTCATGGTCTAAAGATCACATAGCTGTATCTTATCAAATAAAAATATGATCACTAAGAATTCGCTTATTAAAGTGTTCGTTTATTTTGGAATTTTTAAAAAGTTTTTTTAATCTTAAAATACTTTTTGTACAAATGAAAAAAATTTAAATTCAATTCTTAATTGCTTTTTGAGTTAAAATGAAAAAAACATGTATTCGATTAATCTATTTTCTTTTTCATCCCTTAAATGTA
This sequence comes from Doryteuthis pealeii, assembly GCA_023376005.1. Taxonomy (NCBI): domain Eukaryota; kingdom Metazoa; phylum Mollusca; class Cephalopoda; order Myopsida; family Loliginidae; genus Doryteuthis; species Doryteuthis pealeii. The sequence goes on along the minus strand of CM042150.1, from coordinate 107,546,854 downwards.
ATTCTAAAAATAAGTTCAGAATTAATCATGGGCCCTCATTTGGAGTTGGGAAAATATCGCCTACTGATTTAAATGAAAATTATTCGCTTATTCTATGGATAGATTATTCCTTTTTGTATATACATACTAAGAACTGTGAAGAGTTCCACAAATATATTGATTTTAATAATTAGATTATATCATTTAATCAGTTAAAATAAAAACTACATTTTCTAGATTTTCTTATCAATATTTTTGCCGGATTTTAATGCTCAATGGTATGAATTTTCTCTGTTATGAGTCGACATATACATACAAAAACAGACAAAGTATCCTTCTCTCTATTGATGTGTATTGAAGGTGAATTGTTGTGTGTGTATTTAACCAACCCTTCCGTGCAGAAAGGACGTGTTTCTTCCAAGATGTGTTTAAGACAGCATTCAGTATCCTTGTGTATTTCACATCTATCTTTTTCTCATGGCCTTTCTTTAGAGTGAAAATGATGCAGCCATACAGTAGCACTAACCCGACTACAAATAAATTGATAGACATCTTTAAAAAGTCTATCCCCCTTAAAGTCACTTTTATATTAGAGGTCTTTAAAGTCGAGCTATTCTTGTTCAGAAAATATGTCCAAGATTATTACTGGGACGCTTAAGAATGTGTTTTGATTATACTGTGCTAGCTGTAGAATCCCACGTATGCGGGTGTTCACTAAACTGCTGGTATCGCTAATTATAGAAAGCAGGCAGCGAACAATATTTTATTAGCAGCAGGAGCTGGTATACGGATATTTCCGCAATTTGGTTGACTTTGGTACAATTAATTAATTATATCCCTTAATCAGTAAGAATCAATAACCAAATTATGTCGTGTTTCTTAGTTAGAAGAATATTAATGTGTATGCAAGATTTCGAATCTGAGGGACTTTCCATTTTGGAGTTATAAGTCGAGACGTACATACCAAACTTCCTTTTATATATATAGATTAAGTATACTATATATTGTTTTAAGCATATTGTATATTGTAAATTGTATATGGTAGGGACATTAGTTATATTTGTATTAATCATTTTTATTAAGTGTTTATATTTAGTATTGTATTATGGTTTATTGTATATTGCATTGTATAATTTATTGTATCTGTATTACGTATATTGACTTAAGTAATTGTAGTATGTGTTTATATTGAGTATTGTATAATATTGAATTGTATGTTGTATTGTATATTCTGCTGTATTTAATTTAAGTATATTCTATTAGCTATTTCTATTTAGTATTGTATTATATTGTATTGTATATTGTATTGTATAATTTATTGCATTTGTATTAAGTATTTGGATTAAGTGTTTATATCTAATATTGTATCATATTGTATTGTATATTCTATTGTATAATCTTTGTATTTATATTAAGTGTATTATATTCTAGCGATTGTCTGTCCCTGTTTGGATCGATGTGGGTCCAGAAGAGTAATCTTACCTTGCTACAGGTTTTAGACAGTAGAGGGTTGACTATTTAAGCGGGGCCCGGAAAAACTCTATATCTCTTTCTCTGGTACCAGCAACCACTTCACATGGTTTACGCGCTTGTGCCTCTTACCCTTACGTGGGGGGTGCCCATCAACCATCTATCAGGAAGTGATGCAGAAACAGTATCACTTCTTTACATTCTTATAATATGTTATGTGTCTGTTTGTAATGATAATATGTATTCCTGTCTTGAATGTATTTCTCAGGATTAAAGTCTATTTGTTTATTCTTATAACTTCTTTGTCGGAGTATTTTATGTATACAAAATATACCCACGTTGGAAGGTTTCTCTGAGCTTTCCAACCTTTTATAGGTACATTATATCTATAGTATGAAGTATTTGCATTAATATTGTATCATATTGTACTGTATATTGTATTGTATTGTATATAGCGGCTTCAAATTCATGCTGCTAAATCGTGTATCTGTATACGTTGCGGATATATATGGTCACGTAGCGAAGTATGGAGTAGTCAGACTTAAGAAACCACAGCACATGGGTATAGGTAGGGACTTGTATTTATTTCTCTTTCTCGGCCGGTGGGTGGTGAGCTTGACAATAGGAATGCCCAAGGGTTGACGATGACTACTACTACTGTTTTTGGGATGACTGGCGATGGTGAGGTGGAAGGGGTGGACGAACACACTGCCCGCTGGCAGCTATGGACCGTAGCGACGGTCGCTCACTTGTTCTGCGTCCGCTGTCTCCTCTCTGACTGACTTCGGCTCGAACCCTCAGGCCTTTATATTCATAGATACTCCTATGCATTTTTATCTTTTGATTTGGTCTTCACATCCGCTAACATGCCTACGCATTTTTATCTTTTGTTCTGATAATGGACATTTGTTATATATTTCTTTATCTTCTCCCTGCTTCCTTGACCGGAAAGCCTCACCTCCGTTTTCCTGGGTTTTTTTTATATATATATTTCTATATTTCTCTTTGTCTTTTTTGCCGGAAGCTTCGTTTTCCGGCCGAGGACAATACAATAGTATAATCTATTGTATTTGTATTAAGTATATTGTATATAATATATATTATATATAGATATATTGTATTATGTATATCTTATTAAGGCTATTCAGGTATATTCAAAATCTTCAATGCCAATAACAATAATCATAGTTGTAACTTCCGTGTCAGCGAGGATTGCCCCTTAATAGAGAATACTGATAACGTAGTGTATAAGGCTTCCATAAATTGCGACATTGAAGAAGACATTATTATGTTTCTACGCAGAATGGTTTGAAAAAATAGATTTACCCCCACAAGCTGAGTCTTTCTAGTAGAAGGTATGAGAACAGTACTTCGTAGTCTAAACATTATTTTTCTATAAAGATAAGAGTCTGAATAATATCAAAAGATTTTTATAAGTCTCAGAGTTTTTAAGAGAGTTTTTTAGTAAAAGAATCATGAATACATAATTCTGCTAAAAAAATATCAATAAAGAAGTTGACCCTGTTGTAAAAAAGGACTGTTTTACTTATTTTTCAAAATATCGCGGTGAGTAATTTTCTCATCGATTATTTGATCTTTGAATTAACCGTTTTTCTTTGCAGCAAATTATTATGTTCGTTATTTTCTTTTTTGCGAGAGATTTTTTTTTAATTTCAAAAAATATTACGTTTCTTCCTTCAATAAGGTTTTAAACTGATAACGTGACCTATTTTGGTGGTACCTAGTGAAATTATTAAGGAACTGTGCTTCCTACGGTCAGGAATGTTTCAGATGAATAAAAGAAGAAAAAATATTTGGAAGCATGTGGTGTAATGGTTACCCTCATAGGAAATGGACACGACGAGACGAGTTCAAATCCAGGAGAAGACAGTCAAAATTTCATATAGTGCTAATACCTTTGAATGGGTGAAAACCAGATTGTACTCCCACAAGCTGAGTCTCTCCAGTAGAAGGTATGCGAACTGTACTTTGTTGTCTAAACATTATTGATATATTACAGACAAGGAACGTCTTTTCTCGTATGATTAAATAGTCTATTGGTAAACATTCCAAAGTATCTTCTGCCAGTGGATCGCTGTAATTCCGAGAAGAAAAGCATCAGGTGTTGTTAAAAAAAAACACACTACACTGATGTCTTCAAGTTTGTTAAGTATCAGGCCGCCATCCTTGGCCAGTTGTAAAGACATTAAAGTAAATAAGTAAGTAAGTACCGAGTTATAGAATCCTTTGGTAAGTGAATAAGTGCTGTGATATAGAATCCTTTGGTAAGTGAATAAGTCCTGTGATATAGAATCCTTTCGTAAGTCAATAAGTCCTGTGGTATAGAATCCTTTAGGTCCGTCGTCCAAGAAGATCCAAGTAGTAGTGAGCTAAGATTAGAATCAGCCAGTATAAATAATAATATCAGCAACAGAGCACTACCAGTGATTGGACAATAGGTTGGTCACATGTTCATCGACGAGTCTATAAGTAGAAGTGGACATCTGACACACACCTTATATCAGAAAATTCCAACAAAGTTACAATAGCAAATATCAAAATAATTTCGTTCATACGTTCCTCCAAAACGCCATTCCCACCCTGTCGCTTGGGCTGTAGAATACACCAATTGATATGGGGTATAATCCCACAAAGGGAGCACTTGTTAACCGTGTGTATCGGAATCCTGGTGGTTGAGCAGTCCATGACATGCAACACACCACTTTGGTCCTTAATTAGACTAGCCGGACGGTTGGGAAACCCCCCTCAGATCAATCAGCTTGTCACGCCAAGCCATAGCACCTATATGATTGTTCCGATCCTATTGCTTTTATGGCAAGCCCCCAGTACCCTTTTTTATATGTACTAGAAGGCGGTGGCTGATATACTCAGTGTTCTGGGTATGACGGTAAACTGCATCTAATTGTGACGTTCCAATCCTAGAGCTCTTGGGAGTGTGTAGTATCCCTTCATCACCATTACTCCCGGGTCCACTCGGACACGGAATGTTAGTAACTATTAGGCTTCAATCTATGGTGTAAATAGGAAAATGAGTTTTAAAAATTGTTTAACAAATTGAGTTTATTATTTGTAATTGAAAACCCATCAGGAATGAATAAAATAAAATGTTTTCGACGTAAAATAACCAAAGATGGGTTGACATGCCGTGAAATCCAACCAACCAGCCAAAAAAATTCAGTTAAGACTAGAAAACGACTACTGTCAGATTAACCCGTAAAAAAACGACTTCAGCATAAAATAACCCAATAAGGGTTGACATGCCGTAAGAACCAACCAACCAACCAACCAACCAACCAACACACCTCTCGTAGTTAATGATTTTAAAAGCATTTCATACTTAACTATGGTCCATGTAAATATTTATGGTTGTTTCGGATTGAGTGAAGGATACTAATTAGTCTGTCTAAGTAAACAGTGTGACCGTGTGTAGGTGTCCACAGGCGAAAAAAATCAGTTATGAGTTCGTCCTTTCTTCTCCAGCAGTGAACAGCATGTCATGTTCATATTACCCGGATAATATGTGTGACAGAGGACAAGTGCACGCACAGCTGCTTTCTTATCGGGGACTGCTTGCAGAGGATTTGTTAAAGAGAGCACACAGAATCCTTGAGTAGCTCTAATCGGTTTGTTAGAGTCCAAAGGGTGCAGCTACAAACACACACACACACACACACACATATCTATATATAATATATATATATATATATATTATATATATATATATATAGATAGATAGATAGATAGATAGATAGATAGATATAGGTTTGTGTGGGTAAGAGTATATATGTATATATATATGTTTTTTGTGTAAGTATATATATATATATATATATATATATATATATATATATATATATAGTTAATTCCTTGTTAGTATTGGAGAAATTATAATAAAGGGCTCAATTACTTCTGTAAGAACTATTTATTTAATTATAGTTTACAATACATTTAAGAGTCCGTTTTACCAATTGTTTCGGAGCCTCACCTTTAGGTGATTGTGGGTCATGTGAGGCTCCGAAACCATTGGTAAACAGACTCTTAAATGTATTGTAAATTATAATTAAATATATATATTATATATATATATATATAATATATATATTATTAGTGTGTATATATATTGAATTTTGTTTCAAGTTTGTATATATACATATTAGGGTATGCCGATTTTTTTATTTTTTTTAATATCAAAAACATTCACGCGAGGAATGTGGGTATTGGTATGATAAGTACTAACACCAACAAGTAGTTTTTTTAATATATATATATATATATATATATATATATATTATATATTATATATATTATATATATATAATATATATATATATATATATATATATAGTTCAATACATTTCATATTTTGATTAAACGGGTTATGACGTGACAGCCATTTCACCCAATATTTGAAAAAAATAGTCTGCAGTAAATATGCCCGTTAAGAAACCGTTAAAGTTAGCAAATATTCAAAAACTATATTCTTGAAAAGAAATGATTAAAAACATTTAATAACCTTTTTATCATGGTCTGCTATTCTGGCCACAATTATGGAAGACTCTGCTCAAAAAGCTTCTTAGAATATATTCTTCTGAACCACACGCACAAAAAAATACTCCAAAAACCAAAAACCAAAAACAACAACTAAGAAAAAAACGGAATATTCTTTTTACCATTGTGAGAAGGACAGTAAGAGGTAAAATGTCCAACGAAAAAGTGTAAGAACTCCTGTTGTGAGTGTCTTTTGTATCCGAAGATTTGTTTTTCTCTCTTTTTCTCTCAGACAATAAAATCGAAAAGAAAGAGATGTGTTGCAAGGAGCTGTAAATACCACAGGAAGTCTAATCCGACTAATGCAAAAATGGCGGAACGCATTAATCTTTATAAGCGCTTTGCGAGACAACGGCATTGACGATAAATATCGGCAAATGGATGAAATGGGCGGGAAACTAGTTAAGAAAAATGGCTGAGTAAGCAGTTTTAGAAACGCACAATAAACAGCTATTTTCTCGGGAAAAAATGCGGAAAAAAATGACAAAGCAGACGGTTTTAACGACAATACAACTCTCATCACTTAGATACACATACACATATATATATATATATTATATATATATATATATAATATATATATATATATATATAACATATAAATACATATATATATATTTATATATGTATATGTATATGTATATGTATAATTTCCATTAGTCGTTTCTCAGTCCATTGCAGGATTCTAAACTACGCTAAACATTGTAAAATAAACTCTGTATCGCTGGGCATCAGCTGTTGGTAGTAGATATGAATTCAGAGTTTTCTTTCTCTCACATAGGTTGCCTTAGCTGGACAAGAAAGCCAAATGCGTATGGATCGAAAACAGGTTCATACCAATCTCAGCGATATTATTTCCTTTCATGACATTTACAGTTTTTACACCGTCACAAAATATAACAGTGAGTACCACTTCTTTACCATTACTCCTATATCCACATTGACCTGGAGTGATAGTAGTCGTTAAGGTCCTATCTATGGGTCAAAATTATTTATAAAAATTATTCGTATCCGATAGAAATAGTTGATATTATATAACTAAGTTATTTGTATTTAGAATAATTACTTGTAGGTATAATGGTTTAATAAGGATTATTATTAGTTACAAGAACCTATATAACTGTTTGCAAACAAATCTCTATTATCAAATAGAAATACTTGAAACCTTCTGATTGTTAGTATTAGATAGGTGTACTTGAAACCATACAACTCTGGGCAAATAGAAATACTTGATATCATATAATTGTATGCAAAAGTCTCTTAAGAAACAACTACACAAACTATTAATATGAACATAATTGTCTCACATCTAAGCATAAAATAACCCTAAACCCTATCAATCAATAACTCAAAGTATCAATCCACCTGAAAACCGACCCTGTGTCACATCCTGCTTGTGCGGGAGGGGTTGGGTAAATACATAATTGTAAATTATTTGTATTAAAAATTGTTATTTGAAGCTATAATTGTTTAATAAGGATTCATATTAGTTATTTGAAAACATGTATGTATATATTTACCAACCCCTCCGCACGAGCAGGATACGACACAAGGTCAATTTCTTAAGCGGAGTTCAACAGGTCTGAATTCAGAGTTTTCCTTCTCCTAGACTGGTTACCTAGCCATGGTTAAAGAACCCAGTCTGCCCTGCTATTTACCCATAGCTGGAGGGAGAGTAAGATTCATACCTTTCCCAAGGGTATTAGCGCTAAGT
>CM042150.1:107516622-107534122 GCA_023376005.1 Doryteuthis pealeii | reverse complement strand
TCTTCTTCCAGCGTCTCTTCTAGCGTCTGGACTTCGTCTTGGGGACTTCGTGTCTGGTCTTCCATTGGGGATTTCTCTTTATCAGAAGCCCTGTGTCATTGGTAGTTTTTATATAATAACACAAGACTTCAATTTAACTTTGATCATATTTTATTCTGAAATCCCCACCAGACTACCTGCGCAGATTGAGTCAGCACCGTGCATAACACGACTTACCAACGTCGTGGCTTTGGCCGATCTGACTAAAACTCTCTCTAATCTAAACCGGAAGAGGGTCTTCTCCACCGATTCTCACGGTATCCACCGGAAGAATCAGGATGAGGTCAAGCCTTGTCATTCAATCCTTCAAGGCCGCCGGCTGAACTCATAACAACCATTTTGGTTTCTACACTACTGTACATTAATATTAGGAATCTAATAATTATGTAACATTACTACCTAGGTATGTGAATTAAGCGGCCAAAAATTAGGTACAGAATATTTTTGCCAAATGGGGAGAAAAGGAAAATTGTGCCATTGTAAAAAAGTATCTGGCACTTCTAAAGGGGATAGGGTCATCCCTAAAATGAGGCAACGAAGCGAGTACCCCGTACTACAATATTTTTTCTAATTTAAGCATTCTCGTTTTTTAGACCATAACAAGATAATAAAATTATTCTAATCAATATTATTCTGATAAATCCCTTGCAATCTATTAGATGTCCATAAGTTACAGCTGAATAAGCTGTCTATCATTATCAAATTCAAAAAATGACTTGATTAGTTAACTTAAAATTTCAGGTTAATAGAAAAATACATGAAGAGATCTTTAAAAATAATTGAAATAATTCATTAAAAATTATTTTAACTTATTATCTAGATACATAAATAAATTATTTATATCATATCTACATCTGGATAATAAATGTTATCCTCAAGTAATAGGTAATTGGTACTTTTTTTCCTTAAAATACCCCACCCCACACACTCACTTTTCCGGATGCATATCAGGTAGGTAAATTTTGACCACCCGTTCCTACTTATACTGTTAAAATTTGAGATTATTTGAAAGAGAATTGGTTAGGTTAATAGATCACGAAATGGTTTCGATTCTTTTTAAATATCCTATATCTTATCTGTCAAGTTGTTCTATTCATTCAGAATGACAGATTACTATTCCAAATATATATATATATATATATATATATATATGTGTGTGTGTGTGTGTGTGTGTGTGTGTGTGTGTGTGTTTACTTGATGGCACTGTCATATCTATGAAATGATAAATGTATTGTTTGTGGTCTTTAATCACTCTGTCTGGCCTATTATTATTTTTTTTATATATCGAAGTAATACAAACCGCACGGATACCCTTGGGTCTCTCCTATCATCTACCCCTATCGGTTATCCTTCTTGGAAAGTAATCTAGACGTCACCTGGTGTGTCCATAAGTCGGACACACCAGCATCGTCCAAGATTTAAACTGGTCTTGCCAAGTCCACTTCCCACGACGGTAACCTTTGCATTACGCGCCTCTATAATAGTATAGGTGTTGACAGAGCGTCCGCCTCGGAAGCACAAGGTTCCTGGTTCGATACCGGCTCTCGCCAACGCAGTGTATGAGTAGCACAAGGATCTTTGCAGTAAAGTAAGTAGCTGAAGTTAGGCGTGGCGCCCCACCTTATACATCAAAGCAATTTCCTTGGTCTAGTGCTAATGAAAAGGGGATACACTCCCTCGTTGAATGGGGGATACTGACTTTAGGCCACCCAAACGATTTTACTTTATAAGTGACATTGTTTCAACGGTAACCCAATGGTAAAAGAACGAATTTACCGGTCGTCTCTTCATGCCATAAAACTTGAATCTCTTTCCAAGCCAACGTTCTTACCAACTGAGTAATACCCATTTTTTTTCTCATACCGAGAAAGCCGCGATAATCTTACAGCGTTAATGAGTCGTTGAAAACAGATGAAATTAATTTTATCCGCTAATTAGATTAGATGTACGTATACTGATATCTACTTAGATATGTGCTGAAATTAGAATCTAAAGCCAGAAGACGACACGAGGCGTGAAAAACTCGCCCAAGGGGAGATAAGTCTTCTGATATCAATGTCAGTTTGTCCACTTGTCCCGAAGCAGTCATGAGCACCTCGGGCGATTTGAGCTTTCTTTAATCAATTCGAAATGTCATTATATACTGATGCGGAATACATACGAAAGAACAATGACTTTCTCTCCATTTTCTTTTTTTAATCTATATTATTAATCAATAGATAATTATCTACTTATATAATAAATCAAAGTTCAAAGTTTTCTTTTTCATTCTACGCACTCGAAGAAATGTCAGGGAGGTCTGCAAATGAACAGGTGAAAATTTAAAGTGATTGTTTTCCTATGATTTTAGTCTAGTGATTAATTTTCCGATTCTAATTCGACTAGACTGACCGATTCAAAAGAAAGGGTCCTCGCTTGTAGTTTACATTCGAGTATATTTTACCAGTGCTAAGGCAAAAGGCCTACGCTATATATATATATATATATATATATATATATATATATATATATATATATATATATATATATATTATGGACTCTCTCGTCGATTTTCAACGCATGAGGGTCCACACACACAATGAACATCCACACAGTGATTTGTTTATAGTGGTGAAGGCTTGTGTTGGACCATCCACACTTTTTGGCACAGTCGATAGGAAAGAATTGGTGCATCAAGGGTTGCCACAAACCCAATCAACGACCGACCTCAGGAATTTTGAATTCAGAGTTATCCCTCTCCTAGACTGGTTACCTACCCAAGGCTGAAGGGCCCAGTCTGCCCTACTATTTAACCCATATATATATATATATATATATATATATATATATATATTAACCAACCTCTGCATGAGCAGGATGAGACACAAGGTTAATTTCTTAAGCGGAGTTTAACAGGTTTGAATTAAGAATTTCTTCTCCCGGACTGGTTGCCCAAGCGAGTTTATAAAGTCCAGAGGTTATAGAAAGCTCTGAAATAAAACATGTTAACATCGCTTAAGAAACTTATCTTGTGTCACATCTTAATCCTGCAGAGGGTTTGAAAATACTTATATGTACTAGCATGTATGGAAGCGCGTTGTGTAATGGTTAAAGGCATGGGAAATGGACTTTTCGCCCGGAGTTCAAATCCTTGGCGTGGTAATTGCATTTCACTTAGCGCTAATACCCTTGGGAAAGGTATGAATCCTACTCTACCTCCAGTTATGGATAAATAGTAGGGCATACTGGGTCTAGGAGAAGGGAAACTCTGAATTCAAACCTGTTGAACTCCGCTTAAAAAAATGACCTTGTGTCCCATCCTGCTCGTGCGAAGGTGTTGGTAAATATATATATACTACAAATGGGTCACCGGTTAGTCCTGGGTGACAATCCGTGATTCTTAAGGACAGAGTCTTGGTGGATGAGCAGTCCATGAACCTTACTTAGGCTAGACGGGCGGTCGGAGAAGCCCCCTCCGATCAATCGTGCGGAGGGTTGGTAAATATATATATGTACTAGCATGAATATGCAATCTCCGGGCGTAAGTATTCAAGTTTCAATCTAATGAAATATATCAAATTAGAAACACTAACACAATTAGATAAGAATCCATTAAAAATACGCTTATTTTAATTACAATTTACTTGGTTTCTATATTAAATCATTCATAGAATTGATTTTAATAAAACAATAATTTCAAAGATCAATAACACCAAGTAATTATCTATTTAATACAGTTTGGTTAAAACAGTATGGAAATCAAGAAAATCACACCTTATGTAAACATTTATTTCTTACTGATATATAAGATACATTGCAGGATTGTAAACGCACTAATAATATGGTCAGTCTTTAGGCACATCTAACAGATTTTAATAGAGAAATCATTAATGAAGCAGATTTATTCTGTGTATTAACGATTTTGAGTAAATTAAATACTCATTGATAAACTTACGCAATTCTTAAGTGTATCATGGGGAAATAAAAGAGTTGATTCCGCAGCTAAATCGGCTCTAGATTTGATCCCCGACAATTTCAAGACATCATATACTGATTTGAAACCTAAGATTCCTTCATACAAAATGGCACCAACACTGGAATAACAACATCCACAAGAAACTCTTCCAAATCAAATCCACTTCGGGAGGCTGGAGACCAACTATAAGGAAGTCTAGAAAGGAACAAGTAATTGTGTCCCGATTACGCATTGGTCATACAAGACTAACGCATTCCTATATACTCAAACAAGAACAACAACCACAATGTGGAACATGTCAAACACCTTTGACAATTCAACACTTATTCATGGAATGCAGGTTTTTTGCTCACATCAGAAACCGTTATCTTAAAGCATACACTATGAAAGATCTGTTTGAAAATGTCAACATGGAGGATATTCTCTCCATTTTCAGGGAAATAAAATTATACCATAAAATATAGACATGAAACAAAACAATACCATACAACATATGTACCGTAGTCCTTTTCTTTCTTGGTACTAAAACTATAACCGTAAGTCGGCGGCTGCGGTGTATACTATGTAGCGGGTCTCGTCCACGTGCCTCCAAATTCACCGTGCTAAAATGGTGTTGATAGAAATTATAACACGAGAAACATGTCGTTACAACTACCAGCCTTTATTATCGTGCTCGTATAGTGGGCTCGTACCAGAGAGGAGGAAAGGCAGAGAGAAAGAGAGAGAGAACACTACTAGATTACTGTGATCCCATGAGGGACCCAAGGTCCGGCAGGCAAAAAGAGGCCGATCCCTTTCCTCGCCGCTCCACGCCACCACGCGACATCCGGCCCCGGTCAACACCCGACTTCCGCTTGACACCCAACTCTCCGTCCGGGGTCACGCTACGGTCAAACCATCGTTCATCCTGTTTTGGGTTATCACTATTTTTTTGAACCTTTATTATTTCTTCCTCCTCCTTCCATTAGTAGTCCTAGCTCATAAAAGTCAATAATATACCCATCATGCAACACATAATCCCCAATAATGCTAACAAATTGTTAAAACCAATTATTAAAAAGTATAGATATAAATACACGACATGTATCACTTCCTAACCGTTAGGCATGGCATAACCCCAGACGGGTTGATATGCTGTTAAAATCAATAAAGAAAGAAACAAACAATCCACTTATAAACATGAACTCGCTCATTCCTCAGATATTGGTTAAATAGTACAACTACTTCTCGTCTACAAGGATGGTGTAGCATTAGATCACCCACGAAGATTTATATGCCATTAAACAAAGTATACAAACATTTAATGTATGAATATGTAATTGGATTGTATTTTGAATATTCAGATTTCTTTTCAGATGAAATTAAGTCTTTTTTCTTATTAAAACATTCTTATTATTACCAAACTCTCTGCCATAAGTAGGATGCGTCGCCAGGGAAATGTTTAGGATGGTGGCTGAATTACTTGATAGGTTTTTAAGTGTCGGTTCTTTGTGGTTTAAAAAAAGGATGTCTGTCAATAAATGTAAAACTGCAGTTAATGCTGAATATTCAGATTTCTTCTCAGATGAAAACAAGTCTTTTTTTTCTTATTGAATTATAAATAATCCAACTTCTTGACTAAACAAGTGTAAAAGCATGATCTTTCAATTCGTCTAACGTCGTCTGTTTCCCGTCATTAGATCAAAAACCGATTCCTTCTGTTTACGCGCTACGTGGGCCCGTAAGCCCAAACGACACAATAATAGATTCCCAATTCAATTTGTCTCGCTCACTTGGATTGTTTACCAAGCAAAGCCAGTGAAAAACGACCGTGCCGACATCTTGATAACAACTGACAAGTGCCAACAAAAAGAACCGATATTTTGACAAACACTTTTCGATGCTAAACACGGCAACAAAGCAAATTATTTCATTCAGTAACCAAAAAATCTCTAAGATTGGCAGAATACGCCGACTGCACCCCTGAAGAGGAGGAAAGACTCCTCCTGCGCCAATGTGGCAAACTGTTGGCCGTGGATGACGACATATGATGCTTAAGGACGGAATCCTGGTACTTAGCGGTCTATTATCTCATATGTGCTTAAAAGTGGTGGCTGAGGGTCTTACACTCCTGAGTATATCGTTAACCTGCATCTACAGGTGGGGATCATTACTCCCAAGTGCACTCTGACCCGTAGTGGTAGTACGTGTTAGGGTTCCATTTATGGGCCGCCCTGTCAGCTGGGGTTGTAGAATAAAGTGACTGCACCTCTGCAGAGGGGGGAGGAGATCCAGCACCCACCAAGGCCACCTCTTGGCCGTGAGTGGCAACCCCTGATGCTTAAGGGCGGAATCACAGTGATTGAGTGTTCTGGGTATGATATTAAATTGTATCCAATGGTGATGTTCCAGACTGCACCTCTGCAAAGGGGGAAGATCCCACACCTAACAAGGCCACCTCTTGGACGTGGATGGCAAATCCTGATGCTTAAGGGCGGAATCCTAGTGATTGAGTATTCTGGGTATGATATCAAATTGTATCCAATGGTGATGTTCCAGTTCTAGATATCTGGGAAGTATTGAGTACGCCTTTATTTCTATGATGCAGAGTGGTAGTACTTGCTAGGGTCCCATCTATGGGTAAAATAGAAAAAATGACTTTCAAAAAATGTGTTTAAAAATTGAGTTTAAAAAATTCAATCAATAAAATGATGTATTACGCATAAAATAATCCAACAAAGGCTTTTTTCTTCTTTGTGGAACTGCTTTTGTTTTGTTTTCTTCGCGTACTTCTTGGGTGCTGGATCTTTTTCAAGTGGAAAACCTTTCTGTGGAACTTTTTATTCAGGGTCGTTTCCTGGCACAGAATGTGGTGTAGATGCGCGGTGGTAACGTCTTAGGGTCGTATCTTGGGTTATAAGGAACCAATTGTGGTGCAGATGTGCCGTGGTAATCTCTCAGGCTCGAATCCTGTGTCTAAATGCACCAGATGTGATATGATCTGGGAGTACGGTACCAAATGTGATACGATCCGTGCACGGAACCAAATGTGGTATTGTCCCGATACTGGTCACGGGACGAACTGTGGAACTAATCGTGCACGGAACCATATGTGATACTATCCAGCATACGTACCACATGTTATACTATGTTAGGTCCTGGTCACGGTAACAAATGTGATACTATCCTGGGTCGCAGGCCCCGAATGTGATAGTCTGCTGGTCACTGTATGAATCGTTTCCATGACTACCACATAAGCCTCCGGCCAGCTGCTCTTTCAATACCTTCTGCAAAACTGGAATCGACGCAACTCGGTCGGAGAATCTTTGTGGCGGGTTGAGAAATTAGTAGAAATGAGCTGCCGGGTTTGCTGGCAACTCTTAAAATATCAGGCAACACACCATCAACAATAACATCTGTTTTTATTCATCTATAATGAATAGGAGTAAAATTCACCGCAGAACCCATACTAATCAAATAAATTTCTATCATTATTGTTATCTGAGTCCTTCTGCTCAATTATAATGAACTAGCCATCAGCAGTTCATGGTAGGATCGTAGTGATGCGATAACCCCCGTGAGAGGCTTAAAGTAGGCATATCAATTTCGATAACGCAATACTTTCACCTATCGTCTATTTTCGAGTAGAATTTGTGTTCATCATTACTTTATTTAAAAGTAGCATAGCTACCAGAATATACAAGTTTCCCTGTATGTATATTAGTAAGGCGCGTGGTGAAATGGTTACCGTCGTAGAAAATGGGTACGACGAGACGAGTTCAAATCCTAGATGTGATTGTTTGCATTTCACAGGGCGCTAATACCTTTTCTTAATGTATAAATCCAACGAATTTCTCTCCAGCTATGGGTAAATATTAGGACAGGCTGGGCTCTTTAAGCTTGGTTAGGCAACCAGTCTAGGAAAAAAAGAAAACTCTGAATTCAAACTTGTTAAACTCCACTTATGAAATTGACCTTGTGTCGCATCCTGCTCGTGCGGAAGAGTTGGTAAATGCCCCCCCCCCACATATACATATATATTAATAAGTCATCCACAGACACGTGTTTCGGCGTTTCACGCCTTTTCAGTGTGGCTAGACCCAACAAACTAGGGTCGAACTCAGTTGGCCTGTTTTCCTGTCTGATATCTTATCCCCTCGTCCACTGATAGCTGTAACGAGACTGGTGTTTTTAAACTATTAAATACACAGGTTTGTTTATGTATTTTACGGTCATAGAGGGATCAAGTTTCCGGGGAAATGATCATTGCTTATATGCTAGTAGTGAGAGTTAATTTAAATTACCAATTAAAGAGCTCATACCAAATTTATGGGAGCATATATTAAATAAGTCATCCACAGACACGTGTTTCAGCATTTCACGCCTCTTCAGTGTGGCTAGACACAACAACTATCCATGGCTAGGGTCGAACTCAGACTGATGTGTGTGTGTGTGTGTGTGTTGTGTGAGTGTGTGTGTGTGTGAAAGAAAGAAAGAAGATGGGTACGCATTGTAGAGGTTAATCTATGTATATATTTACTATTTTTTTCTCGATATATATATATATATATATATATATATATATATATATATATAGAGAGAGAGAGAGAGAGAGAGAGAGAAGTGGCGGAGAAAAAGAGAAAGAGCAATAAAAACTGGTAACTGGAGTAAATATTTTAGATATTAAATACATTAACATGCAAGTTTCACAAGGAAAATGCTGTTTTATTGAACATAGTTTGGTTTTAATTTCATTTCCTTGTTGATGTAATTTTTTCGTGAGCTTGTGAGTTATAGCATTTTTTCTACGAATACCGTTTTTTAACTGTTCTTTGAAATAAATTGGTCATTTTTATGTTGATTAAAATAGGCTTTCATATTGACAAATAGATGGCAAGTTAATTACGTGATGAAGTTTCATTACCAATATATATATATATATATATATATATATATATATATATATATATATATATGTGAGGATAGGAAGGTTGGAGTAAATCCGACAGAAGGTGGTAAAGAATTTTAAAAAAGTGGACAAAAAGAGCCATACTCAATTATATATATATATATATATATATATATATATATATAATATATATTATATATATATAAACGACTGAGGAAGTCCTGCTCAATGCAGAACAAAATATATCTGCTACATCAACTTTTTTTTTTGTCCACTTTTTCCTTTACTTTATATCACACACACACACACACACACACACACCACACACACACACATATATATATATATATATATATATATATATATATATATATATATATACGAAGTGATTGAAAGAATGCTAGATGGGAACAACAAAAGGATGCTGTGTGCTACACTGCACACATTCTTTGGAAGCGGAAACCCACAAAAGCAGGTGTATAGCCATTCTTTCCTACCGCACAAATCATCCATTAAGACGAACTAGACAGCTGGACACTGGTGAAGAAGTAAGGATGTATCCATAAGTGACGCTCTCCTGTAGACACCTACACAGAGGCACACGACAGTTAGTCTACTAGCAAAAACTTAGATTGATCAGTTCTATGTGGATAATGGATGTCATAAGGAAGTCTTGCTAGGAACGATAAACATTCGAGACAGATGGTGAGATATAGGTAGATAGGTAGTTAGATAGATTGATAGAGAGAGAGGGGGGATAGAGATAATGAGGGTGAGAGAGTCATTGGAATCCATGCTGACACAGTGACATGAGCAAAATTATATATATATATATATATATATATATATATATATAAGCAATTAGTAATTTGCTTGAAGCATTGTTAAGTATGTTATAATATATTAATATTTTGAAGGCCAATACAATGCGTATGAAAAATAAAAATAAAAAGATGTTATTTTTGTCTTATCAATTTCGAAGCATGAACCTCATCATCAGAGTTTATTTTCAGAAATGGACGTGCTTATGTTTTTATTTGTGTGGTGATAATTTCTCTTCTTATTTCCTTTTCTTCTCCTTTTTTAACAGCTTGCATCTAGACCATAAAACAAAGAAATCGTCTACATTTCTTATTTTTGGTCGTAATTAGAAAGAGAAAAAGAGCCCAGGTCCAAAGACGCACATACACCCACTCCACACACACGCACAGAAAAAAGGAGAGGAAAAGGAAATAAGAGAAATTGTAACCACACAAATAAAAACATAAGCACGTCCATTTCTGAAAATAAACTTTGATGATGAAGTTCATGCTTCGAAATCGATAAGATAAAAATAACATCTTTTTGTTTTTATTTGTCATACGCATTGTATTGGCCTTCAAATATTAATATTATATATATATAATATATATATTATATATATAATATATATATATATATATATATATGAGAGACCCTGACAGGTACTACCACTCCAGGTCAGAGTGTACATGAGAATAATGAAGATGAACGGGTACTCCACATTCCGGAATTGGAACTTTGCCACCAGATAAAGTTTAAGGTACCCAGAACACTAAGACCCTCAGCCACCATCTTTTAGCAAATATATGATAATAAAGGGGTTGGGGGTTTGCCATGGGAGCAATGGAGTTGAGACAATCATATAGGGGCTAGGGCTTTGTCGTGACCAGCCAAATTATCGGAGGAGGCCTGTCCAACCGCTCATCTAACTTCAGTCAAGATCAAAGTAGAGTGTTGCATGTCATTAATTGCTCAGACACCAGGGTTGTTCTTAAGCATAACGGATCACTACTAACGACCAACAGTTGGCCCTAGTGGTGGTAGAGGTCATCACTATGTTGAGGGGCAGTCGGTGTATTCTAAAGCCCCAGTCGATAGGGCTGATGAAAGATTACTGAGCTCCAGCATAGAATATTTATGCGAGTGAATCAATGATAAATTGAAGATAATAAAGAAACAATTAAAAGATAAATTATTGCAGACAAACTTTACAACTTCATTCAACTATTTTTCAAAATTAAAACACATTTCCTTAATTGGTTTCAATGAAATTAAGATTAATTATATTTGTTTTAATCTGCTATTACGCAAATCAGTGAAAAAGAAGTTTTAAGTTGAAAATTTCACACAAATTAGATTTTTCTTTTGTCTTTTTGTTTTTTGTCCTTTTATTATTATTATTATTATTATTATTATTATTATTATTATTATTATTATTATTATTATTATTTTTAATTTTCGTTTCAGTTGAATCTTTTATTAATTTTTTTTTTATTAATTTTTTTTTCTTTTTCCCCAATTTGATTAGACAAAATGTTTGAGAATATTCGATAAAGTAAGTAAGTAACCAAAAAAAAAAAAAAAAAGAACAAAACAAAAACAAAAAAGAAACAAACAGCGCTGCTCCACGATTTAAAAGTCGGACGATATAATCGATAAACAGCAATCAATAATTAAAAAACGATAGGATAAGTCAAAATGCTGAAGGTTGTCGGGTGGGGTGGAAGTGGGGGGTTTCTATGAGGTAGATAGGGCTGGCCACGTAAACAGCTTGCGTCTAGACCATAAAACAAGAAAACGTCTACATTTCTTATTTTTGGTCGTAATTAGAAAGAGAAAAAGAGACCAGGTCCAAAGACGCACATACGCCCACTCCATATATATATATATATATATATATATATATATATAATATATATATATAGTAAAATAAAGAAAAAACTTTAAACTTGCTCATTACAATAATTTATTTCAACCGTATTAAAACGGCATCTTCAGGTAATATCAAGAACACGATTACCTGAAGATGCCGTTTTAATACGGTTGAAATAAATTATTGTAATGAAGCAAGTTTAAAGTTTTTTCTTCATTTACTAGATATCTTGCTCTGTCCTTCTACTCACTGGTATTGGGCGCATTGAGCTCTCCTTATGGTCTACCTGCATCAGCTTGGTTAAACCACACGTGGAAAGATCCTAACTACGGAATATATATATATATATATATATATATATATATATATATATATATAGGTGGGTGGCAGGAAGTGTTTTTATGCAACCCAAATTGAGAACTCAAACATACATATACATATTTGCGAATATATTTTTCATATACAGGGTATTATAAATAAATAAATAAATATATGAGTACCTTGGTTCAGATATAAATTCAAATTCATTTCGGCATTTTTTGCCTCTTCAAGTTTGATTTCTAAAAAGTGAAAGGTTTCTCCTGTCAGTCTATCTACTAATTCAAATCTAAATCCTATTCACTTTAAATATTTTAACGGCCATATTTTTTAATTTTTCTAATTAAAAAATATGGCCGTTAAAATATTTATAGATACATAGATAAATAGATACATTTTGTTATATTTTAAAGCCTCTTAATTCAAAACATATAAACTGTATCACTTTTATCTTCTTGTTCCACGGCCTTTGTATATCTTTTCGCTTTGTTTCATTTTCACTCTGTAGTAGGGTAGGTCGATTTTTCACTTTTAAAAAATATCAGATTGTTCATCTATACGGAAGTTGTGTGTTAGTATACTGAATACTGATATAAAAATTTAGATCTTTTGCTTGTACCATTGTTTGAGGAAATAGCATCAAATATCGTCTAATAAATGCAATTCCGAATCAGATCGTTGAGGTCTAGTAAGTAATTGTGTTCCGCATGGAGAATTTTAAAGATCTCTGGTTTTGTATATGTATTTGTATTCTTTCATGCTTCTATAAAAAGTTCTAGAACTTGGTTCTAAAACCTAGTTTATTTTCTATATCTATCAATATCTATATCTGTATCTATATCTATTATTATACTAAAGCTGATCGAATCAACTTTTGTCCATTTTGATTAATTCTAATTAGTCGTAATTTGCAACAAAAAATTGACCTGTCTCTTTCTTTTCATTCTGCCTATTATTTTCGTCTTATCTATATATATATCTTGATTACTGTTGTAACGGCCGTTCCTACAGTGGAGAACATGCACCGGTTCTCACTATAAATAGTGAGACACCGAGTGGAAAGGAGCACTGTTCCCGTTAACGACAAGCTAGTCGTACATGTACCATTAATTGTAAATACACTTGTCTTATTTTACCCCATCTCGACTTGACTTCTTTTTACTGTTGGGACTAACATCACAACAATTACCTCCTCATTATGTTCGTTTCTTACGGAGAGAGAGAGAGAGAGAGAGGAGAGAGAGAGAGAGAGAAAGAGAGATGGGAGAATTTGAAAATGTATTTGTATGTTAAATTTTGTAAGCAACTATACGTAGCTTAAAATAGGGCAAACTTTCACTTTCTTAGAAATCTTACAAAGAGTTGTTGTTCGGGCGTATTTATATAGTTTTATTCGCTTTGCAAAGTCATTTTTCCCTAATCTCAGATATCTACCCAGAGCTCAATGGGTGACCCAAACGGGTCCCATTTTGTCCAAATATATATATATATGTATATGAACAGAAACTACAAAACAAGGACAATGGCGGTATTCTTTTTTCGGTACTTTATGAACGTTCTATTGTATAGTATATTATTTGGGACGAGGGGAAATGATCTCCGGATAGAACCAACCTCCTGTACGTACCCATGCAAGAGTATATGCCTGTCTTAAGAGAAATGTACAATGTATCAATATCTTGTTTATGTACCTTGATAACACCCCTTATTTTGGAACCTTTTAAAGTATTGTAATACAACACTGCTCGAACACCATAAACATCAGCACCCGGCTACCTACTATGTGCCCGAGAGGTATAACACAAAATGTCAATCACATAAACTCCTGGTGAACTGTCACGGGATTCAAAAAGTTTGGATTGGTTGCCCTTGTTTAATGGCATATTATATTTATTGTTTTTAATCGTATATCAATCTTTTTGTGGTTATTTAACACGTCACCAATGTCATCCTTGTAGAAGAACAGTAGTGGTAGTATTTAACTCATAGCAGAGGATGTAAGGGGTTCCATACCTTTTACAAGGGTATTAGTCAAAAATTGACACGATAGCGCAAATGGAGTTCAAACTCCTTAATATGAAATAGCAGTCTAGAACACTATGTCAAGGAGCCATACAATTGCTGTTTTTGTAGGTTTCTCCTCGAAGGTTTCGTTCAAAATGTTGAATTATTTTATGATATAAGGCATGGGGCAAATGGTCACTCCTAAATATAGACTCGTTGACTACCACGTGACCACCGAAGGCATTTCTATTGTCAATCACTGGCACTGCTTGCTGCTGCTTCTGCTGTATTAATAGAGGCACCATTCTAAAACTTATTTCATTGACATTGGATTCTCTGGACGTAGGACTTACAAAGAATACTCTAAAACCGGATTCTTATTGGCTTGCTTACTTACTTATTACATCTGGAACCTAGGATGCGACGAGATACTTAACACAAAAACAGCATGCAAAGGGAAGTAAGGGAAGAAAAGGACATGCTACATAGAAAAATATAATAAGAAAGAAAGAGAGAAAGTTGGACAAAGATATAGAGAGTGTGTGGGCGCACGAAGCGATAACGTAATCTGTTCAATCGAAATATAATGAAAAGATAAAAGAAGGAAAGAAAGAAAGGTGTGTGTGTGTGTTGGAGAGAGAGAGAGAGAGAGAGAAGAGAGAGAGAGAGAGAGAAGAGAGAGTTAATCAAGATTAATATACTTTTTACATATATAAAACTATTTAGCCATAGTTCTTAAGTAAACATATCAAACTTAATAATTAAATTATCATACTGTGGTATATCCACACGTCCTACTAGTCTATGTATTAATACTCGTGTTCCTTAATTGCACGACATATCTCATCTTGGAAAACCTCTGGTTAAAAAATCAGACCGTCTAAATCGTCCAAAATGGAATGCAAAAATGTAAATCCTGATTATCTGGTGCTGGTTATCCGCTGAATTCTTATTTCTGATGAGTGTCAGCACCTCAGCTAAATAATGGACCATTCTGTTTTTATTATAAAGAAAGAAACGGAATAAAAAGGACATGCTACATAGAAAAATATAAGAAAGAAAAAGGGAAGATAGAGAGAGGGGGTGAGTGCTCAGAAGCGATAACGCTAATGTGAATAACATAATGAAAAGATACTGTGGTATATTCATGGGTCGTACTAGTTAGATGATAATATTAATAATAATTATTATTAATATTATTAGATACTAAATAATACTAGTGTTTGTATGACTGTTATCATCTTGCAACACCCTCTGTTTAGAAATGAGACTGTCAAATCGTCCAAGATGAAATGCAGAAATGTAAATCCTGATTATCTAGTGTTGCTTATCCACTGAATTTTTATTTCTTATGAGTGTCATCACCTCAGCTAAATAATGGACCATTGTGTTTTTATTATAAAGAAAGAAACGGAATAAAAAGGACATGCTACATAGAAAAAATATAGAAAAGTAAGAAAGAAAGGGAGTAGATATTATTTTCATCTGTAATGGTTTCTTTAATTTTTAAGTAGTACAGACATGGCTACAGCTTGCAAAAAAGTCCGTTTCATTTCACAGAAAGATCTGATTTCCATATGGCCGACAACCTGCCAATAGCACTCCACGGTTTACCGATGCGTATATGTTGACATCAATTTCAGGAGATGAGATATTGCTACCAAGGTACATGAACTGGTTTCTTAATTTCCTTTAAAGACTAGACGGCTCCGTTTTGAATAAAACATTTCTGTCTTCGATTAATTGCTTCTTTTTATCATCATTTTGCATTACTCTGTAATGAGAACAACTTGCGCTGCAAAACACACACCACAAACACACACCCACACACACCACACACACACACATACACACACACACTCACACACACACACACACACACACACACCACACACATAATATATATAGTATATAATATATATTCATGTTGGTTGGAAAGACTACGCCTAAAGATTTACAGGAGAAACTATCTATCAGGATATGCATATGACACAAACACGTGGGGGGTAGATGCAAAAAATAGAGCGGCCTGGCTACTCAAAGTTATGCAAGGCAGCGGAGAGGGGTGAGGCAAGAGAGAAGAGTAGCCTCGACAGAAAAAGAGAACCAGAAAGAGAGAGAAAGCCAGCAGCCCAGAAAGCATCACCGTTTGTGTGCATTCAGTGCACCAAAGACTGTTACCCAAAGAAACGGCCTGCAGAGTCACTTGCGGAGATGCAGATTAAAATCTTCAATTTTTTTTTCGACACTAAACCATCTTTTTTAGTGTACGGAAAGAATCCAATAATAATAATAATAATAATAATAATATATATCTATATATATGTGTTAGTAGTTTTTTGTATTATTGGAGTATTGGTCGATTACGGATGTAAGAGGTGTATTTTATTTATTCATTATAGTTTACAATAAATTTTATGGTTCGATTATTACCATTGGTTTCAAAGCGTCAGGTTAGCCACCTATCGTCCAGAGAGTGCACCCGTTAAGCTTAGCATGACTTGATTAAGTAGCTAACATGCTGTTTTTAAAACCAATGGTAACAATCGCGCCTAAAAAGTAGTGTAAACTAAAACGATCATATATATATTATATATAATATTAATATTATGTGTGTGTGTGTGGTGTGTGTGTATGTGTGTGCGTGTTTTTATGTGTGTGTGTGTGTGTGTGTGTGTGTGTGTGTGTGTGTGTGTATCTTCCTCCGCCTGAGTAAAGTTTAAAGGTTTGATTCAGACCTTTTCTCTCTGTGTCCATTTTCTACGGTGATTTTTACCACTGGTTTCAAAGCGGCATCTTAGCCACCTATCGTCAAAGACATACTAAACTTAAACGGGTTCATTGTCTGGCGATAGGTGGCTAACATGCTGCTTTGAATCAATGGTAATAATCGCGCCTTAAATGTATTGTGCACTATAATAAAATAAATAAATAAATATACATCTATATACATATATGTAGGTGTTGGAATGTTGTTGGATATAGGGGCATGTGGTAGATACCTTACTTCTAAATATAGACCACACGAAGATCCCTATTGTCCAATCACTGGCAGTGCTGCTGCTGCTGTTGCTGTATTTATAGAGGCCTGATTCTAATCTTAACTCATTGACCTTGGATTCTCTTGGACGTCGGACTTACAAAGAATACTATAACACCGGATTCTTATTGGCTTGCTTACTTACTTACTAGACCTGGAACCCAGGATGGCGGGCCAGATACTTAACAGTAGGCTTGTGTGTGTACGCGAACGTGTATATCTCTAAATCCTGCGTATGTGTAGGTTTAAATTCAGATCTTTTCACCACTGTATTCATTTTTCTACGGCGATAATCATTACAGGCTATATGTGTGTGTGTGGTGTGGTGTGTGTGTGTGGTGTGTGGTGTGTGTGGTGTATGTGTGGTGTGTGTGTCTGATGTCTACAGTTTTTTGTAGATCAGCATGATGTATTTCTGTAATTTGGAAGAGGAACAGCATACACACACACACACACACACAACACACACCACATATATATATATATATATATGTGTGTGTGGTGTGTGTGTGTGTGTGTGTGTGTTTTGGCATACGAAGTCCCTAGCAGTTTACCTGGGCAAAATCATAAAAGATACGTACC
>CM042150.1:107493015-107516522 GCA_023376005.1 Doryteuthis pealeii | reverse complement strand
CCACTGGAGTGCTTCCAGAGCAAAGAGGGAAATTTTCTCCCCCACAAACGTTGGGGAAACGAGATTAAGGTTTACTTGATAAGGACCAATGCCAATCGACAATGTACCCCTCTGCATACAATGCTCTCCCTCGTCTCGACCACAAAAACATATAGCCCGAGAACTAGGAGGGAAAAATCTCCTGGCTTTTTCTGTCCCTTCAGGTGCTTCGTGGACACTTACCGCATTCCTCCAATACCTCACCAGATTAGGCCTTCCAGACTATCCATCACTTCGGGCCAACATGAAAGAGGAGAGGATCTTGTTGGATCGATATATATAACTGATTAAGAGATATGACCTTTTAAGAGGACTTGATTATTTTATCAAGTCACTGGGTTTCTTCTCGATATTCCAATCAATTCTGCTTTGCAATATTGTATACTGGTTATCGTGGGAAGAAGGTAAATACAGATAATTGTATGCAAATTATTTTATTATCAACAACGTTTTTTGTTATAACTGTTTGGATAAATGATATTATTGAATAAAACAATGGTTAATTGTGAAACTTGAATTACAACAATAGAACGAGGTACATAATTGTTAGTTACCCTAACAATTATGTACAGCTTAGGTTTTAGAAACCAAATGGCTGTTTAGAAATTACGGGCCAGTTATTAGTCTTGAGTACTCGATATCATGGTAAGATTTGATTGACAACATCAAATTTGACACTCTGTGTTTTAAACTTTATCTAAAACTCTTTTCCGGTTAGGAATACCGCGAGATCGATTAGTAGTAATGAGAAAGAAAGGTTTTCTTCCGGTTTTGATTAGATAAGAGTTAGTTTAGTACTGAACTTAGCCCCCCCGGATGGGGGTTTTAGCAAGTACACGTTTAAGCGCGCTGTTTCGTTACTCACTTTGCGCACGTTAGTTCTGGATGGGGATTTACGAAAATAAAAATTGTGAGTGAAGAAATCGAAGTCTTGTGTATGTATTCAAAAACTAACCAATGACCTAGGGCTCTGATAGACGAGAAATCCCTAAATAGTAAGACCGACACGAAGTCCCCAAATGGGTTTGAGTTGATCAGTTTTGGTTAGCATTATCAAACCTCTGTGGGGTCATTTAATACCAAAAGGTTATTTTGGATTTTCAGTCTTAAAGTAGTGGTCATGGAGATAATTGGTATTGTTCTGTTATACTTGGGAAAGGATTTGCTTTTTTTTAAATAAATTTAAAATGTTTTCGGGGTTTGTATTCTGAAGATGTCTCTCAGGTTCTCCAATATATGGAAGTTCCAGA
This sequence comes from Doryteuthis pealeii, assembly GCA_023376005.1. Lineage (NCBI taxonomy): Eukaryota > Metazoa > Mollusca > Cephalopoda > Myopsida > Loliginidae > Doryteuthis > Doryteuthis pealeii. The sequence continues at coordinate 107,515,233 of CM042150.1, read as the reverse complement.
CGCTAGAAAACATATATACCAAAGATGACCAGAAGAAATACAGAAGTACTATAACAAAGATTTCAGCTGGGAAATCATATTTTTGATAGCGCCTGTTTGATCACCAAACTATTAAAATGATTTTGCCTGTTGGTCATTACTATTGCCGGTCACAAGGAACACTGAGGAAGTCGGAGAATACAGCAGCCGAATCGTTTGTATTTATACCATAACAATAAAGATGGGACAGCGGTCAAAACATCAAAATTATTCACATCAAGCCTCATCTAAATATACAGTACAACAAATAATACAAGAATCATTTCGTTTTGTAACGGAGTTAAACCCCTTTCTAAAGCGGGATGGAGAAACAATAATTGATTGACGGATTAATTGTTAACGGCGATGCCAACTCTCAGTCACGGGTTATTTCCTTCCTAGATTTATAGTAATGATATTTCAATTATGAATAAATTTAGATACTTTTTTTGAATAATAATCATAAACTTCCTAAAAAAAAATAGAAACTTGTTTTTTGATTGTAATCATAGTCATGTAAGTAGAGAGTCAAGTTAATTTTAACAAAATAATCTCTGCGGCATTTCCTATTTATTTTTCTATTCATTTAAATACAATTATTTGTAGTTTTATTGTAGTTCTACTGAAGTATTTTAGATTTTTGCTCAGAAATTTAAACAATGAATTTGAACTTTCTATTTTAATTATTAAAATTTTTCTATATAGTATATTAATTGACAGTTGCTCAATACCAATAAAAAGGTGGGCAGCAATACATATCACAACATTAATTATCCAATTATTAAAATGGTAAAGGAGGCGGCCCAAGCGCCGCTCACCACCTCCAACCGGAGTTTATCCGGCTTAGGTAGCTCACCCAAAAATGTCTAGGGGGCCACCCATTTGAAAAGGAAAGGACTTTATAAGTCTACACACCTGTTTGTGGATATATATATATATATTATATATATATAATATATATATATATATACTATAATATGAGAGTATGTGTATTTTACCTTACATATTTACTCATAGCTCGATGAGAAATGTTGGATTCCTCGCCTTCCCAAGCGTGATTAGCGCTATGTGCAATGTAAAACAGTCTCTCCAGGATTTGAACTCAGATCGCCGAGTACATTTCCTACGACGATAACCATTACATGCGATGCGCCCCATAATATATATGTATACATATACACATATTTTTGAGGATATGTGCTTAATTGAAGTCGTACTAATTTTGAAATGGATTAGTAAATAATTAATGAATTTTAGAGCGGGCATATATGTTCAAATGGCTAATCGAATCGAGAAAAAATGTCAATCCGAAATGTACATTTCGACCTATTAGTCTCTTCAGCAAGGTTATAGGTCGAAATGTACATTCAGAGAATTGACATTTTCTCGATTCGTTTAGCCTTACATTTGAACACATATTGCCGGCCTTAAAATTCATTAATTATTAACTAATTAATTTTTCAAAATTAGGTACGACTTCATTAAGCACATGTCCTCTAAAAATTGTCGGCTTAAAGCCATATAAAATAAACACATTTGTTTGTTTACTTAAATCTAAATTACACATATATATATTATATGGTTATGTAATATATATATGTGTGGAGAGTTGTATAGTTTATTGTGTGTGTGTGTGTTTTGTGTATGTGTGTCTGTGTGTGTGTGTATTTGTGTGTAAATGTGTGTGTGTGTGTGTGTGTGTGTGACTAGCACAGAGACATTTATCCAGCATAGGCTAATTTAAAATGGCTGATCGCTTTTAACCCAAAAGCTGACATATTTCAATATATATTAACTTTATCATAAAGTCCATTTATTGATGTCGTTATGTATGGTTGAATTCGCCCAACACAACACTAAAATCAGTCAATATAATAAGAATATTAAAATATTAACACTGAACATAATAGGTCTAATGTAGTTGCATTTATTAATTGTAACCCATTTCACCCGAACGGTCATAGCAGCAATAGAGAAATGTAATAGTACGGATTATGCAAGATGCTGAACATATGACTATACAGACACGCTGGACACTGCTGGAGAAGCAAGGACGAACTCATAAGCGACGTCCTCCTGTGGAAGCCAACACATGGCACGCCAGTGTGTGGCCTGACCAGCAAAGACGTACATTGATCAGCTCTGTGCGGATACAGGATGCTACATAGAGGACCTCCCGAGAATTGTCATTTGCACCTGGGAGCTCTCTGTAGCGACACGGGCATCCATGACAATCTTTCGCCAACCCTCCCTATCATTCATACACCTGGAAGCTCCTCTGTGGAGCAGCCAGCATCTTCACATAGCTGGTCAATGTAGGTCCTTGCTGGGCGCCCCACACTTGCATATTCCATGTGTTGGCTTCCACAGGAGAACGTCGCTTATGAGTTCATCCTACTTCTCCAGCAGTGTCCTGCGGTATTGCCTGTCTCACTCGGATAGTTTGTGAGATGGGGGCAGGTGACCGTACACTCTGTTTCCTTGTGGGGTGCTAATTTCCATGACTTGTTCAACCAACTGCTCGCATGCATCCTTGTGCAGCTCCCATCTAGCTTATTAATTCAAGACGTTTAGTTAGGGTCCAGGTGGTGCAGCCATATAACAGCACGACACAATCACAGCCTGGAAGAACTGTCGCTTCAGCTTAGCAGCAATAGAGAAATGTAATAGTATATTAGCTACTGACATATAACTATACAGACACGTGGGACACTGCTGGAGAAGCAAGGACAACTCATAAGCGACGTCCTCCTGTGGAAGCTAACACATGATCACGCCAGTGTGGCCGACCAGCAAAGATGTACATTGATAAGCTCTGTGCGGATACAGGATGCTACATAGAGGACCTCCCGAGAATGATGAACGATAGGGACGGACGGATGGAGAGAGATTGTCATGGATATCCGCGTTGACATCGCGACATGATGATGATGATACAGAGCAATGCAATATGTACATTTCTGAAGTATGTTCGTTGGTTGGTTGGATCTTACGGCATGTCAACCCTTTTTTGTTTATTTTACGACATGCCGTAAAATCAATCAAAGATAGAGAGAAGAAAATGTGAAACAAGAAAGTATTCATACTGTAAGTCCAGAATTTTCAAAAATTTAAAGAAAATCTTTTAATGAAACATTTTTTTTAAAATTGAGAGCTTATCATAATGGAGATTGTGTGTCTGTCTCTCTGTAGCCGTAACTACGTCATAATTATTTTTATATATTTGTTAATTATATTTGTAATATTAAAATTTTCCAATTCCCAAAATGTTCGCTCCATCCGTCTGCCATGTTAGACCCGACTCTGGTGACTAAAAAGGTTTTAAAGCATCGTAAAAGATCCGTGCGGGGGGTGGTAAATATATTATATTTGCTAGTGAATATAATAAAAATATATTTGGTATGAATAAATCGCATAGAGGAGAAACTGTCAGTAACCAACTACACGAAAAAAGAAGATGAAAAAAAAAAAATAATAACGCTAACTTTAGACAGAAAAAAAAACAACAACTAAAGAGTCAGGATAATAATTATAGAAAAAAAATCTTCATAAATTCTTGTGTAGAGCCGGTTAGGCAACGGAAACAGTGACAGAACTACTTCAGGTTCCCCTGAGAAGGAGATTCAGGATAATACTGAAAGGAATTGGTCGGTACAACCGGATACATGTATATATAACAAAAGAAAACAGGAGGAAACTTGCATATATATATATATATATATTAGTTAGGGTTCGAATCACACCAGAGCACTTCCTGTCTATAACTCTGCTGATGAGGCCTAAATATGCCGAAATGTACATACAGAGATCGACTTTTTCTTCGAGTTTACGCCTAACATTTAAACAAGATATGCACGCCTAATTCATTAATTATCGACTAATTAATTTTCAATTTAGGTAAGACTTCAATTAAGCACATATTCTCACAAAAATGTCTCTCGGTTATCGCCATCTTCAACATATGTTTGTTTACTTTCATTATATATATATATATTATTATATATAATATATATATATATATATGTAATATACATATATATAATACTATATATGCACATAATATATATATATATATATTCACATACCTATACATATGCATTATATAATAATATGTGTGTATATATACATATATATAATTCTGACTCATAGACTGGCGGTCACTAACAGGTACACACACAAACACACACACACACACACACACACACCACCACACACAATATACTTTATATAATATTATATATATATATAGATAGATAGAATAGATAGATAGATAGATAGATATATGGAGAGTGGTTGTTTGAATAGATTTGATAATTAGTAAATGTTCCTAAACGAAGTAGATATCTTTCAAAAACCAATTCAAAATTACAACGTCTCTCACGTCTCAAGTTTCATGTAACAAATGAAGCTAAAGGGTTTTTTCTTAATACTAATCAGGCACTTTAGATGTTAGTGTCTTGTGGAGGATGTCGAATAGATTTTAATAGATCTGTTTATCTGAAGACAATTCCTTTCTGTTAATCTTATTTTTTGACAATAACCAAATACATGGAAAAAAAAAACCCATTAGAGTTCTTACATTATTATTATCACTTCCTGATTACGTTCCCTTATAAGGACACAACAAAATTAAATAAAACAAATATTATAGCTTTTCCGACCTGCTATATTCAATAAGATTGGTACAATATATATATATATTTATATATATACTATCTATACAATATATACTATATAGTATATGCTTAATTGGAGTCGTCTCACCTAATTTTGAAAATTAATTAATTAATAATGAATTAGGCGGAAATACCTCTATTTAAATGTATGGCTAAACAAATCGAGAAAAATCAATCTCTTTATGTATGACATTTCGGCCTATTAGGCCTCATCCGTTTTGGTGTAGGGGTTATGCGGTTATCGGCTGTACTAGTCATTTGGCAGTCCTTTTCAACTCACCGCACAGGCGGCTCAGGTCTTACGATCTATAGCTCTGCTGATGAGGCCTAATAGGCCGAAATGTACATACAGAGATGTGATTTTTCGATTTGTTTAGCCATACATTTAAAATAGGTATTCCCGCCTAATTCATTATTAATTAATTAATTTTCAAAATTAGGTACGACTCCAATTAAACACTTATTCTCCCAAAATAATTGTCGGCAAAAAAGCCATTCCAAACAAACTGTTTTTACAAACATATCTGTATATTATATATATAATATAAATAATAATATTATTATATATATATATATATTATTAGCGGAAATGAAGGGTAGGGAGGTTTTCCGCTACTTAACTCACTCCCTCATTAAATCACATGTACGTAATTTTTGCTTTGAATAAAAATCTTTTGACTGAAGATGTCCTTATCGATAGGACGAAAATATTTCAACTCTTAGATTTGTTTTGAGTTATTATATTTTTGTTCCTATTACTTTTACCTACCTCATATATATATTATATATATATATCAAGTTCTACTTACTCCAAGGTACATGTATAAGTGTAGGAATCCATTAATATTACCGAGCAACAACAATCTTATAACGTGTTACATAGGCAACAATCGTGAATATGTATTATTTTATAATATATATATATATATATATATATATATGTGTGTGGTGTGTGTGTGTGTGTGTGTGTTGGTGTGTGTGGTTGTGAGATCATACAAGATGAAGGGATGTTAGATATTAAAAAAACAAATAGTTGTTATTGTACGAACACTATTTTCGTAATTAAAACAAGTTGTTTATCTCCACCCACTACCCATCCATCTTGGTGAGTTTTCTCACAATCAATATTATGATGATTCCTATACTTTTCGTAGATTCGTCACTCGAATTTAATAAGCTTACTAAAAATGGTAACTCCAATACGTTAGGATTATATTTTCCCTAGTATAGTCAATCTAATATTATAATATAAATAGTCCTATAAATATGTGGTGTGGTTGTGTGTCACGTGTGGCTGATAATCGATACGTAGCTGTGTTGAATGTAAGCGACAACTCGACACCTGGTTGTGTATTGCACCAACTATATATTGCTCTCTATGTATTCAAAATACTCTGATGAGGCTTGCTTTCCGATTCACAGTAGCACGCTAAATACTCTATACGTGAAATGATTAATACTTATCCAAGTACTCTGCCTCCCAGCTAGTGAGGGTAAAAGTGAGACCAAGTGTATATGGAACAGTCTGGTTTGTATCTTTAATGAATTGCCAAGTAAATAACCAGTCTCGGAGAGGTGAGTACAACACATAAAGTTGAATTCACAAATCTCTCCGTTATAAACTAAGCTTAAGAAATTGTGTGGACAATATAATATATATACTAGTAGTACAAATTGTCACTAGCTATATTCTTGCTTAATGGTGAAATAATATATAAAATAATATATGATAAATGTAGACAAACACAGGATGTTGCGTAATACTAATGGAACCATTAATAGATATAATGGATCGAAAAGCAAATATGTAATAGGATTTAATTAGTTATACCATAACATACTATCAATCACTAAATAGAGTTCTTTCGTAAAAACTGGTGTATATATAATATAGAGTAACTGACCTAATTCACAGATGCTATATATTATGATAACTATCATCTATCTATAACCTCACATAAAGAATCCTCTATTCTATTGTGTAATATGGTGGAGTTATTCATAATAATACAAACCCATCTGTAAGTGGATTAACAGTATTACAACAGAGCGTAAATATATTTAATATGTTGGTGTACCGGGTGTGTGTATGTATGTCATTTTATACCATAAAGCCGTACTAGATAGTAGCTATTTACAGGGTACCAAATAAAACTATATATATTATAAATAATAAATAATTATATAATTAATCTATTGTGGTGGTGTGTGCGTGTGTGTTTAGAGAAAGGTAGACCAAACACGCGGATGTTTAGAAAATGAATGGTGCTTCTTTTACTCTAGTTAGGTTCAGATACTTCCATTGTGCATACAAACATCTCGTTGTTTTGTCTACTATGTCCCCACATACTGTCGGCACAATTTCCCATCTTATATTCTATTCCTCATTAATATATATTATAGTATATATTGTTACTACTTATCGCTAATAGTATGAAGTTTGAACGTGTGAGTTATATGCATAATATTAATAATATTTAAATGGAATCATATATATCATACAAAGGCGTTAATGTATAGAAAGATAGCAATAGAAATTATATCTTATAGAATAATTAGTCTCTTGCTATGTACTACTTCCAAATTAAAAGACTCTCTGAAATCTATCAAATTTATCTTGAAAATAAAAATTTTGTTAAATTTATTTAAATGAATATTCCGATTAAAAATATTTATGAACCCACCTGAGAATCAGAGGCCAACTATAAATCAACGGCACGACTTATGTTTTGAAATACGTTTACACAGAAAATCGATTTAGTAAACATGAATTGGTATGATAATGAAATTAATGATAAATCCAAAAGAAAAAGTGAAAAAAAAAGTAACAAGAGGAAAAGGAAAAATAAAATAATAAAGAAACAAAAAAAGGAATAGAGACACAATGAGTCAATATCTGCATCTCACGAATGAATTTTCACCTGTTGCCAGGTATGTTATTGCTGGGTTTTGAATGTACTCGTCGCCTGCGAATAAAAATTTACGGACATAATTTCGTCAACGTTTCTTTCCTGTGCTATTTGTGCGCCTCATTGTTCGCATTAACGCACGGCCAGATGCATGATGACTTTTGTGCTGTTTCTTTGTTTCTTCTCTCGCTGGCAAATGCCATTGGTACGGTCTATAAAACGATACGAGGCTTCACAAATTCACTCGTATCGCGACATCTTCGCCACTTTGCAGATATTTCAAAATATTCTATGAATTCGCTTAACACATTAAAGTGAAATAGCAGTGTTTACTTGAGCGTAGCAGATATGTAATGTTACATTTTCCACTCAATGTATGTAAATGGCTGATTCAAAAATATATAGGGTGGTTACTTGAACGAAATGATTCCTCTAAAATAAACTCTTCCTCTCCAGGTTTAATATTTTTTTTTACTCTCACTATCATTTTATAAAAACCCCCAAATAATATATATATACACAACATATAATATATATATATATATATATGAGTGATATATTATACTATATATATAGTACTAGATATATATGGTGTGTGTGTGAGTTTGTTAGTGGAAAAGATGTGGATGATGTGTAAGATGCGAAAAAAAAAAATAAAAATTATAAAAAAAAATAAAAACTACAAAGTAGTTAATAATTATATTTATATATATATCATATATGTGTGTGTAGTGTGTTGTGAGTATTATTCTGATTAGCTTAATTGATAAAGTCATACCTAATTAGGTATGACTTTTAATAAGAGCTACATAATCTCCCACAAGGTGTGTCGTGGAATCGCCTTCGCCATTTCAAAACACTCGTTTGACCACTTCATTACTGTCGGCCATTAAGTTACCCAAAAAAGTGCGAAATGTGAATACTACCAGTTTAAACATTATGACACGAGAAAATTTCTGGGGAAGCCAAGGCTAGGTGGCTAGGGTTAGAGTGTTCGACCTGTCAGTCCTTGATTATTGCGTTTTCATAAGAGTTCGTGAAAAATCTATGCTCGCCAAAAGCACTTGCTCGTATATAGAATCTCTACTAAGTCTAATGGGCCGAAATGTATATACAGAGATCGGACTTTTCCATTGTTTACGCTTGACATATTAAAATGATATGCCACGTATAATATTCATTATAGATATACATTTAAATTTAATAATCTAAATTAGGTAACATGACTTTAATTAAGCACATAATCTCCCACAAATTGTTCGGACACTTACCAACCATGTTCAAACACATTGATTTGAGCACTTACTTCATATACTATTATATGAAGAATATTATATATTTATTATTCGAACAACTTATTCTTAAGTGCGAGAGTCTTAAAAGAAATTAACGTTAGTGTTCGCTATTATAATATTGCAGTGAGGAGGGGTTCGGTGAGAATTAGCAATTATGACTCTAAAATAGTTAAGCGTGTTCGTGCAAGTGGCCTTAAGCGTCTGCGCGCCGAACATTAACGCATGTGAAAATGCAACTAGCTTCGACCTCAGATTGAACTTGCTGTCACCTGCGCCTACAATTCTAACCATTTCACAACGGGTCGCCTACCCTTCTCACCAATAGCATATTTTGTGCAATATGTTGGAGAAATGCCCACGACACAGAATGAGGAATTCTATTACTTTAAGGGCTATTAACATAGCCGTATTTTCTATACAAGCATGAAAACATCATTAGCGACATCTGAGCGCACATTCATTATAAACAAATTGAGAAAAAAAACATAAATATATTATATATATTTCCCACTGAGAAATTTGACCTTCTTTCACATTCTGCAAAAGGTGAATTTTTTAGTCGGCTAGGCATATTACTCGTAGGCCTATGTGTTGCCTACAAAGAACTTATATGAGAGATTCCGAGAATGCCGGAAAATAGTACATGGTGATAGTCGCTAGACAAGATTGGACTCGTCTACCCTAGCTTCAAATTCTGGCGGATGGATGTGGTGCAAAACAAATGAAACAAGACACATAAAATGACCATATAAAATATAAGAAAAAAGGTATAGCAAATTCCAACCGAATCTCCCTCTCAAAGAGCTATATGTAATAATAAATAGGACAGAAATTATGGATATGTGTATCTTTAACTTTGGATATGTATACCAGTCTAGCGTAGATGATTGGGAAAACAATTGAATTCTAAACCACCGGTATAAAAACTTCTCGTATGAGCATATCTGACCTTGTGGCGTTCGATTCAACTAATCTCTCACTGTGCGGGATCGTAACTTGTGTGTAATATATACTCATAATCAAATAGACTTTTTAAGGTGAAGCATACTAGTTCCGATAATTTCATATAGTGCCATCCATCTCGTGCGCGCGCAATCAGACTTTATGTTCCAGTGAATAATGGATATACTCATTGTTATTGCGTATATTCCAATTGAAAATACAGTACGCATTATATACCGATATTAGTACAGTAAAGAGCGAGGCCAACCTTACACTAATCTTCGTATAGAGAGGATATTTATTAATGTAGGCATCATATATTACTTAGCATAACTGAATATCATCCGCGATTACATCTCGCACCTTATAACCACTTCCACGAGTGAAGTTGCGTGTATATTCAAGTTGCAGTTCATTGTAAACAGGCAATATTTTTATTTTAAACTTTATTACGTCCATCTTAGTACTTGCCAAACTATAATATTTTTAAGTGGTATTTAGATAATACAAAAGAGAAATAAGATAGTGTCAAAGATTTTATAGATTTCCCTTGTTTATATAGGATATTTCATATATTGAGGTAAAAGATTCTAATATGAATATAAGATAGTAATATTTTGCTTTAGATATTATCCATAGTATATCTAATATGAATAAGGAATTCCATAATTAACACAATATCAAATTCATCTTCTTCTTGATTATAAAAGCGACAAATTAATACAAGCACATATTAATAAAACCGATATATTTTATTAGAAATATCAATAGTGTGCTAATTAGCCTTTCCCCAACATTCTTACACTCGTCAAACCGCTATTTCTCTGTTACCCTATATAAATACAATTCCTTCTCCTATCGTCCCCATTCTACATTTGTCGTCCCCTGTAGTATTATACTCGGTACACTAACTTAAAACTGTTGACATAACTCTCTCTCTATTTAATTACTCTCATTCACTCTCTTGTGCGCGTTTTCTCATATTATAATGATATAAATATCATATGTGATAGATATAATGTGATTAATGTTAATGGAAAGAAGTAAAATCAAACCATAATAGTTAATACTCAGATGACCTGAGTTATATATTGGATTAATAATTAAGTGTGCGGCTGTTATACTAGATAGAGAAAAACACCCGGACCCAAATCTCACTATTTATTAAGTAAGGAGGTATTGCCTTGTGAACTCTAACATTAAGATCACACATTGAGCTCTCAGAGCTGCGCGGAACAGCGTTTTTTTAGATAAAACTCTTGTGTCGTAAGGAAATTTGAGCTATCTCATGGAATACTTGTTGTGCCATTTATATAGTTCGTTAACCTATTAAAATATTTTCATAAAATTAATTATAATAATTAAATAAATAATTTATATATAATATTAGTGATATATAAATATAATACGTGGGATAGTGAGTCCAAGAACCCCACATTTAAGTAACGTCAATCCTTTGATTTTAAATGTTAGAGAGAGCTAAAAGACAAATACATATCATCTAGTTACTTGTACATATCTCGAGCAGGAAAACCTATTAGGCCTGCTAATCCTACACGACATAAATGAAAGCTGTCTTATTCCTGACTGCATAGAGCGAGCGAGTACCATAGACTCTGTCTTCAGTATGGTCGATCTCGGTATTCTCCTCATAATCCAACTGGGTATCCTCACTAGTCCTGAATGAGACCAGGCTCTCGCCGTGTAACTCCCACCACCATCCAGTTAATATTCTGTTATTGAGACTTTGTAACCTATGAGGCCTAACTTTACTTCACCACAACATTAATTATTATCACTAACTTATTACTATATCACTGGTATTAATAATTAGTAATATATTTTCTATATCCTCACAAAACCACTGGTCTTTTAATATGGAGGTACTGAGATATAAAGATAGAAATAAGGAACTGAAGGTCCCGCTTTAAAATATTCATAAGTGATGAGATAACTCTCAGAGGAAAATGGACTATATACAATCTACCTCTCTGCTCTCTCTCTCTCTCTCTCTCTCTCTCTCGCTCTCTCTTTCCTCTCCTCTCTCTCTCTTACTCTTTGATGGTAAGTCCTATGGCTTGTCCTTGTGTATACATTAGAATATATAATGTGTGTATTGATAATTACAATAAATCTATTGTCAAAGTACTTAAGTATCCCGCTTAAAATCTACTTTGTACGAATATTAAAAAGAAAACACTCAAAGTTATAGGGCGTATCACGGTGACCCTAAATACATTGCCGGTTCTTCATAGCATTCTCATCAACAGAATATAAACACTGGCTGCTTTGTGGAAATAGTCCACCCATAAAGGGACGTAATAACAATGCATTCATCGAATGATTTTTCTATAGATTAGTTCGACCGTAGAAACTTTTATGGATATATAAATTCATTTTGAATTCATTAGCTTATATCAATGAAACAGTGGATTGTCTTAATATTCTGTTATCCTTGATATTAAACTTTTTTAAATCACACAAAAAATATGGAAACCCCAAACTTATTGTTTACCCCTTAATTATCGCGTTTAGCGCGAGATAGAAAACTTTCAAACACCAGTTTTGTGAACATATCGATGCTTGCTTCATGGGTTGACTTGGAGAAGCACTTATTCAGCTAGATATATTAAGGATTTTCATATTCTTGCCTTTCTGTAAACTAGAATGGCGGGACAGGACTCCCATTTTTATATCCCATTCTGGTAAAGATCAGAGGAATTACGAAATATCTGTAATATATTCAAGGATGCGATGGGTATCAATGATTCCTTTGAACACGAAGGCTCCAGCCAGGGATGGTTTCCGTTTAGTAGGGTTTTTTTTACGGCGTATTCAGCGTATTGGGGTCATTTATTATAAATCTTTTTGTATACATGCATTTGTATATGAATAGTTTGTAGGTAAATAGCTATGTTTTAACAAATTTATACAGTGCGAAACAACAGTGTAATACATTTTTGATTACTTGTGTATTACTTGTAAAACTCAATATTGATCTATTTAACCTATACATGGGACCCTAACAGGTTACTACCACCCCCGGCTTAGAATGGACCTGGTTAAAGTTTTCCACCCGAGGTAATGTAAGTACACATTTGCTCTCACAACTCCTCTGATCTCCTTTGATAATGACTTTGCTCGGGCTTCTTTGCAAATACTCGAGCACATCGCTAAATCGTGCGAACGTATTCGTAGCGCGGCTCTAATTGGCGTCAATGTGTACACAAAGAGAGACGCACCAAGTACTGAGTTCCTAATGTAATTTTCGGCTTAATGATTAATCTGAGCGAACGATCTATATGCGTCGGTGCGGATTCTTGGCACGAGCCTCGTTAGAGTCTCATGTAGGGTCCTAGTTTTATAAAAAAAACTTATGTTTACTTATTCCTTGATAGTATAAGGAAGTCTATTGATCTTTTATCTTCTTCGATTCTCAATGTAAGCGATTCAGGCGATTATGATGATGAGCGCACAGTGTGCGCGAGCTCAGTGTTTGGACATGCAATTGTTATTTTAAGTTTTAATGTAATATCGCATACTACTTAGCTACTTAGTGATAAGGCCAATGATGGTGAAAGGTAAAGAGCTAAAATAAGTGAACAGTACAATGCATAAACATAGAGACTCTCGCTCAGGCGAGCAATGGGGACCGGGCTCGACGTGGTGTGAGACGTGCTCGGATGACGACAAAAGTTCAGAACCATGAGCTCTGAAGAGTCTTTCTCTGCTTTGGCTCGTATATCTCAGCCCGCTTTTACTCATATTGCATAGGTACCCTCTCCGTTATCTGCTCTCATTACTTATTTGCTATTTCAAAGATAACGGTGTATGGTTATAATAATTATCATGGTATAATCTATAATGCATACCTAACTAATGTACCTCATGTATTTTCCCACCGAGAAAGCTTTTCTCTTTCAGTAATTTTGTTATTTACCCCTCGAGATTTTTGTTCATATTCATTAAAATAAACCAAATCCAATTGCTTCGCTTATTTACGGAAAAAAAAGTCCATTTGTCAATTGTTTGTCGTCTTTCTTTGTTTATATTTACCAGCTGAACATATACCTATTTACCGAATCTGAACAAATAGCATCATTCACCATATCTCTGACTTATAGGAATACATTAAATTTTATTTTAATTAGATATGCAAAATTAATGAAGGGGTTTTAACGTACCACCTCAGTCCTCCTCGATCGCTCAGACATAGAAACATTATCCACATTCTACTGTAGTAGTACAGTTTCATAATATAACTCATAAAGACCAATCTATGATGATGAACTTCGTAGCCATCCGCCTTTAGTCTATTAGCACTAAATATTACGAATAGGTCAACTAGTAGAGTGTATGTGATGATATAGTGTTGCTCTATTTAAGTAACAAGTATTGTGATGCTGTCGTGGACAATATTAAATTATAAATATGAGAAAATTGTGTAAAGCACATCAGTAAGAACTTAAAAGAATTTGACCAGCGCACGATGATTGAAATGTGAAAGGGTCTCTACGACACGTCCTGAGTGTGGTAATATGCCATGATGAGGCTGTTTGAAAATTTAGTAGTTGATAGTATTAAGTGTGTGTCTCAGATGGATAACAGACACAGACAAGACAAACCCACCACGTCGTGTGCGAACTTTCCGTCTTAAGCTAATGCAACGTTGTCAGCTCATCTCCGTGAGTGAAGGCTACAGAGAAGGAGGAATTGGGGTTTAATTTGTCCATCTTACTTTAAATGAAGAGCAGAGAGGCCTGAAACTGATTCAGCATCTTCAGTGACGAGAGACTGGATTCTGACTACTTGGGGAAGGATTTTCCTAGTAGAAATCACTGGGTAGTATGTAACAAAGTGAGACCAAGCCTCGTAGCTATGACCATGAACAGACTCACTCGCATGAGTCCGGAGTTTTGCAACCAACAATAGATTTTGAAATTTCCTACTCGAGGACATATAATAGAAGAAGATATGCAGATATTCACCCACACTCTTCTACCACCGAATATATTGCACGACAAATTTTGTTATTACGCGAAGTTTTGATAGCTATTCCGCCGTAAATCTATTACAGTCGATTGAATTCATGACTTTAAACTGCATTTAACTTATCTCTGCCAAAATAAGGGTAACCTAAGTCGCGAATTATTAGATAGCTGTTTGAGAGGGAATGCGTAACCTTCTTCTCCGCCTGCGTCCCCTTAAAATAAGGCCACTTTAGCCTTCTCTGTAGGGTCGACTGCTGACCCGGGGAAGACAGATGAAAAGAAATAAGCATTCTTCACTATGACATTATGCGACGCAAAACACTCGACATGTTGGTAGTACGAGTATCCGATATATAAAATTGTAAACGCTTTAGTAGAATATAGAATAATATTTGAGGAGTTATATAAGAAATGAGTGTGAGAGAGAATTTGAAATATAATCGAATAATATTAAACCATGGATATTACTATAAAATATCTATGTGCCGCGGACAGCTTTACTTTTTCATTAGATAGAGTCAACACTAAGGAAATAATGAAAAAACTTACCCATTGATCAGAGAGTCCCAAACAAACACGTAGCAAATTTCACAAATCAAATCTGGCGCGAGCAAAAAAAACGAAATTGATATGATAAATTACTCTCTAGTATTAACACAACTGCTATTCAAATTTTCTCTAATACATATAACCGAAGTCGATTGTTAATAGCTATCATAAGTGGTTTGTTTATATTATTCTTGTCCTCTCTTCGAGCCTGTAGTAAAAAGTATATGTTAGTCGTGGTCTTTATATTTTATTTACACTAAGTGCGCTTTTATGTGTCTATTATAAAAGGTGTGTTTTTAAGATACGTTGAAAAAACAAAAGAAAATTATACTTATATTTTAGAACGTAAACCATTGCAGAAATTCAATTATAATACTCCCTAATTCAAAATTAATTCTGTATATAGAATATATACGTTTATCCTTTGAGTATATCTGATTACAGATGGAGCAGGCGGCCGGGTTAGCTTTCAGGTCGGTCTGTGAAAGAAGTCGTATTCTGTGTGCTCACAAAACGCACAACGTTCCTAGTGTGCTGATTAACAGCCTAGCATGCTCCGACCCACCGACGTCAGCTGGTAAATGAGTGAGAATAGCGCGAGTCTCTTCGGTCTCTCGATACTTTTGGGTAAAAAATTAAACCGAAGCTCTTATCTATATCTCTGATATGTGAGTTTCAGCTCCAACCTCTAGGATTGCCTAAACTATAATTCATCTCATTGGATCTACCAGACATAATATTGCAAAGGAGAATAGTGTAGAAAACACTCATACCTTTGCTGGACTGAGGTCGTGGATCGTATTTCGAATATTACGGAGCTGACATGCGGCCCTGAGGAATGAGTGACAGCGATTAACCTCAGTCCCTCGCTCCGATCACTTACCAGCGGTGTACTTTTACTATAGGTAGTGCGATAACCGGTATATAATGTATAAGAAACCCTAAATACTTTCTCTACGCGTTATATATAGTATAATTTGATGAAGTAAATAATTCTCAGTCTAGTAGAATAAGTAAGGAAGAACCAAAGCTCGTTAATAGAGCTAGAGATAAAGACGCTAGATCTTATACACAGAACTTTCCCAGACTCAGAATCAGGTTATACTCAATTTTTAAGCTTAAGCGAGACAGATTGAGATTTATATACGCTTGAGAGAATATATATATATAAAACTTAAAGAATCAAGAAAATACGAGTAATATCTTGTGCTAATGTTATGGGAGTGTGTGTTGCATAATTTTCAGTTGAAGCCTGCAAGTCTTTGCCCGTTCTTTAAATAAGCAGTTGTTTTATAATACACTCGGAATAAAATATCCTCTAATATCCAAAACACTGAGATAATAAAATTACATAATTAATAAATAGCCAATCAATTTCATTGTACATAATAAAAGTAGCCTATATCATGTAGCCTCTTAATTCATTTAAAAAAAATGTAATCCACTCTAGATTTTGCCTTACCAAGTTCTGTATTTTGGTGATTCAATAAATAATGGTAGTTATATCCTCTATCTCCTTCGTCTACTCAAGGAGGTCACTACATAACCCAATAACACAGTGAGGACAGACCTAACAACAAAACAATTTTCTTAACCGGTCACAATCGATAAATGTCTTCCTATGTCTCTATCTCACTCTATGCTATAGTATAGTGATTCCAGAACTCTATGATATAACACCACAAGGACCAGTGATGTGTTTCCTCTTATTATATATATCAACATAATTGCACATACCGCGAACGTTTGGTTCAAACTTTTAGTTAACTTATTAGAATAAAGATTTACGAAGATTTGCTCGTACCTCAAATTAACAGCTGTCAACACCAAAGCGAAAACATGTCAGGATTATAGCTCGTAACCGAAAAACTCGTAAATTAGGGAAAACTCATTAAGCCAACTTACGACTGTATCTCGTTGCGCATATCTCAACATAAATTTTCTTGAAAAATGAGAGGTGACGAAAAGTATGTTCCAAAGATACTTTTAAGAAAGTTCATATTTATGCTCATCCAAAAAGAAACAACTCCTTGGTGATAATTTTTATCATTAGTAGGAATGTCACCGTTTAAAACAAGTAAAACCTTTATCCAAAGCACGGATTACGTTATATAATTAATAGGCAGCCTATTAAAATATACACGATAAATCTTAGCTTTGAAATTTTAAAAAACGCGTTTAGTAGGAAAACGAGCTGGGAAAAGGATGACCACATTTTTAACTTATGTGTTGACCTTCCTTTTCCAATTCACCAGCATGCGACGTAAGAAAGAGATTTAGACAAAAGTTAGATTATATAGAATTGAAGGGCAAGTAAAAGAAAGAATGAACAGCGTATGTATGGCAATGGTGACTGGTCTGTTGAAAACGAAATTCTCACACGTGTTGATTTGACCATGGATCTTATGAAAATTAATAAAGAGCTCTAAACAAATAGCAACGTCTTGGGGTTTGTTTTAAACCTAAAAAAACCTCCGCCACAACATAAGGGTCCCAGTTATCAAGTACAGAAAATCCAGCCCGGAAATGGATAACCTAAATAATAAATAGAATAAATCACAAAAAGAGCGACTAATAGATAGCTAGATAGAATGTGAAAAAACGAAAATACAACGGATCAAAGTACTCAGAACTAAAGCTATAAAGAAGAGCGCAAAGCTTATATTCGGTATACAACCACGGGTATGCCATGACGTAATACTCTCCTATACTACAACCACAATCTCTCAGTTGACTTATTGAAAGCAAATATATATATACTTATAATAACCTACTATACTAAAAAATAAATATCATTTTAGTATTTCACTATATGTATAATATTATAATGCTTGTGTGTCTGAAAGGTTTACCAACGAAAAAAGTCACCGAAGGAAAACGAGAAAAATTACTAGATATTTAATTAGTGAGAAAAAAAGAAGGTCTGCGAAGATGTAATAATATGATATTAAGATAATTATTTAAAAATTATTATTATCCTCTACACATACGACAAGTGTTTCGTATATTCTGTTAGTCTTTCTCCTACAGGCATCTGAATTATTTATGGTGCTAGCCAATTTTATCGTCCGCGTAAATTAAATGATACCGTGTCGCCGTCTCTGTCTGCAACCTTTTCTATATATAATTTTAGAAAGATAGCCTGCCAGAAAACAACACACAGCCTATCAAATATGGACGAGTATGTCTGCCAAAATAATAATTCAATGCCTGAAGAAGACAACAGATCTGAAACACGTGTTCGTATGGTAAGATAAAAAAAATAAAACATGTTTTTTTCTGAGAACATAATACATTTTGCGGCGACCTTCTTTTTTATAATATATACGGTAGAATATATATAGCTAGCTATTATAGGTGATATATATAATGAGGTAATATATATATATATATTTACGAGTATTAATATTCAAAAATCAAGTAGAGTTCTTCAAAGTCATCTGAGGAGACAGAGTCGTAGAAAAAACCATCAATTGAGACAAAGATGGAGAAAGAAGGGCTGGCTATCAATCCCGTTGAAGTCTTTATCTGGCTTGTGAAGTTACATGGTACAGAAAGAGAGGCGATCACAATACCAAATATCGGTTGCGTAAAACTTATTAGTATTTACCTCGTACCCCACTTGTACAGGTTAGGCACAAGGCCCTATTAACTTGGGTCCACCCACAAACCGAATCTCATAGGTAAAACTTACTGCACAGAACATCATAACAGCGAAATAATCACTTCATTGAAGGGTCGTTTCCCTGAAAGGTCATACTATTTGTAAATCATTTGTTCCTTTTTTTGAGGGGGATATATTCTTTGTGTGAAGAATCTTGTTCAAGACCTGCCTGTCTTGTTTAATCTAATACGGTGACCATTTAGTGCTTGGCTATAATTGTTAGTATACATTATCTGGTGGCTGGGAGCCGTTTGTAGTTGCAACTATAAAGAAGTCTGGTGTATTTTAATTCATTTCAAGGTTTCCTTGTGTTCAAAATCTAAAATGCAGATGCGGAGAAAGTCTTTTTTTTTAAGTTAAAAAATCAAATCAAAACATTTTTATGTTCACTTTTTATTTTTTTACATAAACAAATTTTACTCTATAAAGAAAAAAAAAGTATGTTTGTAGATAGACTGAAAAATAAAGCAGAGGTCCATTATAAAAGTCGGTGGTGTGGGGTGGTGTGGCCTATTTTCGGTATCAGCTGGACGGCAAGGGAATCTATCCCCTTTTCACTAGCGCTATACCAGAGAGATTTTACTCGTTTATAACTAAACCATTAGGCTAAAAACAATAGAATTTACGCGAATAAAAACTTTAGCGATCAATTTATGGAAAAAAAAGTATCTAATTATTTAATGTCTTCTTGAATCAATTTTATTATTTGAAACTTTGGACCATATGACCTTTAAGCATCGCTTTTTGATCTCGATTAAGAAAGGACATGTTTTTCATTTACACCGTCAATATACGAATGTTTTACAGAGGGCTTTTAGATTTAAAAAAAAAAAACTAACCCTTAACCTTAACCCTAACCCCTAACCCTAACACTAATCGCTAACAAACAACCGGATATTGATTGTGTAAATGAAAAACATGTCCTTTCTTAATCGAGATCAAAACGGGGTGCCTAAAGGTAATATGATCCGAAATTTTTAACTTAAATAAACAAATACTATTCAAAATGCAGAGTATTTTTTAAGATTATACAGAACTGTAAAAAATCCGATTCATAAATAAAACTTAACTTGGTTAAATTGTAACGGTTAAATTCGTAGGAAATTGACTCGTCGACCCGAGTTCAACTCCTACACAAGGCTGTTTACATTTCAAATGGCATTATCATTCTTATTATTAGGCTAGGTGATTTTTTCTGGGGGGGGGGAATGAACCTTTGATAAAGTGATTATTTCTGTGATTATTTCTGGGTAATGATAAACTGTGATGTTTTCCGGCAAGCGATATTCTGTATTATGAATCAGACCTGTGCGGTAACATTCTTATCCCAGCACCGAATCAAGTACATTCTAATGCCACCACTCTCTGTTTTTTTGTTTATCACTGCTACAATATTTGCAAGTCTGTTGATAGTTTGAAAGGTTGTCCGACAGAAGACAGTCTTAGATAAAGCATCAATCAAGACAGTGATGAAGGATAATTAGCTGGCAATCGTCTGTGAAGATGAAGCAATCATCGTTTATGTATGTACTTTCGATCTTTTCATATGTATCTATATCTAAAATCGGATAGTGTGATACCGTCAGTGTCTTGCCTTGAGCGATCATCATACCAAGTCTTGATCTGATGATCACATATAAGCAAAAAACCGAGGGTCACCAAGCACGTAGGCAAATGCTATCCAATAATATATATATATATATATATATATAATATAATATATATGAGGTTAAAGTAAACAAACAAATGTGTTTATTTTTATATGGCTTTAAGCCGACAATTTTGGGGGATATGTGCTTAATTGAAGTCATACCTAATTTTGAAAATTAATTAGTTAATAATTAATGAATTTAGCCAGGCATATATGTTCAAATGTAAGGCTAAACGAATCGAGAAAATGTTATCGATTTGTTTGGCCTTACATTTGAACATATATGCCCTCCTAAATTCATTAATTATTAACTAATTAATTTTCAAAATTAGGTATGACTTCAATTAAGCACATATCCTCGAAATATATATATATATATATATATATATATATATATATATATATAATAGTATATAAAGAGAGAGAGAGAGACACAGACAGACAGACAGACAGACAGACAGAAAAAGAAAGAGAAAGAGAGAAAGAAAGAGAGAGAATATCTATGTTTATCATATTCCGTTGATATCTATCTATCTATCTATCTATCTATCTATCCCATTCTGTTTAAATCTATATATGTTCCATGCAGTTCATATCTATCTATCAATTCAATTCACTTCTGTTTATATCTATATCTGACCCATGCTATTCATATATATCGATCTATCTATCTATATATCTATCTTGGCTCAGTCGATAGGACATCCGCTTAGGATGCACTTTGTTCCTGGTTCGATACTGGCCCTCGCTAACTCGGTGCATGAGCATCACAGCTTGGATCTGTAGGGACCGTGGTTGTTTGGTGAGTGTTAGTTGAGGAGTTGAAGAAGATCCGAGTTATGAGTCCCCACAATTTAAATGTATTTTCCATAGAAAACCAAAGAAGAATACAAAATTGATAAAAGAAACAAACTTTATATACATTAATTTACAATGGGTATATTCAATTGTTCTTTCAACGGTGTTGCAGACTGTATGTGTCTGTACGTAGTTGTGTGTGACAAGTGTGACATGTATTGTTTATATTTGTGCGATTGGTTGTGTCAACATTGTAGCAGTTTTGTCTGTGATGAAAACTTGTGATTGAAATTTGTTCTTGTTGAGCGAGAGAGAGAAAATTGGAAACTAAAATACGAGACCAACCTGATATATCATTTGTGTGTCTTCGGGCAGCGACTTCTCCCCATTGTGTCGATGTTGGGGGAGAACTTTCGCTCCTACTGTCGAGTTAGAGGGCATTCGCCCCAACTATGTCGAGTCGGGAAGAGCGTACGCTCCCACTGTCTGGTCTTTCAGCTAAAAGGGTCTTTTTATAATTCTCTTTTGTAATTGTCTACGTGATCATTAAGCTAAAATATTCATCAAATATCAGGCGATTTGCAATGATGCAATATCGAATGATTTTGGTATCTGTGGAATTCTGGTGACATACATTATCGGATGAATTTAAACCATTGTTTCTATTGTTTCTAAAATATTTCCATTATCTCATGTTTTCCTAGTTCTAAACTCATGACATACCA